>PVIH01000887.1:148565-284286 GCA_004025045.1 Sigmodon hispidus
TTTTTTTTTTTTTTTTTTTTTTTTTTTTTTTTTTTTTTTTTTTTTTTTTTTTTTAAACTTTATTTATTTGCCTTGGTGTTTGCCTGGAACTGGAACTACAGACAGTTGTTAGCTGCCATGTGGGTGCTGGGAATCGAACCCGGGTCCTCTGGAAGAGCAGACGGTGCTCTTAACCACTGAGCCATCTCTCCAGCCCCCGAGGACCACTTTCAAGAGTCATTTCTCTCTGTCCATGGGGTGGAGCCTGATGATCAAACCCATGGGTTTTAAACCACTAAACCAACCTTAGTCTTTATTTTTAATGTATGTCTTTTTAATTTATCTTTTTTTGCCTGTGTGCATGTCTATGTACTATGTCCCTGCCTGGTGCCTGTGGATGCCAGAAGAGGGCATTGGATCTTCTGGAACTGGCTACAAGCCACCATGTGGGTGCTAGGAATTGAATTCAGGTCCTCTGCAAGAACAAGTACTCTTAACCACTGGCCCATTTCTCCACCCTCATACATTTTTTATTACTAATACTAACCAAGTTGAAATGATATTTCTTGTACATGGCTTGGAAGCTTGTTTCATTTAACTTGATTACAAAAGAATTTTCCTCATGGTACTAAAACCTCTTTGTGTACTTCTTTATATATGTGTGCGTTTCACCCACTAAGCTGTTTTCCCAGCCTGTGTTTGTCTTTGGATGTACTTAACTGTTGTCTTGTGTCTGGCTGCTTAGTGACTTCTACTGTTGACTGTGGAGGATCTGTGGGGGACTGTGGGCAAGTTCCCTTACTTGGAAAATGAATTATCCTTCAAGACAATGCAAATTAGATGGGGTGGGTTAGTGTCCAATCCCGGGCGGGAAGAATCTTGATGCCTCTTTTTCTGTCTCCATGACAGTTTGAGAAATACATTCTGAACTGCTGCTTCTCCCTGTTGGCCCACCTGGAACCCAGTGAACTGCAGAGTCCGGTGACTGTGTCCAGGGCCATTTGTACTATGGTATGTAGAGAGGCCAGAGTCTACATCCAGGCTCCTAGAAGTCTATAGAGTAAATGCTGTTGGGATCCATCAACACCTGCTGAGCCGATTTAGGTTTTCTTGCAAATAGTAAGCTACTCTCCAAGAAGCACACAGAGAGCTGTGGCTGAACAATCAAAACTATCAAGGAATGTATTGTCTGCCATTGTACTGAGCACAGGTTCTCAAATTTGAGTTCAGAAGGCCAACTTTGCCACGTCTAAGTTGACCTTAGGAAAATGGTTTTCTAGTCTATAAGATGGTATAAGATGGATTCAAGGTCCTCTCCCTCCCTGTAAGCCTGGCTGCAGCTTGGATGAACATTGTCATGAATAATATATAAGAATTTATTGGGGGCTGGAGAGGTGGCTCAGAGGTTAAGAGCACTGACTGCTCTTCCAGAGGTCCTGAGTTCAATTCCCAGCACCCACATGGTGGCTCACAACCATCTATGAGGACATCGGGTACCCTCTTCTGTATATATAATAAATAAATAAATCTTAAAAAAAAGAATTTATTGAATAACAGCAAATTCACTATGTCAGTTTCCTTAGCAGCAACATACCAAGTAGCCTTGATTTACTAGCCAAGGCAAACATAGGTTCTTTTATTTTGATCTTACTAATATTAACTCTTGGATTCCACATCACATAGTAAATATATCTACATGTATGTATGCATGTATGAATGTGTTATGTATGTATAGATGTGATAGAATGGTCACAAAAGGGTCATAGAAAAGAGACAAAAGAAGCTGATAGGGATGCAAGAAGGATCTTTGCCGTGTGTGTGTGTGTGTGTGTGTGTGTGTGTGTGAGAGAGAGAGAGAGAGAGAGAGAGAGAGAGAGAGCACTAACACTGTTGAAGATCTATTGAAAAGTGCTGAAGAGTAAAATTGTGGGATTACAGGATTCCTCAGGGTCAAGTAAGGCTGTAGAAATGAGATGTGAAATAGTGGAGGCTACTGAGTGAAGTGCAGGACAGGGTCCAGACTGACAGCAATCTAAGCAGGCCATCTTGGCAGTGGAGATAGACCAAAGCAGAGACCCTGGGACAGTCACTTCCCTTGTACATACCAGATGTTCAGGTGATAGGTCGTCATTACAATGTCAGTGGTCTTTCACTCCAGGGTCCAGATGGAGGTGTTTGGTAAGGTCCTGTTAGTATTTAAGATGTCCATGTGCTCTTATGGTTCTAATTTAATTTGATACATTTATAAACTGATTTTTTTATTATTAGAGATGTCATGTATCAGTCTGTACCTCACAGGTATACTGACAAGTAGTGTCTATGTACCTGAGAATCATCCTGCCTCTGCATTTACACCCTGAAGTCAAGTGCTGCTTGTAGAATGGAGGTACTCAGAATAAGGCATAGCCTGGTCTACACAATACGGGACAACTCAGGCAGGGCTTCATGAGTTCAGCAAGCACACTGGTCTAGGGACTTTGCTGCTGTTATCACTGATGACACCGCTTTGTCTTGGATACACAGATGGTTAGCCACTCTTGAGTATTGTATCCAAAGAAGCAGTCTCAAACTTTGTGATCTCAGGATATCATGATATTGTCAAAAAGTACCAAGGACCCCAAGTAGCCTGTATTTATATGGCTTATGTCTACAAATATGTAAAATTAATCTTTATGATTATATGAATATATACAGTATATTACAGACATATAAACATATTTAGAAAGTATATTATTTTTAAGTGCTACACAAAAATCTGTTTTCTTCTAAGAGGATAATAATAAATCTACATGTTAACATAATGCTTTTCATTTAGAGAAAAAATTTTCTGAGGCATAAAATATGTGCTGAAGAGAGTAGTGTGGCTTGAAGTTTTTCAAATCTCCTTATTGCCTGGCTTAACAGATATCTGCTGCAGTTTGTATCCATAGAAGCACCTTGTCACATCATTTTGGTTAACACAGTGAAGAGAGTCTGCCTCACATGGGCACATTGGCACAGCCTTTTCAGATTCTGACAGCTGCTCTGCTCTGACATTTTACTCTGACGAATGATGGTTTTCTGGCAGTGTATAGCAAGGGGAGATTGAGTCTCCTTTTGTAGTCAAGGCTAGTCTTAAGCTTGCCCTTTGTTTCTTCTGGGTGCTCTATCTGTCCTGAGCAAACTCTCGAGTCTAGAGAGAACACATGTTAACCCTGCTCTGTCTCATGTCAGATGTGTGCTGTGAACAATGGCGTGCTGGTGGGGAACTGGTCAGGAGACTACAGAGGTGGCACTGCCCCATATGTGTGGAGCAGCAGTGTGCCCATCCTGCAGCAGCACTACGTCACCAAGGTGCCTGTATGCTATGGCCAGTGCTGGGTTTTCTCTGGAATCCTGACCACAGGTAGGTTGCAGTTGGGGTAGGGGCCACTCAGCTCCCACAGAAGCTAACCATCCTGTCTGGGGTCATTTCAGCACTGAGAGCACTGGGCATCCCAGCTCGCAGCGTGACTAACTTTGAGTCAGCCCATGATACAGGAAAGAATCTCTCAGTAGACATCTACCTGGATGAATCGGGCAAGACAATGACAAATCTGACCAAAGACTCTGTCTGGTAGGCTCCCTCCTGGCTGGTCAGGGTCTTTTTCTGTTCTGTGAGCTTTGCAGCCTCCTCTGTAGACTGGTTCAAGTTGTAAGCAGTGTCAACTCCAGAAACCCACTTTTTTGCATAGTTTCCTCATTGTGTAACCCAGAACTCCTGGGAAGGCTTGATAAACATAAAGATCCCTGGGCTGTAACCTTTGCCCTCATGGAGGCATGGCCAAGAACTGGCCTTTACTTCTGGCCTCTACCCCTAGAGACTGAGATAGGCTGTTATATGCCACCATATAACTGGCACCCCCAATCAACAAGAGTTACTGTTTCCTCTGCAGGCTAAAAGTACAGAGATTTTTAAGGGAGGGAAGGTATCTGGAGGTTTGTGTGGGGTTATTGTACCTACAGCTGAATATGCCAAGTCCTTCCCTTTGGCACTATATGTTGGAGACACCAAGTTCTGTCAATTCATATGGTGTAAATGTCTTAAAAATGACAAGGTACAGGAAGCAAGAAGAGTCACAGCAATACATTGTATATTGAAAATACAAACAGCCAGATGTAGTGACACATATCTTTAATCCCAGTACTCAGGAGGCAGAGGCAGGCAGATCTCTTGAGTTCCAGGACAGCCAGGGTGTTTCTCTGTTTATGAGAAACCATGCCTTGAAAACAAAAAAATAAAACAAAACAAAAGGCAAGAATATGGAATACTGCCCAGCTACAAAATTATTCATCATTAAAATCAGAATCCCTTTGAACATGGAAAAGGCTTACAGTCATGTGATCATTCATTCAGAGGCCTAGTAAGTGTCTTCTGGGATCTTTGGGTCTCAGGAGCTTCTTCCCTCCTGCCTATCTGCTCTAAGCTCTGCTTTCTACACAGCACTGTCCACTCTCCTTGCCTTTGTTGACTAAAGTCCCCTCTTCAGAACCTTAGAGGGCTATGACGACAGGTTCTCTAACAGCATGGCTGGTTCTGGTGGGGCTGTTTCCACTGCCACAGGAATTTCCATGTATGGACAGATGCCTGGATGAAAAGACAGGATCTACCCCAGGGCAATGATGGCTGGCAGGTCCTGGATTCTACACCACAGGAAATTAGCGAGGGTGAGTTTGTATGTGGCACCGGAGGAGCTGGGGATGAAGGCCCTGTCTGGGCTGCTCTTCTGACTAGTCTGTGGGTCTTGGGTGGTGACACACACACTGTGCAAGGCCTCTATAGGAGGATACAAATGACAGTCACATGATATAACAGTAAGTGCATGTGCTTACTGGATACATCTTTTCAAAAGTTTGTATGAACACACACGAATCGTGCTGCATGTGGAGGTAGGAGGACAACTGTGAGAATCAGCTCTCCCTGTCTCTCACATGGGTACTTCCCGGCTTAGCTGTTTCACTAGCCTACAGCTAATTTTTCAAAGCAAGTCTTGTCATTATTTGCATTTTGAAAATCCAGGATCAGGGAGGTAAAGTGAATACAGCTTTCAGCCACAGGTCCACAATGCCCAAGCTGGACAGATTGGGAGTGTCCCACATTGCTGTTTACCTATTATCTGGTCCTGAGTGGGAAGGAGCTTGGGGAGTTTCTGGACAGATGAAGTCTGATCTGAGGTTACCTGGGAAGTCTATGGACTTGTTATAGTATATATATGCCTTATCAGTGAGAAACTGACCAGCACACTTACAAGATTAGTAAGGAGCTCTTTAAGAGTATGTGACTGTTTCTGGCAAATGAACAAAAGCCTTAGGCTTACAGATTTCACTTTATTCTTAAATGTTTTACACATCCCAGCCCCAGGTTACACTTTGAGCAACTGAAATAGACAAGAGACTTCAAGTCTGACTACTTGGGAAGATGGGAGATTTACACAGCAAAGATATTGCCTAATGATTTCTTATGTACACCAGTGCTGTTCCTTTTGAATAGCTGGCACCCAAGTTTATCTGGCCTACCTGGTCAAATTGTGCTCTCTGTGATATGAGCACAGGGGACTTCATGGCAGACCAAGACTTAATGATGGTTGTGGCCCTACACTGCCCCCTAGAGCTGCCCATATTAGAGGTCTGTTCCTTTATATGGGGATGGGCTGGCCACCTGGCCAGTTTTAAATTGGAGCTATCTCCTTTTGTTATTAGAAGAGAACCTAATTTGAGATAATCTTTTTTTTTTTTTAAAAAAAAAAACTTTATTTATTTATTTGCCTTGGTGTTTGCCTGGAACTGGAACTACAGACAGTTGTTAGCTGCCATGTGGGTGCTGGGAATCGAACCCGGGTCCTCTGGAAGAGCAGACGGTGCTCTTAACCACTGAGCCATCTCTCCAGCCCCTTGAGATAATCTTGATGAATAAACATTAGCAGAAACTTTCTCAGTAACCCTAAACTTCAATTTTCGAACAGGATTTTCATTCCTATCATTTCTAGTAAGACTGGTTGGTATACTAACTATCTTCCAGTCACAGCAAACAAGGGGTTAGAGTTTTGGCTTTAGCTAAATTTTACTTTGTGTAACTTAATATTTCTTAAGCATAAAATTACTAGTAAATTCTTCATAGCATCAACTTTCAAGTTTCTCCTGCATTAGAATCAAATTAACTTTCTTAATTTATATTACTTAAGATTTTTCAAACAATGAAAAAAGAGGCCATAATTTTGAGAAAGAGGAGAAAAAAGAAATGTTGTAATTATATTAAAACCTTAAAAATATTGTTAATTATTTATGTGTGTGTGTGTTTAATGTATGAATGCTCTGACCGCATGTTTGCTTGCATGCCAGAAGATCCCATTGTAGATGGTCGGGAACCACTACTGTGGGTGCTGGGAGTTGAACTCAGGAGCTCTTGAAGAGCAGCCAGTGCTCTTAACTGCTGAGCCATCATCTCTAAGCCCTCAAAAACAGTTTTGTAAAAGGATGTTTTAGGACATAGTCTTGCTATGCAGTCCAGACTGGCCTGGCTCAAATCCATCCAGTTCTACTCCCTCAGTGCTAGGAGTACAGGTTTGTACCACCAGGGTCAGCCAAGTTAGTCTGAGTATTAAAATACAAGTTTCCTGGTTGTGGTAGCACTTGTGTACAGTCCCATAACTCAAGAGAAGAAAGGAATCAGGAGCTCAAATCCATCTTCAGCTAACTATTGAGTTTGTCTCAAACAAACAAAACACAAACAAACAAACAGATCCAAATGAAACAAAACAAAAAACCCACAAAACTAAACTCAAACAAAATAATTTTCCAAGCAAATGAAAATATTTGAGATGAGATCAAGTAGTTAATTTTTTTTGTGAACCTACACTTTGTAAAAGAACTCTAACTAGAATGCCCTAGGTTCCTGTGGTGATATATTGTATATTTAATAAAAATAGTCTGGAATATCAATGGACAGAATCACCCACAGCCAAGCCGGGAAGGTCAGGGAGTGGTGACCCACACCTTTAATACTCAGGAGATAGAAACCCATCTGAATCTCTGTGAGTTCAAGGCCTAACAGCCAAGCAGTGGTAGTATCCACCTTTAATCCTAGCTCTAGAATCGAATCAGGAAGTAAAATAGCTGGGCTAGGAAAGAAATATAAAGCAGGAGAAGGCAGAAGTTCAACCTTCTACCTTCATGACTAGTCAGTCTGAGGACCCGTGAAGATAGGATCTACCCCATTTCAGTCTTTGATGTTGGCTAGATGAGAATTGGCTGTTGTTTGTTCCCTATTTCTCTGATATTCTAGACTATTTTTATTAAATATACAGTGACAACATGGATCCTCCACTCTTGCATCTCTATGGAACCTTCACCTCCACAGGACATAGGCATCCTTACAGTGGACATCTTTAGCCCTTCCAGGAGCAAGGTCATCACCTGGACAGAGAGGGAACAGGGTGGATTGAGGAGGGATATCCAGACACAGGCACAGACCCCAAAGGCATTCAAATTTAAAATATTCTGGTGCCTATATTATTCCAACCAGTGTGTCCCAAAGGCTCCCTAATCACAACAACACAGTTCCCAATAGAACCGGCCAGGGATCTCCAGAGATCCTATGCTCCTTATCTCCCCACAAGGAAGAGAGCTTGCCACACCTCCTTGTACTGAAAGATGCTCATCAAAAGGGGTCCTTTCTCTGAGGTCCTCGTAGTCTCTGTCAAGGTGGGGACAGTAGCTTGCAACTGGACTACACAGCCTATGGTCACTATCTACCTAGGAGGTAGAATAAGCTTTGTGCTTAGGTGAAAAGGGCTTTAGAAGCCCACCTACCAATTTACTTTGTAGATAGGGTGAGGACAGAGAATGTGATGCCTTCTGCCATGTTAGAAACAGAGTAAGTGTTAGATTAAAACCCTGTTCTGAGTCTGCAGAGCTAGCTGCTTTTGAGAGGCTAGAAGAGGCATCATGTGCATTGAAGGTTAAATAAAACAAAGGAAATGGCAAGCCCAGTGTTGAGAGTATAAGAGCTTGCAGAATCAAACCAGTCTGTATAATGAAGAGTGGAAAAACTAATGCTTACTGAGTCGGTAATGACCTCTCTGTTCCTATGTGGGCAATAGAAGACAGCATTATTGACTGGTTTAGAACAATAATGATAGCTGGTGATGGTTCCCAGATAATTACAGTGCTAAGTACCATTGTAGACTACTTTGTTTGATTTTTGATGACTTTATGAGGTCAGTACTACTTTTATACCCAACATCCAGGAAATGAAGTTATAGGCCATATGTGCTGGGATGACTGGAAATAGGGACATGATTCCTTACCTCTGGGCCTGAGATTTCCTGGACATTTCAGGTCTAAACTGGGATGTGTCCCTAATGATAGATAGCAGTTCAGGCTGCCTGGGAATCACCTGCCTTCTCAATACTTTGGTGGGTTTTCTTACTGTTACTGTGATGAATTTAAGGGCTAAGAGGCAGAGTGAGCAAGGAGACCAATGCAGCCATCCATCCTCTCTTCCTCAGGAAGCTTCCGCACTGGACCTTCTCCACTGACTGCCATCCGCCAGGGAGCAGTTAACATCCAGTATGATACCAAGTTTGTCTTCACGGAGGTCAATGGTGATAAGTACATCTGGCTGGTGAAGCCGGAACTTGGGAGGGAGAAGAACATCCTTATCGCTGTGGAGACCGCAAGTGTCGGCAAGAACATCAGCACCAAAATGGTGGGCGAGAACAAACGCAATGACATTACCTCGCAGTACAAGTTCCCGGAAGGTAGCTGTGCAGGGCTCCTGAGCCAGAACACTCCTTGATAGACAGCAAATCTGGGACCCAAAGGACCTGATGGCAGAAATCTAGGGCATCGTAGGCCATAGGGTTCCTGTCACAACAACCCAGTCACATGGTCTTTGGCAAGTGTGACAGCATCCCAAGCAGTATGAGATGAGGGTTATTGTGTCCTGGGGAGGCTAGGCATAATACAGCATGTCCACTACAGGGCAAGATGATGTAGCCAGGTGTGATGGCATACACTTGGAGGTTAGGGTAAGGGAATTGATTTAAGTTTGAAGCCAGCCTTGACTACACTATGATGCCCTATTCAAAAAGCTGACTGCATATTGCCTGGGCATTCAACATACACTAGGCTCCAACTATATGGCATCCTTCTTTCCTGTGACCTTGCAGAGTCCTGCAATGTTCTAGACACTTTAGGAAACAGACTCAAGGTTCAGAGATGTTCTTATTAGCTTAGATTTGCCAGCTTAAAAGTGACTGTGTCAAGTTGTTTGGTTTTGGTTTTGGTTCTTTTGAGACAGAGTTTCTCTGTATAACAGCTTTAGCTGTTCTATAACTTACTCTGTAGACCAGGCTGGCCTTGAACTCACAGAGATCTGCTTGCCTCTGCCTCCTGAGTTCTGGGTTTAAAGACATGCACCACCACATGTGTAGCCCAGGCTGTCCTCCAATTCATGTCTCTTCTGCCTGAGTCTCTTTTGGCAAATTCATCTGGCACCACAACCCACAGGATTTTTTTTTTTTTGAGGCAGTCTCACTATGTAGTTCTGGCTGATCTGGAACCTACTGTGTGAACCAGAATGGCCTTGAACTCACAGAACACCCTGCCTCTGCCTCCTGAGTGTTGGGATCAAAGGTGTGGGCCTAGAGATTTGTTTTTTAAAGTACTGGAGCTGGCAACCAGGGTTGTATGCAGGCTAGGCAAGCACCCTGCCAAAACTATGCCCCAGTCCCAGGTCAGGCTTTGACATGGGAGGCTCTCCCTCCTGTGTCCGGGTCTGCCCCCACTGTGCAGTATATCTGTCCAGATTCCACCAAGAAAGGCTGCCTGGAGAATTACAGTCTGTGGGCCACGGGACAGCTGATGCTGGATGTGCAATTTCTTGAGCCACCAACAGTGTGTATAGGTGATCTCAAGGAAGAGGCTCCAGATATGGTGATGCGTTCCTGAGGGAGGCAAGCAGAAGAGATGGCTTCAGGAGTTGTCTTGGTGTTGCCTTCATCCTGAGATAGCAGTTACTCTGTATCCAGCCTTGCTTTGCTCTGCCTTGTCCACCTTGGGTGATGGTTGTGGTGTTGGGTGGGGTACTTGTGGGCAGCAAAGCATTCATCTACATCTGTGGACAACCCTGTTTTTAGGGATTCCCCATTTCTTCAGCTCCTAATCTTTGCTGGCTTAAAGATGTAGCTCAGATGGTAGTGTGCTTGCTTAGTTTAATATAAGACCTGTATTAAATCCTTAGCACTATAAAAAACAGGGCATGATAACACATGCATTAGTCCTAGCCATGAAGAGGTAAAGGCAGTAGTATCAGAAGTTTAAGGTCATCATTCACAACACTATGAGTATGAGGCCAGCCCAGGATGCAGGATGCCAGATCTGGGGGACTGAGGAGGGGGGAGAAGAAGAAGAAGAAAAAAGGAGGGTGACCAGTGTAAAGAATGCAGGAGCTGCTTACTGTAGTGTTTGAGTAGGAAGCAGACTCCAGAAAGCCTGGCCCTCCTGACCGGTTCTGAACTTGGGAGCAAGCATGTATGGGTATGACCCAGGACAGTGTCTGCCCTCTGTAAACAGCTTGTCAGGGTTGGCAGTTGTTGTGGAATATTATTTTAAGGTGTGTTGCATTTTTTCCTACTGCTTTTGTTAACAATGCAAAGACATGTTACATTTATTTGGCTAAATAAAATTAACCTGAGGTCAAGAGGCTATGTCAGCAACTAGCTGACAGGAAGTGGTAGGAAGAAACCCTGTGTAGTGAGGGTTCTTGATAGTTCTTGAATGGGGGCAAAGCAAAAGGATAGGTTGCTTTTGGCAGCCATGAGCAAGGAGAGAGGGTTAGCTTTTGGCTACTTAGGCTGTCTGAGCAAGCAGCATTTCACCTCAGCCTTTGAATCCTGTGTTCTGCAGAGGCTAAGTATCTAGATAAAGGACTTTCCTTCGCTGGGGTGCTGCTGCAGTAGCTGCAGAATTATGGTTGCTGATTAGGATAGCCATTGTTGAAGGGCAGAAACAGTAACAACAACAAAGAAAGGCAGCAAAGTCCTGTTACCTTCTGAGTCATCTCACTGTCCTAGAAGGAGATTTAAGAAAAATTTCAGAGTGAGGGAGAGAGGACTCAGTTGCTTTTTCCTTCTGCCTTAAAGACTAGATAATTTCAATTAACCTAACCTCAAATCTGATGGTTTCATGTGCTGTCTCTAAGCTGTTAGTGACTTTGAAACTTGCAAGTTCTTTATTGACAGTCTCTGTGGTTTTCTCTGTCCTTTCAGTTCCTTGAATATAGTTATTACAATGGTTTTGCACTTATTTGTGTATTAAGTGTGAGTGAGCATACCACCATGTGCTTGTGGAGGGAAGAGGGCCAACCTGTGGAAGTCAAGCTTTCTTTCTACCGTGTGGGTCCTGCAGACCGAATTCATGTCACCCTGGAGTAAGGGCTTTTACTGGCTGAACCATCTCATCAGCCCAATGATTATATTTAAATAGATAGTTTTTCGCTAATAAGTTCTAAATCAGGCTTTTGCAGTTCATTTTCCTGGGTGGTGTTCATGACTTGCTGAAAGCTAAAAGCTTGGAGGATACACTGGCAGTTTGGAGACCAGACCCTGTTTGCTGCCCCTACTGTGTGCTTGTGCATTGACTCCCTGAAGAACCTCTGTGCAGCCTGTATTCATCATAGACAGCCTCTGAATTCTTCTCCAGTCTGCCCCATGGTCCACTGGGAACAGGTGTGCAGCTGCTGTTGTAGCCTGGGTTGGGAAAGTAAACTTGCCTTGGCTTAGAGTTGTGTCCATTTGGAAGCCATGTGGTGATCCACTTTCACCTCACTTGTACAGAGCCTCCAGATGAGGGCTCAGAGCTTGCTTTGTCTTGGTTCTTCCTTGTCTTTCTCTTTTTAAAACTGTCTTTCAAATACACCAGGAAAGATACTGTTTGTTGTAAGCTGAATCTGGTCAAGTAAAAGTGAGCTCTGTGAATGCGCATTTCCAGGGATGTTATTGTCAAAGGACAATAAAGCCCTTGTGGTGAGGTTGTGGTGTGCCCCAAATCCACATACTACCAGACAAGGAGGCTTCTGACTTTACTGTGACTAGTACTATCAATTTTCAAGGTGACTGGGGGTCTGGGAGGAAGAGTAGGCAATGGCACTACCTCACGCTTTCTGAATTCCTCCTGCTTCTCTCCATGTATTTTGAGATAAGGTCTCATTTTGTAAATGGTCTGAAACTCACTCTGTAGTCCAAGCTAGCCTTGAAGTCATGGCAATCCTCTTGTCTCAGGTTTCCAAGTGCTGGGATTACAAGTATGAGTCACCATGCCCAACTCAGTGTGCTATTGTGTTTAAATGATCCTTAGGTTGATGTCAATAAGGCTGATATCCACAACATCTTCATGCCTTCAAAACCAGTATCATCTAGGAAATTCTTACACTACACTGAGTCAGCTGCTAGCATGAGATGCAGCCTTCACCCTTTTTAAATCACAGTTTCCGTGTGCTGACAATGAGGAAATATACACAGAAGATTTCACCTCAATGATGCTGGTCTCTTAATCACATCTGATTCCTCAGCTTCAGTTGACCAGTAACCAACTGTCGCATGAAAGTTTGTCTTTAGTGGTGCTGGTTTCTTGCTATCAGCTGATTTGTGTGTGTAGCTCTGGCTGGGCTATGCTTACCAGGCTGGCCTCAAAGAGATCTGCTTTTCTTTCTTCTTAAGTACACAGCTGATTCAACTTCAGCTGACCAAATACCACAGAGTCTTTGTTTAAAAGTATCATACAGATGGCTCTGGTAGATTTTTTTTTTAAAAGATATATTTATTTACTTAATACACACACAGTATTCTGCCTGCATATATACCTGCAGGCCAGAAGAGGGCATCATTATAGATGGTTGTGAGCCACCATGTGGTTAATGGGAACTGAACTCAGGACCTCTGGAAGAGCAGCCAGCACAACCAACCTTTGAGCCATCTCTCCAGCCCCAAGATTTTTTAAGGGACTCTTTTTAAAAGATTCTCTTGAAACTTTTCAAGCCATGGTTCCATTTTCTGTATTGCTCAACTTTGAACACTCAACAGCTTTCCCAGACAAAAGTTCCAAAGTTCTCCCATAATTCTTCCCCCAGACAACAAGGCCATGTCTGTCATAGTAACACCCCACACCTGGTACCAATTTCTGTTTTAGTTTTGTTTTTATTGCTGTGATAAAGATCATAGTGATGGTGGATGGTGGTGGTGGTGGTATATACCTTTAATCCCTGCACTTGGGAGGAAGAGACAGGCAAATCTCAGTGAGTCTGAGACCAATCTGGTCTACAAAGCAACTCTAGGACAGCCAGGACTGTTATGCAGAGAAACCCTGTCTCGAAAGAAAAAAAAAAATCATAGTGAAAAGCAAATTAGAAAGTGTTTCTTTAGTTTACAGATTATGCCCACCGAGGGAAGCCAAGGCAGGAACTCAAAGCACATACTTAAGCAGAATCCATGGAGAAACACTGCTTACTGGCATGTTCCTTGTGTCTTACTCAACAGTTCTTATGCAACCCATGCCTGTTTTCCTAGGGGTGTTAGACCTATAGTGGAATAAGCCTTTCTAAATCAGTCATTAATTAAGAAAATGCCTCACACATTTGTCTTTGGGCCAGTAATGGAGACATTTTCTCAATTGAAGTCCCCTCTTCTCAATTGACTCTGGCTTGTGTCAAGTTGATTAAAAAAAAAAAAATCTAACCAGGACAAGAGAAAGTTCTTACAGACCTCAAGGGAATGTTCAGACATTTGGTTGGCCCTTAGAGAGGTGCCCTTAGGAAATATTCTATGTGATAGTATTTTTGTGTATGTGAGAACAAAGTTTGCCTGACATCCTCTAGTTAGCTATAGATGCCAAGCAGTGGTGGCACACACCTTTAATCCCAATACTTGCCTTTAATCCCAACACTAGGGAGGTTGAGACAGGAAGTCATATAGCTGAGTAAGAAAGGAATATAAAATGGGAGGAGACAGGAGCTCAGTCCTTTGGCCTGAGAAGTTTTTAGTGACTGCTCTGCTTCTTTGATTTTCAGGCAAGCTTTGTTAGCACATACATAAAATATCACAATTGTATCTCTGCAGGCTCCCCAGAGGAGAGGAAGGCCATGGAAAAAGCCTCTGGTAAAAGTTCTGATGATAAACCCAATAATCCATCATCAAGCAGTGTTCTTCAGATAAATGTCCTTCAGAACTCTGTGGAGCTAGGACATCCTATCGTTTTGACCCTCATTTTGAAAAGGAAAACAGATGCCCCACAGACTGTCAACATTTCATGCTGCCTCGACCTACAGACATATACAGGCAACAACAAGTCACACCTGGGAAACATCCAGAAGTCGATAAAGATCCACGGTCAAGGTACCAGAACCAGGGGCAAGCAGGCCTCAAGCCTCAGAGAGATCAGGATCCCCACCATCTGATGTTTTTTTCTTCTCTGTGAATCACTCCTACACTCTGTCCTTCTATGTCTGAATAGACACAGCATTTATTGAGCACTTACGTTTGGTAGTGATAAGGAATCCAAGACAGTAGAGAAATGTGGACCAGGAGTCTGGGGTCTAGCACACAGTCACAAACTAAGGGCGCTAATGGTGTCATGAAAAGTCTCTGCAGCAGAAGAAATTTTGTTTGGACTTACTAATTCTCATCAATGGGCTGTGGTTATCCTCAGCATGAGCAGACTACTCTGACAGTGGGTGCTCAGATGGGCCTGGAGATATCAGTTAATCATAAAGTCCATTCGGACCCTGAGTGCAGGCTCTTCAAAGAGAGGACAGGACTCTTCTAAGGCCAAGCAGCTCTAGTCCCAGAGCTAATATAGCCCTATGCTTGTCAAGAACACACTTCTCCTTTCTTTTCCACTTTCACAGAAGCAGAAGTGATTCTCACGATGGATGCCAAATCCTACATCTACAAACTGGGCATGGTTGATGATGAGCTGGTCATCAAAGGTTTCATCATTGCAGAAATCAAGGAAACTGGTGACAAGGTGGCCGCTGATACAACGCTGTGTTTCCTGTACCCTGCTTTCTCTATTGAGGTGAGTTGCTTGCAGGTCAGAAAGGGCTCCCATCTGAAACCTGCCCTTGGAGAAGGGCGGAGCTCAGAGCCTTTGTGCTCCCCAAGGAAAATGGCACATCACTTTTCCATACAAGTATTTCTGAGAAGTGATGTATCCACAAGTTCCTCTTTTCTTGACTTCTGGCTAACTGGATTTAAACTTTAAAAATGAGGAATACCTGTGCAGAGTTTGAAATTATAAAGATGCAGTTGGCACAATGAATTTCTTCCACCCTCCTCAGATGCTCAGGTCCTTTTACCAGAAGTGATCCATACCATCAGCTTCTTGTGTATCTAAGTATTCTGGATTCAAGCCAGTAAAATACAAGGCTTGTCACACAGGCCCACCCCCAATGTGGGGTTAGATAAAGCTAGTGCCAGACCAACTTGGACTCTCTTCCTAGTTTTCTCCCAGGCACCTTGCATAAGAGGCTCTCTTGTTGCAGATGACCTGTCAAAGACTATCATCTCAGAGCTCCTTCCTGGTGAGCCCTGGCCTGTCCTAGAGTTCATCACTGATGTTTACACGTCAGCATGTGTACCTCCCAGAGACTATTCAAGCCAAAGACATGGCTCCTTTTGGAGACTATGTTTTGACATTTCTATGGTAGTGTGGTTGAGCAAGACATGAGTCACTAACTCATCCTTAGCTATTGTGGGGCACTAGTGTGGCCCCCACTCAGTGAAGCAGAACTTGGATGCTTCACAAGATCTACTCTACTTGGAAGCAGTTTCAATGCACCTAACTGTGGTTAATTCATCCAGAATTTCTAATTTGGTGGTGGTGGCACATACCTTTCATCCCAGCACTCAGGAGGCAGAGGCAAGCAAGATCTCTGAAGCCAGCTTGATCTACAGAGCTAATTCTAGAACAGTCAGGGCTACAGAGAAATGCTGTCTTGAAACCCTACCACCACCACCACCACCACCACCAAATTAGAAATTCTGGATGAGCTGGAGAGATTGATCAGAGGTTAAGAGCACTTGTTCTTACAGAGGAACTAGGTTCAGTTCCCAGCACCTATTATAACTCCAGTTTAAGGGGTTCTGATGCCTTCTTCTGACTTCTGTGGGTACTAGGCATGTATATGGTGCACATACATACATGTAACCAAAACATTCTTACAAATAAAATATTAAAAAATAAGTTGTTTCTCTTGGGGAGATCTCATTCCCACCCTCCCCCAGGTGACTTCATAGATGTCCGTGGGCATCAGAGAATACCTGTCTCTGAGGCCAGACATGTATGGCTGGTGCTTCAGGTGTCCTGGAAGTGAGCATTTTAGCTTTCTCAGGCCACACTTACCTTTACTAAATTGACTGTACTCCAGGGACCAAAATTTCTAGTTAATACATCTATACTGTGATTGGATGGATCTACCACATGGTGAGAGTGGAGAGAAGGCACTGCTTCAGGAATCCTGGATATCTGGAGAATTACAGAATGAGATCAAACCTAAAATATGCAGGCAAAGATGTAAGCCCTGGGGTGTTCTGGGCAGTGGAGGAAAGCTATGAGGAAGAGGGTACACAGCCAGGACAGTATGGCAGGGGCATGTATGAGTTTTACGTGTTCTGGCTTTGGAGATATGAGGGCGGTGAGACATATTCTGAAGGATAAACACAGCCTGTTTTTGGATGTGTTTTCCTGGTCTGTCCTCGGAGGCACCTTGATATTTTGGGTCATTGGTGAAGTGATACCAATATCCATCTTATAGCTTGAGGGCTCTAACAACTGTGCAGGCCCTGAGCTTTGGCAAAAGGGCGGGCATCCTGACTAGTTGGATGAGATCAGGATGTAGTTCATACTAGAATCTCTGGCTACAGTGAGTATGTACCTTGAGTTCTTTAAAAATATCTGACAAGACTAAAGAGGTAGACACATGGAAATATATGAAACCAACCTCAGAGAGGCACATGTGGATAATATTCTCCACCAGAGTCATCCCAGTGAGCACAGACCTACTGACACTCTAGGGTTTGAGACAAGACCAAGATCTCCCTTTATTGAATAAAACTTGTATCTAAGCTCTCACCTTCAGCTTGTCCTACCTGTCTTTTCTCCACTGCTCCCTCTTAACAGATGCCTAACACAGCCAGGGTCAATCAGCCACTTTTCATCAACTGCTCCTTCAAGAACACCCTGCCCATTCCTTTGACTGAAATCAAGTTCTCAGTGGAAAGCCTGGCTGTCTCTTACGTGAAGTCCTTGGACCAAGGGTGAGTCTGCCCAAGTTGTTCTAATGATACAGATTCTGTACATGGGTCTCATACACATGTGCCATACCTCTAGGATGTAAACTTCTAGTATGGGTTTTAGTAAAAATGTAGACACATGTTGCTGGTGCCAAATTGCAGAAAAAACTGCACTAGCACTTTACCAATAATACACTTTTATGTTTATCTGACTGTTCTACATAAATGCCAAAGCATCCCCCTTGTCTTAATTTGTATTTCTATTTACAGCTCAGGTTTTCTTGTTGACTCTTTCCTGTAATTTATTTGTTGTTTCCTTTGCCTACCTCATCCCCCACCCTGGAAATCATGACTTTCTTATAACCCTGAGTGCAGCCTTTACTCAGTAAGGTATGTTGAGAAGTAATTTACTGCAGGAGTTTATTTTGAGACAGTCTTACTCTATATAGCCCTAGCTAGCTTAAAACTGGATATATTTGCCAGGGTGGCTTTGAACTCAGAGATGCACCTGCCTCTACCTCCTGAGTGCCAGGAATCGAAGGTGTGAGCTGCCATGCCTGACTTTGCAGTTAGTTTTTTGAAGGTGCCACCATGAAAATTGAGGACAAGGCCTTGTACATGAAAAGCAAGTGCCCTCCCATGGAACTATATCCCATCCTAGACTTTAAAAATCCTAAGACGCTGGGGCTGTAGAGATGGCTCAGAGGTTAAGTGCACTGATTGTTCCTCCAGAGGTCCCGAGTTCAATTCCCAGCAACCACATGGTGGCTCACAACCATCTATGTTGACATCTGGTGCCCTCTTCTGTATAATGTATAATAAATAAATAAATCTTAAAAAAAAATCCTAACATGCCTTCACCATTGGGACTCACATTAAGTTTTTAATCTTCTCCTTTGTGGATACTAAATTTCATATTATTAATAAGAAAATAGGAATAGTTTCCAGGTGGTGGTGGTACAAGCCTTTAATCCCATCATGCAGGAGAAAGAGGCAGGCAGATCCCTGAGTTTGAGGGCAGTCTGGTCTATGGGAGCTAATTCCAGGAAAGCCAGGGCCTGTCTTGAAAACCAAACAAACAAGCAAGAGAAATAGTATACACTTTTCCTACAATTTGTGGCTCTATTACTGTGAATTTTAATTTGGGGTGGCATATTGCAGAGCTCCGACTTTGTTGAGTAACCTATCATTTCCCTATTCTGAAACATTGTCTATAATACAGGTAATTCCCAAATATACCCGTCTCTGCACTAATGGGCTGTTTTATTTTGTAGTGATCTTGTGTCATTTAAGTGGCTGTACTGGGAATTATACAATGCTATGTGTGGAAGGCAAATAGATTTCCTCCTTCAGTTTCTTAAAAACAGAACTTTTAGAATCATCTTGATTTGGGATTAAAACTAGAACTACATTGTGCCTAACAAATGGCAATGCTGGATCTCACCTTGCAGGGACATGGGATATGTATCCACTGTCTTCTTTGTAAGGGGCATATTCCAGTGGGAGCCTTTGATGCCTTTGTGCAGGGGATGCTTCTCTTAGGGTCAATTTTTTGATGTATATGAGTTCATGCTAGAAGAGGGCATCAGATCCCATTATAGATAGTTGTGAGCCACCATGTGGGTGCTAGGAACTGAACTCAGGACCTCTGGAAAAGCAGCCAGTGCTCTTAACCACTTAGCCATCGCTCCAGCAAGGGATGCTTCTCATTGTTTTCTGTCTAATGAATTAGATAGATGCTTTTTATTGATTTTGGTTTGCTGACATGCCCAGTACAGGATTTTATTTAACTCAATGCTGTTTCTTACCAAGTATCTAGATCTCAAAGTAAATCCCAGAAGACTCCAGTTATTCTGAAACTAGTTTTTTTTTTTAAATAAATCTTTACAATTATACATAATTCCTAGGAGCATTGTTAAAGAACAGATTTCATTCAGCAGTTCTTGGGTGGGGCCTTGGAGTCTAACACCCTGTCAGCTAATGACACCGTGAGGACCTAGGATTAGACAACACTTTCTTGTAGAATCACGACCCCCCAGGGGGGTTTGTGACAGGTATACCTGGGAAGCAGCCATTCCAGCTTCCAGCCAGCTGTCCTGTCTCACAGCTGAGACAAGTGGCCGCACTCCAGGTGGAGGCTGCTTTACTTGCCTCTGGAGCACAAGGCTTTTCCAAGAGCTGTACTGGAACCAGAAGCCTGGTTCCTCATGCAATGCATTTTCCTTCTGTGGCATCTTTGCTGATTGTCTGTCGTTATGCCTGGCCTTAGCTTGGCTTGTTTCTTGCCAGCTTTTCTTAAATTACCCCATTTGCCTTTTACCTCTGGGCTTTTTTCTTTCCTTACTTCTGTATTTTACTTTCACTCTTACTCTGTGGCTGGCTGTGTGGCTGGTCCCAAGTATCCTCTCTCCTTGTTCTCTTGCTCTTCCTTCTCTCTTTTCCTTCCAGATTTCTCCTTCTATTTATTCTTTCTGTCAGCCAGGCTCACCTGTCCTTTCTCTTGTCTCCTCCTGCTATTGACCATACAGTTCTTTATTATCTTATCAGGTGTTTTAGACAGGCAAAGTAACAGTTTTACAGAGTTAAACAAATGCAAAATAAAAGAATGCAACACATCTTTGCATCATTAAACAGATGCTCCACAGCATAAACAAATGTAACACACCTTAAAATAATAATTGTCTGTGTGCATTTGAATTTTCTAGGACAGTGCCACCTGGAAAGTCCATCAATTTCCAAATAAAATGCATCCCAGTGAGAAGTGGACCCAGGAAATTTATTGTCAAGTTTTCTTCCAGACAAGTGAAGGAGGTTCATGCCGAGAAGATCATTCTCATCCAAAAGTAGCCTAGCTACTACCATGGAGATAGAAGCAGGAGCCCTGATTGGCTCTGAGTCTTAGCTGGGCATGTTAGCATTTCCTAAATTGTGCTTAGCTTTCAGGTCAGGGATGATTAGATTTAATTACTCATGTGAGGGCAGATTCAAGAGCCAGCCCAGCAAAAGGTAGAGCTCAAAGACCAATGTAACCATAGGCAGTAGCCCCATGGGGCCAGGGCACTTCTCTACAGCTTAAAGTACACATCACAGGCAGACATCTCAAACACATATTTAGGCTTCAGAAAACAGTACAACTATCATCTGGTTCAGAACCATATACAGAACACAGAGCTGCTATTCAGGGATCTAAAGTGCTTATAGGTATCTTCAATCTGAACTATAGATTCTATCAAGTCCAGGGGTGCCTAGAGGCTGATTAGACAGTCCTGTAGGAAAGCATACCGAAGCTGGTCCTGGGTCTGGTACTACATTTTCATGTCAAGGCTCTACCATCTCAGAAGCAGGCCCCATGCTGGCGTGAGGCCCTTTTGCTTCTAAGTGGGCCCTGGGAAGGAGACCCCACAGCCTGCATCCCCTTTGAGAAGGAATCTACGGCCAATGATAACATCTGGGAAAGCAACTTATCCTGCTCTGCTCATTGGAGCCTGTGCTTTGCTCTGCCATCAAGGGATCTGCTCAGATGATCACTATGCTTTCAATTAAACTCTGGTGACTTTAAGATGGCTATGTGGTCCTGAGTTAATTTTTCTTTTATGCCAACATCCTGCTTAACATAACCTGGGGAGTATCTTTACCTCTGATCCAGGGGCAATTTCCAAGGGGTTGGCCTTCTTAGTCTGGGCTGTCTTCATGATGTTAAGCCTCTGTTAAGGGCTGTAATTTCTAAGTGGTCATATACTCCAGAGAGGCTAAGTACACATTGAATAAGGTGTATTTTGTGTATTCAGAGGACAATCTTGTCTTATGATAAAACACTGTAACTAAATGCAACCTGGGGAAGAAAGAGTTTATTTCATTTAATTTCCAGGTAACAGTCAGTCTCTGAAGGAAGTTAGAGAGGACACAGAGGAGTGCTCCTTACTGACTTGCTCCTCATGGTTTTCTTATACTGCCCAGGACCACCAGCCCAGGGCTGGCACCACCCACAATGATCCAGGCCCTCCTACATCAATCAAGAACATGCACTACACACTTGCTTACAAGGGAACCTTACTTTATTTTTATTTTTTTGGTTTTGTTTTGAGTTTTTCAAAACAGGTTTTCTCTGTGTAACAGTCCTAGCTGTCCTGCCTCCACCTGCTTCTGTCTCCTAAGTGCTGGGATTAAAGGCAACACCACCAGCCAGCACTTAGAGACCGATCTTACAGAGGCATTTTCTCAACTGACATCCCCTCTTCTCAAATAGCTTTAGCTTGTTGATATAAAACTAGCCAGAACAACTGTCATCATCTCACCTTCATTTGTTCAAAACTAGAAACCCCGTCCTGATTCCTTTTGCTCAGATGTCCACCTCCCTGGGATGCAACAGGTGTCTATGATGTGCATGTGGGGAGACTCGTCCATGCTAGAACCAAAAAGGAATAGTTAGTGACCCCATGAAGCCACCACTAGTGTTTGTATGACAGCTGTTAGACCTAAGAAGGATGCTGTCCAGGGCTTTGGCTTGGGATCGCCTGCTAAAAATAGGCACCTCTAGCCACAGAGGTAGATCAAAGAACTTTTATTCAAACAAGAGGCAGGTGTGCAACTGGCCTCCCTCCCAGAGACCCTGGGCCTCCTCTTGGAAGTTGCAGAATCTCGGGAGTCACTGTGGAGAGAAGGCCACTGTGTCCTGGGGTGAAGGCACAAGGCTCAGGGCTGGACAGATTACTACCTACATGATCCTGGCAATCCAGTACTTCTTGAACTTGGGAGAGATGCAGCTGAGGCCTGGACATGATAATGGGTTTGTTGAAAAGGAGGGAAGAGTTCTAAACCTGTGAGAGTAAAATGCCTGCTCACCTAAACTTTTCTAGGGGGAGTACTCTGGAAACAGATGGCTGAGGCTGGGAGGTATTTCTGCTGCTGGTCAAGTTGGCCCCAGGGAAGATGAGTTTCAATGCCAGTGTGCAAGAACATTCTTGAGGGCCTGAACTCAACATAGACCCTCCAAAGCTCCTTCCTTCCTTGTAACTGCTGCCCCTTGGGGACTCTGTCACTACCCTTCTTTCTCCTTGGTGTGAAGTCTCTGGTATATGGTCCAACACACAGATCATCCAGGTCTCTCTGGAGTTAGGGCCTCAACAGCCAGATGACTGCTGTCTCCAAATAGTGTCAGCAGTAGGGTCAAACTTGGCCTCCTCATGTTAGTACTAAAAAATATTAAAACAGATCTGCTTGGAGAAAATGCACCTAGTGGGGTGGGATAGGCCATATCTGTAAATGCTGGAGTCTTGTTGCCACTCTGTACTATAGAAAATCTGATGGATCTTTACCCTCCAGGGTCTGCCTAGGATGTGGCCTAAGAATAAGACCACTGTCTGGCTCCCCACAGCTTTCTTGAGACAGCACCTCAAATAATACTAACTCATGCCACCAAGGCCACTGGTTCCTTTGGTCCAGGACTCATGTCCTTTCACCCAGGAAAAGGAGCCAGAAGAAGAGATATAATACAAAATCCTCTGCCAGAGTTGGTGCCAGCAACACTGAGGAATGAATGGTTCAAAGTCTGACTTGGAGAGCTGATGTACTTCTTGAGACTATCTAACTGGTTAGGTTGCAGAGGCTGCTCCTTCAGCAACTACTGAAATAGACTGGGGAGTGCAGGAGGCTGCCCAGACTGTTAGTAACAGCAAGATACCCCAAGATCCACTGAACAAACCAGGTCCAGCAGTCTGAGTGTCCTGGCCACTATGCTGCCCTTTTTTTGATGTTTTAAAGGCAGGGTTTCATTGTGCAGCCTGGAGCTCTGTAGACTAGGCTGTCCTCAAACTCACACAGATCGGGCTGCCTGCCCCAAACACTGGAAATAAAAGCACATGCCATTAGGTCCAGCCATGCAGTTAGTGGCTGTGAGGTATCTTGGGAGCTGTTCTCAAATACAAAGGTGGCCATTTCTGGTTATAACTGTCCTGTCTTACTAGACTTTCTCCAGGAGCTCAATATATGTCCTCTCCCAGCTCTTCTGGGAATGCAAACTTATGGCCACACAAAGGCTGACTCCATTGCTGTCCCAAAAAGAGTCCAGTCTCTAAAGGATGGGAACTAATTTTGGGTGACACTATCATAACTCAGGCTCATTTCCATCTTGGCAGGCTCTGCACATGTGAATGCATGCATGTATATGGGTGGGGTCCTCTTTCAACCAAGTCCAAGCCCCGAGGCAGGCTCAGTGGCCCCTCCTTTGTCCTGATTCCCACAGCCAGCTATGGCTGTCAAGAAATCCTTTCCTTAGGAATGGCTGGAATATCTCTAGCTTTTCTGGCTAATCATTCCTGATGTCAGTACACTTCCCCAAGGCCCCCAGTCTCCCCAAGGCAACCCATAAGAAGTAGAAGTGGCTTTCTTCCTCCAGGACATCCAGGTCATCATTTCCCTTGCTGGGTAGACTAGGCAGCCTTCCCAGACCTCAAGAGTGGTTCTTGACCCTTATAAAAGGAACTCAGACAAAGTTCCCACTCTTCTCTGCCCATACTCCACCCCAAGTCCTAATTGGAGAAAGGGTGGAGTAACAGAGTTGGTAACACCAAGGAGTGGCCCATGGGATCTCAGGGAGCTAGAGTACTCATCAGGCCAGCAGCTACTGTTGGTGTATTATTCTCCACGGGTTCTATTCATCTAACACCTCCACAGAGTCCCCATCTTTTGTCTCCTCCAATTGGCTCTCAGTTGTTTCCATGTTGTCCATGTCTGACAGAGATGACACTTGCCGTACCAAGCCCTTGTCAATGGGTATCTCTGGTTGACAAGGTCTGGTGAAAGGGTTGAACCAGTTCAGGGAGAAGTCCCCACCAAAAGCCTCCTGGACGGACTTCCAGCTGCCCGAGTGCTCCCTGGGCTGTTTCTTTTGTTGGAGGCGTTCAATGCCCTGGAGGAGAATGGGGCAAAAGGTCAGTGTGGTGTGACCTGTGCTATTTAAACACACCCTTTGCCTTGGCAGAGCAGGGGATGGGGAGTCCAATATGGCACAGCTTACTGTGGTCCAGGCCACCGTAGGACTGTAGGGAAGAGTAGAAACTGTAGAGCACAATAAGTAGGCATGGCATTGGACCTGCCTGTCACTCACTTACCCCCAGACCCTTTCCTCCAAAGGCAGAGGTCTGCTGATGGGCAGGGACCAGACATCCAGTGGCCCAGGACATCATCCTAGATTCTGTAGGCATGAGCTAGGCTATCCATCTGATGAAATCACTAAGAAAGGGGCCCCTTGCCCACAGTAGGACCAGCAAGCTTGGCATGGGGAAGGCTGAGGGGTGAGGACACACAGAACAGAACAGGACACAAACATGCAAGGGGAAGCAGCAGATGCCACATGCAGCAGGCACCAGAAGGTACACTGGCCACTGTGGGTTGTGAGGGTTAGTGTCAGGTTTGATCATGCAGTGGATATACCCCCATGGACTCTCCCGAGCCGACCACTCACCTGCTGTGGGTGCTGGCTGTAACTCAGCCACCAGGCCGCAGAAAGAAGGTGATGGGTAGGAAAAAGCCCAAAATTGTTATAGATACAGCCAGATCAAGTCTCCAGACCCATAACATCCTTACAGAGGCGCTGGCCCCCATTGTAGCCTCTGCTTTCTCCACCTCTTCTGGAAGCCATGGGAATTTACTGAGTTTGCCTGACAGATATGGATGTGCTTGCTCATTCATATGACCCAAGACATTTTAACTCCAATGAAGACCTCTATATTCCTAGTTCTACACCTTGTCTTCCATGCAATCTTCTCCCACAACTGGCATAATGGACACCCCTTTTGTTATGCAGACATCTGATCATATCCGATATCAACACTTTAGCACTATTCCCACGCCACTTCAGTGCTTCAAGCTTCTTGACTTCAGTAAAGCATCTGATCTTAGCCAGGTGCGGTGCCACAAGCCTTTAATCCTAGCACTTGGGAGGCAGAGGCAGATGGATCTCTGAGTTCCAGGACAGCCAGGGATAAACAAACAACAACAACAACAAAAGATCTGATCTCATTCTTTCTTCATATGAGGCATCAATCATCAAAGGAGTTAATGGCCACTTTACAGCAGTGAAATGTTACAGGAAAGATTTAACACAATGATCAAAGTCAGAACTACCAATGGCCAAGTGCCCCAATTACAGAGAACCACAAATGTAACATCAGTGACATTCCTGCCCAAACCTCAGTCTAACCCAAAGACATAAAGGCTTCGACAGAATACCTGATCCACAGATTCATATTACATTATATGAATTTATTCTCAATTTTAAAAAATGTGGATCACGGCAACTTTAAGACTGAGGAACTGCTAGAAATGGGGTGAAGAGACAAGCAATAGAATGTGGAATCTCCGAAGGCAAAGGAGGCAAGGAGAGGAACCTCAATGAGCTCCTGAAATGGGAGGCCAGTATATCTATCATGGGAGGTAGTAGTGGCATGCACAGAATCCTTGTGGGACTGTTGGCTTTGCAAATGGTGCTACTTCTGTGGATTTGCCCACATTTCATGTTTTCACCATGGAGCAACATTAGTTTTAATAACCAGAACAAGAAGAATCAGGTAAGATCTGGTCATGCGCACAGGCACATGCTGCCCTTGGCAGCCCCTGGTCATACCTTTCTTGTAGCAGCAGCAACAGGAGAGGCAATACATTTTCAGGGACCCTACATCCACTGCCTGGTGATCACCTGTAGTCAGTCAACAAGGGTGGAGGCAGATTGGGTGTACCATACTTCCTTAGATCCACCCAAAGTCAGGACCATAAGTTCCAACACCCACCTTGTAAGAAAGGTGTCAGTCAGTCAGTCAGAAATGATACCCAGCAGAGGTCTGACAGGCTGAGACAGTAGCCCAAGCTTGGTTGGAAGGTTATGCTTTTTTTTTTTCTCTCTACCAGGTGTTTCTCCTATTCTCTGACAAAGCCTCACTTTTGTCTCACATGTGGACCTCAAAGTCAGGTGGAAGGACAGAGCAAGCCAAGAAAGCCACTGTCCAATATTGTGTTAGGATCAACTGGTCTGTGTGCTGCTGACATTCTGTAGCGGCTAAGTGGACAGATATCAAGAATGTCAGCTTTGAGTCTAGAAAGGAAATATTCTAAATAAATTGATACATAAAACGGGTCTGAAGGCTTCTTTTTCTAGGAATCTTGTGTAGACGTAAAAGTGTCTTGAAGGCAAAATTCTGCAGCCTAAGGTGTGTACATACCCATGTCTCTGGCTCAAGAGAACAGAGTGACTGATTCTGTTAACAAGCACTGAGCTTCACCTGCATCTCGGGTGGAGTGTGATCTGTGAACACCAACACTCCATCATGAATATGAGACCTAAGACTCCCAAGGAAGGCAGACCTCAAGGCTTGTGAGACTCCTGAAATAAGACCTCAGTGCCAGCAGATGAGTTGGCCAGCACCCTCACAGCATATTCTTCAGGCCTGGCCAGATAATACTAGCTCATACCCTTCTACTGCAATGCATAGTAGTAAACACCTTCCTGTTGTTACTTTTAATACACACATATTCACTACCAAAAGCCTTTGAAACATCTCTCAGCAGGTAATGTATTAAAAAATGTTTTTGTTTTTGTTTTGCTGGGCATGGTGGCTCTCTGTAGGTTCAAGGCTAACCAGGGTTACACAGAAAGACCTTGTCTCAAATCTACCCCTTCAGCAAGTTTTTAAGAACACAGATGACCCAGACTGGACATACCCAGCTCCAGTGCAGCTGTTACACACACAGAAACCAAACTCCATACCACTCTTTTTGCATTTTTATCTAATGGTTATACAAACTATGAGTGGATGCTCATCTGCTTTACAGAAACTATAGCTTAGGAAGACTGTCAAAATTCAGACTTTGGCATAAGTGTCCAAATAGAGGTTGCAAGACACACTAGGGTTTAGACGAGTGCTGCCACTAAATTCCATAATCTCAGGTGAAGGATTCCAGGTGTTCTGTATTCTACAGCAGAGCTGGTGCCTTTCTCCAGAGGGTTTTTGGCATAACCCCCCTGCAGTACCGACCGTTATTCCTCTGATTCTCACTGTCTATAGGAGAGTAAAGAGGGGGCTTCTCCTTCATGTACATTAAGACTACAGGACAGAGAGGGACCTGGGGCCTCTCTTCTTTGTTTGGGCCATAATTTTCTTTGGAGGGAAAGTAGGTGGTGAAGGTCCTGGTTTTAGAGAGCACGCTGCTCAGTGACTTCTTCAGGGTTTCATTGCACTGCCTAGACTGGTCTTGAACTGGACTCAAGCCACACTTCTGCCCTAACTTTCCGAGTGTTGGGTCTAGACACACTATTATATCTGAATTCTTTATGAATTCTTTTTCAGATAGTCTCGTGTACCACAGGCTAACCTTGCGCTCTGTATATAGCCAAGAATGACCCTGAACTGACCCTCTTGCCTCTATTTCTGAACCTTCTGGGATTACAGATGTACACCTTTATGCTTGGTTTCATATAGTCAAGAATTAGTCCTGTGAGTGAAGCCACAGTTGAAAATGAAGACCAAGACACTGCCTATGGCTGGGCTGCTCAAACACTGTGGGCTTGCAGAACTCACTAGATGCGCCTCACAGGAAGGTTGGTCCCTTGGATTTACCCTTCTCTTGCTGGCTATCAAAGGTACCCTTGGTCAAAGGTAGGCTTGAATGAAATGTCAGGATCATCAGAGTTGTTTTATAGATTCCAGGTCTTCTTAGCATTCATTTGTGGGAGAGACCACACATAATAAAAGTAGAAGCAGTTGGTCAATGGTTGTTCAGTGGAAGTACCTGCTGGTCTTGGATACTATGAACTGGGCAGCAAGAGCATACACCACTACCATCAGCAAAGCTAACCTGAAGCCCTATCTCTGTAACTCAACCACTTGTATCCCTTGGCTAGTTCAATCTTTGAAGCTGATACACTTTGTTTCAAAAGAAGTGGAAAACTTATTTGTCTAGTTTGGAGAGTTCAAGCATCCTCCTACAGTGAGGTGGTCTGTGATGCCAGGCTTGCATAGGTATTCCTTAATAATTATGTAGTAGTTTGTCTCTTTTGGAAGGTTTCTCATCAGGATATGAAGTGACTGAGCCACAATAAGCAAAGGCTGACCATCCTTTAACTCTTGTAAGGCCCAAGTGTTAACACAGATAAGGTAGCATTAAGGAGAGGCCAGGCACACATTTCTGCTTTGGAGTACCCTGTATACATGTCACCAAGCCCATGTAAATATGTAGATATGACATCAGAGATGGACAAGAACATGGGATCACAGCCCAAATGGCCATGTCTTCTTTACTGCTACTATCCACAGTTCTTAGTCTGAAAGATGGGATATGAAGGCTCCCTGAGCAGTAGGGACCACGGAGAGATCCCTCTACTACCTCTGAAGAAACTAGAACAACTAAGAGGCAGAACCACTCGTTGACACACATGCCTTGGTCACTGTGCTCTCTCTCAGAAAAGTGTTCCTGGTGTTAGAGAAAATGAAATAGGACACATATAGGGTACCCTGGGGCCATCCTGTCTCCAGTTCCTTTTGCTCTAGTATGAGCGTTGGGACTTGTAATAAAACAGGCAAACTCAAATGAAACCTGGGAGCAGGCCTGTTTAGAGGGTGAGCTGTAGTTTCAGGACTCAAGCTCCTGTAGAATCACCTAATGCATTCCTCAGAAACTCCACAGGGAAAGCAAGAGCCACTTACAAAATGCCTTTGAAGACTATTTCCTGAGTTCCAATCTTGGGAGGGAAAGTAAGTGTGTGTGTGTGTGTGTGTGTGTGTGTGCGCGCGCGCGCGTGCGCGCGCACGCGCACGCACATGAGACAGAGGAGAAAGGGGAGAGAGAGAGAGAGAGAGAGAGAGAGAGAGAGAGAGAATGAGAATGGCAACAGAAACCATAACTGTAATGTTGCTGACTGCTGCCCAATGAGTTCATCCTGAGTATTTGAGCAAGGTTAGATCCTTCTAACTCACCAAACCTGAAATAGGCCATACCTCTTTCATATATACCTAGAGAACTATAAATAAAATTTCAAAGGTACCTAGAGAACAAATGCTATGAATTTGATCTAAAAACATCTGTACACACATATCTACACATAAAATTATGTGTAAAATGACACACACAGATTCATGATCTCCACCTAGCAAAGCCAATGAGGTAGGGAAGGTGGCCAGGTCCTCATTAAACACCCTAGGGTTGTCTCATCTGTCATCACTTGATACCATCAGCAAGACTCCCTAACCCCCTCCCCACTCCACTCCACACAGCAGCAGGACTCTAGAACTGTGGGTGGAGGCATTGTTGGCTCAGCTTTGCTCTTCGTTGGATAGGCTCTGGCCTGGACTCCAAAGATATCAACTTCCTGAAGCCATAGAGCACCCACTCAATACACACAGCATTCTGACTGCAGAAAGGCCATCAATACCATTTAAGAACAAAACCAAACTCCCTCACCTTGCAGCCTACCCTTCTGCACAGGCCTGAGGAGACAGCAGAGCAGAAACAGAGGTTTGGAAAAGGTTTATTGCATTGTTTCCATGTGGAAGCACTGACAGAGTTGGGAAGAGGCAGCATGTCCCACTGATTTCTGAAAAATCACAGGGCTACATAACTTTCTTCCTACCCAGGAGTAGAGTGAAAAACCTTATCCCCACCCCAACCCCAAGCAAAAGCTAAAAAAGGGAGTTCTGTGGTAACTGCTTCAAAACCCACTGGTGTGGAGGACTTCACGGTGCTCAGGGTCTAAATGGGATGTAGTGTTCAAGAGTGGTCTTCTCTCAGCACGACCTACATCCCCTGTTCCTTCCCCAGCTCAGGACCAGCTCTTTCCTGTGAGACTCTGCATAGGAATTACCTCCTCATGGGAAAGCTAGTCCGTGTGGTAGGCTGAGGAGCAGGTGAGTGGGAGGCTACCTGGCAACTCTAAGAATGTTGGCTAACATCTACAAACCACCTTCCAGGCTAAACATGGGTAAGGTACAGGACTGTGCACATTTGGAGGGCTTTAAATTCAAAAACCGTTATGCTTATGACAGAGTTAAAAATGAGACAGCTGGCCTGTTTCCCTCAGAATGAACATAGCTTGATTATATCTTGCTGGGAAAGGGCGGGAACTGGGGCAGGAAGTAGTTGTAACACAGGGATATAGAGCTTGCCTGAAACTGTGTTTTTCCTCTTGTGATTGGATAAGGCATTTTTGAACTGGAGAACATCTCTCATTCATAGTCTTCCAAAAAAGCCAGAGTGACATAGTTGCTGATTCAGAATACAAAGACCCCCCCTTACCTCTCCCTTCTCACCCAAATCATTTTGTACATCCATGCCCATCAAGCACAAGGCTGGCAATTTTGAGAGTGAGGCAAACTGTGTTCACTTGGGCAGGAAGCCACTGCGCCAATGGCCCTTCTCAAAGTTCCAGTCCCAATCTTGCCATTCTTAGGCCTTGAAGGCTTAGCATCATCTTCAATGAGGTTCTGAGTCTTGTGGGTGCCAGTGCTGCCTTGTGGGCAGAAGGAGGTCAGGGCCCTCTTGGCTTTCCTACTGGACCAGTTCATCCACACACAGCATTGGGAAGGGGCATTCAATTAGTACAAGGGGCAGGGCCTGGGCAGCACCCTCAACGTTAGTCATGTTGACAGACAGCAGAGAGGAAACAGAGGCCAGAGAAGTGATTTTAAAAGGAATAAGAGCAGCTTCACTCATCAAAAATTTGAAAAGATGATTTTTCTTTTTTTAAAAAATAAAACATGGGACCTTTTTTTTTTTTTTTTTTTTTCTCTGCAATGCTCAGCCATTTTTCTGGAGACATAAAAAAGTTTTAAGAGTAGTCACTTTGTTTTGCTTTTGGCCTAAACATTCACAAGAGCGGATGGGGCGGTGCCATGATGTGTCTGAGTGGCAATGCTGGTCAGGGGTCCATCAGACCACATACTGGTACGGGTCTGCCTTCCCTTGGTCTGGTGTGGCAAAGGGGCTGGCCCAGCCTAGAGAGAAAGGGTGGCCAAAAACAGCTTTCATGTTCATCCACTTTGTTTTTTTAGCCCATCTTCTCTCTTCCTTTTTCAATTGTTCTATTCCCTGAAAACAAGAACAATCATACTTTCAGTCAAGCACTCCACTGCTGTGGTTTTGGGAGGGATGTCCACATGCCTCCGATGACCAGAGTGAACACTTCTTTTTCAAAGTAGTAAAGCTGCCTACATGATGCAGCTCTCTTCTGTCTCTCATAAGAAGCATCACACATGTACAAGCCCCCAAGGAGAAAGGGTACCTGGACCTTAGCAGGTACCTGGGTCATGCCAGACCTGAGTCCTTGCTTCATCAGGAAGAGCTCCAAGGCACCTGTGTATGTAAAGGCTTTGGTGCAGGAGCTCGAAATTCTGACATCAAATGGTGGCTCTTGATGTGGTAAGGAGGCACAGGAGACCACTGTGCATGGTCTACTACAATGACCACTTTGCAGGAAAAAAAAAAAAAAAGAAAAAAAAAAAGAGCAGCAGATAAAGGGACTGCTCTGGTGCTGTCTCACCAGCCCAGAGAATCAAGAAGCAGCCACTGGGCAGGTGGGAGAGACAGGAAGGGAGAGGGTGAGACACCGAGAGGCAGTTGGTGAGGGAGGAATTACCACGGAGGAAGAAGGAATTAGTGCAGGTTAGAGAAAAAGGGGCTTGCAGCCTCAGTGGCAGTGAGGAGGTGAGGAGGGTCTTCCTTCCCAGAGCTCCCTCAGGGAGGAACATGACGGCCAAGGCAGTTCTCACACCTTGTGCCACTTTCCCCGACAAGTCTCAGAGGAAAAAAACAAAAAGAAAAACAAGGAAAACAGGAGTAGGAAGAGGGTTTCCTTTCCTTCCTTCCTTCAAACAGGGCTGCTGGGACAGCACAGCAGCAGAGCCTAGGGACTGGAGGGCATCAGGTAAAGAGGATGATGCTCTCCTTATGAATCACAGGACTTTCGTTTCTTTTCAACACAATTCTCTTTAAGGAAAGTCTTAATAAGAAAAAAGTTAGGACCAGACTGTCTTTTACTTTTTGCCCCAAGAACATGCTCTGGGGGCCTGGAAGGGCTCCCCAAATAGGCAGGGCCTGATAGTCACATTTGGGTTTTCTATAGGTCTTCTGTGGAGCAGCTGGTCCCATTTACCAATTGGACATACAATTGAACACACACCAAGGCTACTGTGTTTATCAAACCTTTTGCAATGACATGAATTCTCACACAGGAGATACAGTGGTCAAAAGCATCAGGAACAACCTAAAAACGCAATGGCACTTTAATAGTGGACAGCACTGTCACCTTTCTGTTTCTAGGCTCACAGAGCAGGAGCAGGAGCCACTGAAGAAGCTGTCCTCTGTGACCCTTAGATCACTGCTGAAAAGCTTCTATCTGGGAAGGTGGGAGGGCAGTGCTCACAAACACAGGAACAAGCAAGAATAAACCCAGGTCCCCATGATTCTTCTGCACATTCACACCAAAGTGCTGCCCACCTCGTCTTCCAGAACACAAAGCACAAAAGTCAAAAAATGTCACAACACAGCCATTTCAAAGTTCCCAGCTATCTTTGGAAGGCCAGGAGTTGGCTACAGGACATGAGGTGAGTGCGTGAGAGGACTAGAGGATGGGATGGATGGGCAAGAGCAAGAATGTGCTGCCCTGGGAAGCTCAAAGCACATCTGTCTCTTGATCTAATCATGAGATTAGCTCTAGAAGCTGATGTCTAGAGCTTTGCTGGGAAGGGCAAGATCCTGGCAGATAGGGCACAATGTGCTGAAGGGAACCTTCTGGCTAAGGCTACAGATGGGCCATTCCCATGTGAGTCTGTACCCTGAGCCCTCAGGTCTGACCCCTGACCTGGGTCTCCAAAGCCTAGCTTAGAGCCTGCTTACCGTCTCATCTGTGCAGATGGAGTGCACTTGGGTCCCAAACATCACGGATGTGAAAATGAGGAAGAGTAGTGCCTCAAAGCACAGCAGGATGAGCAGGATGACTGTGGTAGGTGGCGAGAAAGAGCTGCACTCTGTAAGGAAAGTGGCACGGGGATCATGGTGACTACATGGCTCCCTCCTCCACCCCCCAAGCTCCCACCCTGCCTCCAGGTTCTATTCTTTTTACCTATTGCTCCCTCAAGAGACGGCCCTGGGGGAATTCCTCTTCCCTAACTACTGTGCCTCAGCTCATTACCCTAAGGCCACACAGAAGCTACCTTGGAAGACTATTAGGCCTTATGACTTCTCAGGAGACCTTGCCTCTCCCTAGAGAGCATAGACAAAGTATGTATGCTCAGAAGTCCCCAGTCTTGGCCTGGTCTGGTCTTTCTTGGGCAGGTACCCCTGCTCCTAGGCACACCATGCTTCCTTTGGGTCCCAGGTAGGAGGAAATTAGGGTAGGTCCAGGAGTGGCCCGACCAGTGTGTGGAAATGCATCTTCCTGCTAGGGACATCTGTGGAAAGTGGAACCGAGATGTCAATCTCTTGCTGGAGCTTTTATTGTTTTGCTCCTGGTTGGGGTGGCCCCAGGCACTACTCATCCTTTCACAGTAAAGCAGTGATGTGTGACTACAAATATGGTTTCTGAGCAGTGGATTCCTCTGTCTGAACAAAGTCTAACTCAAACACACAGTGCTCTAAGGTGCTGAGGAAGGTAGGGTTCAAACACGGAAGGAAAATAGGCCATACATGTGATATGTTCGGCCCAGCAACAGCCCTGGTGATGTGCTGCAAAGCTCTTGGTTTGGCCTACTTCCCCTATTGGAGAGGTTGCATGAATCATGCCTATCTATGGAGGTGGAATGTAGGAATGAACAGGAAATGATACCAATTATGTGTTAGGGACATTGATATCGAATGTCTCATATGAAATGCCTTCTTTTTCTCTGGCTTCCCTGGAACTTACACCTTCACATAAATTCTCCTATTTTATTTATTTTTGTGTATGGAGTTCTGACTGAATGTGTATCTACTACTTGTGTATCTGATGCCTGTGTCTTCTTGATGCCTAGATAGGCAGAACTTGGTCTTGGCAGCCCACTAGACAGAGGAACTGGCTGTGAGTAATTACAAATAAAGTAACTATATTCCTTGCCCTGAGTGGTGGAGGGTTCTGAAGTAGCGCTCTCAAGTCTGACAGTCTTGGGTAAGAGACAAGAGCCTGACCATGAGCTCTAACTATGATGGGCCTACCATTCTGCACTAGCCTGTCCTTCCCACCTCTTCCACGTGAACTTAGAGTTGTCCCTTTTTCCTTACCTGACACCTACCTCTTCCACTACACCTACTTCAGACTCCAGGCAGCAAATAACTTTGTTCTTTCACTGCTGCACAGTCAGTTTTGAAATGGTGCCCAACCAAGGTCTCTTAGCATGAAGCTTGGAGAATCTTCAGTCATGGGGTGTGGTGCACATACACATATAAGATAGTGGTCAGACCCTTCTCAGCTGTACTGTTACTAGGGGCAGAGCCAGGGAGGTAAACCATTCCCTTCCTTCTTGCTCAGTCTCTGAGAATTCCAATTAGAATTTGGAATGGCAGGATCCAGGCCCAAGGAATATAGAACTCCCCCAGTCTTCTCTGAATGTTAACTCAGAGTGCCCTTTCTAGGGCACAGTTCCTTGAGCCCTCTTATACAAAATCTATTATGGACGCAAGAGCTTAACCCAAGCCAAGCAAGGATGACACTAACTATCCCCACGGACACTTTTCAAGTTTCTACTTTGGGGTATGTCTTCCCAGCCTTGCTGTCCTAGGAGTGGGTGAGTGTCTGGAGTACATTCCATTATGAATCTGATTGGGAGACTCTGTGCATAGAAGGCAGCAGACAAGGCCCTCTTTTCAGGTCTTGGTACTATGCTCATACTCTGACCCCAGCTTTTGTTGCATATAAATGAGGAGCATTCTCCTATCCTGGGGCTTAGAGGATCTAAAAAAAATGTTTAAAATACCCCTTGCATGTTGCTTGGCTCCTAGTGGGCTCTAACCTTCCTGTCAGCACTACTACAAAACAAAGACAGTCAGTCACTTCTGTGACAGTCTGGGTTATGCAATCTTTGCTCACAATTAACCTGATACAGGAAAAAGGTTTATGATGATAATAAAATGACCTCATTGGACACCCTATATTAAGTTACCAAGGCCACACCAAAACTGACCTGGATTGCCAGGGTAGCAGAGTATATGCACTTTCGAAATGCTCATCAAGCGAGCAGGAACTGGTAGGACTCACTCAGTTCTGCAGATGGTGTCCTGTTTGCCCCTGTCCCCTCCTCAATGGCAGAATTGAAGGCAGTTCCCAGATTGGGACATCTGCCTTGCAGATTCTGAGTGTGAAAGATCTAGCCCACCATGTGACTGCTTATTTTTTAATCTTCCACCCCTGTTTCTCCCTTATTGTTATGGCAGTTCTCTGGCTACACTTCCTTCCTCAGCATCTGCACATTAAATGGAATATTGGTGAAGCATGAAGACGTTGTCTACAACCTTAACCTAAGTGTTCTCAAGAGAGGCAATCTGAAAATACCTACTACTCTTACTACAACTACATGATACTACACTACAGAGAGAGAGAGAGAGAGAGAGAGAGAGAGAGAGAGAGAGAGAGAGAGAGAGAGAGGGAGAGAGAGAAGGAGGGAGGGAGGGAGAAACAGACAGACAGAGAGGGAGAGGTGGGGGACAGTCAGAGACAGAGAGAGAGAAAGAGAAACAAAGCAAAAAATCTTCTATGTCCTAGGCAAAAAGTTAAAAACAGGGAGTCTGGGAGATTGGGATAAAATGACTTTGATTTCAGTACCCCGTTTAGAACTGGAGTACTGTTTAGAGAAGACAGCTTGCCTCATGTAGCCCTAGTTTCTAACCCCAAGCAGTGAAGAGTAAAACAAGTGCCTTGTAGACCCAGACTCAAAGCTCTCTCTCCCCTGCCCTCTTTAGGAGCCTGGCCTCTGCTCACCTGGGGCCTGTAGTCTCTACTAGGACATACTCAGACTGGAACCTATCCAACTCACAATGCTGCCTGTCTAACTTGAAGGGGCTGCTTTTGTCCTCTTCAGACCTGATGAGTCTGTAGGCTTTCAGAAGATCTAGTAAAAGAAGGCTGGTCTTGGTATTGCAAAGGGGATACAGGCCCCTACCCCACTGAGGCCCTATACCTTCTCTACAGCAGCAAGAGAAACCCTGGCAATACTTACTTGTCCAGTCTTCTTCAAAGCAATGCAGGAAGTGAAATCCCACCATGATGAGGGCGTGCAAGGAAATGAGAGCTATGTACATCTGAAACAGGAAAGCAGTGCTGAACCATTATTGGGAAAATGTCCAGACTATGCAGTCTCCTTGAGTAGGCTACTCAGAACATGTGCTATAGGAACATTTAGCTAGGCTGAGGCCAAAAAAGTTATCTGTGATTCCTCCAGCCCACAGACCCCCTACCTACTTTCTGTTTTGAGTGGGAAGTTATCAGCCACTCTCTAGGAATATGTGGAACCAGAACAGACACACAGACATGACTCAGGCTGTGTGGGGCACATAAGACTTGCTGCCGCTTCTAAAGTAAAAGGTCTGAGTGCCAACTATTTGACACCTATCTGCAGCTCAGAGCTTGAGGTCACCAGCAACACTGCCTTCTTTAGCTATGGGACTATTGGTTGAGTGACACCCAGAACATAACACTTGCCTCTAGCTACTCAAACCCAGTCAGCTTTCTACATACACAAGCAAAGGAGACTTGTTGAATGAGAAAGATTCAGAGAGAGAAGGCAGAGAACCACATACATGGGCAGGCACTGTTCTCAACAGCAGTAAAAACTGCTAAGAGTGCTGAGATTTTCCAAAGAATAAGAGCTCCACTGCCTCGTGGAGGCAGGGCAGAATTCAGAACCTGACTTACTGTAAACAGGACAAAGTACTTCTGGTTGTTCTCGCCGACACAGTTGTTGACCCAAGGACAGTGGTGGTCCATCTTGCGAATGCACCGTTTACAAACACTGAAATGACCATAATTCAGACTTTCAGTAGGAATTATCACCATAAAAGCAACAAACCAGCAGATGGTGGGGTGATCTGAAGGGAAACACCAGAACTGTTGGGACAGCTGCACACCCCTGGGCACCAGCAGTAGTTGCGCTGAGTTTGTGTTATAAGAAGTCTGGAAGGGAGTCAGGACCTCCATGGTCAAGTCATTCCTCACAAGGGGTCAAGGGGGCAGAAGCCAGGTAAGAGGCTGTCAGAGGCCTCACAAAACCTAGTTGGGTTTCTTGAGGAGGCCAAGTAAGATGAGTCTGGGAAATGTTAGTTACTGTAGGGCAGGACATGGGGTTCAGGGGGCCAGGGAGAGATTGGCAAAAGTTCTAGAAGCTTTACAAAGCACTAGCAGAGATGTAGAATACTTTTTCAGGCTGTAGGAACTGTAGTAGCTTGGCCAACTTGGGTCTGCTGGGCTCCCTTAGTCACAATGATGGTTTGCTATCAGTTTGCCTCAGATGAGCAGAGGTTTCAAAGTGCCCTATACTGCTCTTGCTCTTCCCCATCACTCCAAGGGCTTCTCACAACACAGCCATGCTGCCAACTGGCAGTGCTCAGAGATGCTAGCCTAGTTCTATGATCTCCAGGAGCAGGAAGGCATGTAAGAAAAGGAGGTTCCACATGGATGCAGAAGGAAACTGTCAAGACCAGAACTCTACCACTGGTCTGCCTGTTTTGCCTCTTCTCTTACCAGTTCTAAAAATACACATGAAAACACATGCGAATTATGTACATGATACACTGATGACACTCACCTTGACAAAAAACAAGGTTTCTCTGTGTAGTCCTGAAACTTGCTCTTACATCAGGCAAGCCTCAAACTCAAGAGATTTACCTGCCTTTCTTCCCAAGTACTGAGATTACAATTATGCCACCATGCCTGGCCTTCCCATATACAATTTTTTTTTTAAACTTTATTTATTTATTTATTTGCCTTGGTGTTTGCCTGGAACTGGAACTACAGACAGTTGTGAGCTGCCATGTGGGTGCTGGGAATCGAACCCGGGTCCTCTGGAAGAGCAGACGGTGCTCTTAACCACTGAGCCATCTCTCTAGCGCCCCCCCCCATATACAATTTTAAAGCAGACAAGTAGTGCAGAATGGTCTGTTTGCTGTGTTCCCAGGCCTTTGCTCCCCATAGGCGGAGTCATCTACCTCATCCTATTTCTTTTTTTTTTTTTTTAACTTTATTTTATTTATTTATTTGCCTTGGTGTTTTGCCTGGAACTGGAACTACAGACAGTTGTTAGCTGCCATGTGGGTGCTGGGAATCGAACCCGGGTCCTCTGGAAGAGCAGACGGTGCTCTTAACCACTGAGCCATCTCTCCAGACCCCCTATTTCTTATCTTATGGGCATATGTCTTCCCCATACAGTGAGCTTTAGGGTCCTTAATGCTTGTTTCATTTGAGGAACAAACTCCTGAGAGTATCTGTTCCCTACCTCGGCTCCTGCGCAGGTCTTCTTCCACCTTTCTTACTCCTAGGGAGGCTTTCAAGTGCATGCTTGAGTTAGTGAGGGCTTTATTGCAGAGGGACACCAAGTGGCCTCTGGATCTATGGGCTATGGAGATTTTAAACAAGTTCTCATAGCAAACTGTCCTTCACACTACGAAGAAACCAGCTATGGAAGAGCAGAAGGCTGGGTATTACAAGGGGTTATGGTATGCTGGGCAACCAGGTTAGACAAAAACATGCTTGAAGGAGCAGGGGAAAATGACATAGCCCTTTAGGGTTGCATAAGTGGGTAGGTCCAAAATGCTTCCTGTTTTCAAGGATATGAAGTACCAAAGCACGCTTTCCTTCTCCTTGGCCAGAATGCTTCATATAGGGAAGGCAGAGCTCCAGGGACCAAGGCTGAAGAGCCTGAGGGTGAAGCAACAGTCACTGAACACACTAAATGCTCTATGGAGGTATTTTCTGGTGCTGTGCCTTCTAGATTCCCCTCACTCCTATCTTTTATACCATTGTTTTTCTTTAAAAAAAAAAAAAAAAATCAATGTTTCTCTTCCCTTCTTTCTACCACTTCCTTGTCACTTTTCAGCGCCTAAATCTTAGGAGACACTCACAAGCTCTTTGGCTTATGTTCATTTTCAGATCTACTCTTGGGTTGGGTTCCATCTCTAGGAGGCATAAAGACCCATCTTTGGTGTATATGTAGCCTTTAAGCAGCTAGCATAAGTTCTCTTACCTGTCCTGGGTGTTGGACCAATATTAAAGATATAACCATGTCTCAGAGGAACTATTTCTCTCCTTATAGCACTACCTACCACACTGTCATAAGTTTGCTTACCCTGCCTGGGTGAAGAGACTCTGGACTGGGGGCTATTTCTAGCTCACCACTATAAGCTAGAGTTGAACCCAAGGCTTAGCCTGGCTAGGTCTGCGCATGAAGGTTAGAGCTTCGACAAAATAAGCAGCCCTAGCCTAGAAAATAGGTGGAACCATAATGGAGTAAGGTGAGAGACCTAGCGAGCCATGGCTTCATATATAGGTTTTCATTACATTCCTCACTGGGTGACAAAATTATAGGCAAACTAACAGCATCCTACACTCTAGCCTAAAACAGTTCTGAAGAGACAGTGTAGCCAAGGGAAAAACAGAACAGGAATCTGAGAACTGATTTTCACTTTGTGTGTGGGTGAGGAAGCAGGCCCTCCAAATAAATCCTCAGGTGAACACCAGGTCACATGAGATGTGTTTGGTGACTGTGGGACCGGAAGAGGAGTCTATCAGGGTTCTAGGAAGTTGATGAGGGCTCAGCCTCAGTGTATATGATGAAGGGTGGTAGGGAATATGGGGTGTGAGGCCCAACCAAGGCCAGGCTTTACCTTCCCTGAGAACCTATCACATAAGCCCAAGGCCTTAGCTCTATATTAACATAACCCCTACAGGGTTTCTACATGCTTTCCTGGTCCTGGACTCTCTAACAGAATAAAAGCAGCAAGGACCACACACACGTGCAAGGACAGATGCATACTCTAGCACCCATGCTTCTCAACATGTGAGTCGCTACCCCTTGGGGGGGGGCAGCAACTTTACAGGGGTTGCATATCAGATATTTACAGTAAGATTTATAAGTAGGGGCTGGAGAGATGGCTCAGTGGTTAAGAGCACCGTCTGCTCTTCCAGAGGACCCGGGTTCGATTCCCAGCACCCACATGGCAGCTAACAACTGTCTGTAGTTCCAGTTCCAGGCAAACACCAAGGCAAATAAATAAATAAATAAAGTTTTTTTTTTTTTTTTTTAAAAAGATTTATAAGTATAAAAATTACAGTTATAAAATAGCATTGAAAATAATTTTACGGTTGGGTGTCACCACAACATGAGAACTTACTTGTGTTAAAGGCAGCAGCATTAGGAAGGCTGAGAACCACTGCTCTACATGGAAAGTTTGTGTGTGGCTACAATCCCCACCAGAGCTCTGGGAGTGGAGACAATATCAGCCTCTAAAGAGTTCACCAGAAACAGGAGAATACAGAAATAGGTGCATGTGTGGACTTCTACCTGACGACAAGACACATACAGCTCTCTCTAACCAGGACCAAGTAGCAGCCTCTGGGCTAACAGACCATCAAAAAGTCCAATGTGTGTCATGTTTTAGGGACCCTGCTTATCCTAATCGTAGTTCTGGGACAGCCAGGGCCATCATGCACCATCACAAACAGCAGCTGTTAGCATACATTTTCTGGGGCAGACAGGTAATTCAGCATTCTCACTAAGTTACTCTGAACCAGCAGCTCTTGCTTTGCTCAAACTGTTTACTAGCACTTGGATGCCTACTTTGGATCACTTTGGGAAGGAGACAAAGAGGTGTGGTAGCTGCAGTAAAAAAACCCCAAAAAACAACAAAAAAACCCAAGTGCTGAGCCATAGAGAGGAAAGAGAAAATAACCACTGTGGTGGCATGAAAGCTGTTTCCTAACAAAGTTAATCCTTTGGTTTCGGGCCTAGCTTTTAGAAACTGCCAATATCTTTAACCCCTACACATGGTTCCTTTCACTAGTCACTTTTACGTATTGCTGGCCACTCACAACTATTTATATTAAATCTTTACAATGAGGAAGGAACCACCCCTGTTAACAGAGGGAAAAAGTGTGCCCCACAGAAACTCAGACTTGGTCTGAGAACTGCACTGGACTTAAAACACTGACCTCTCCAGCTTCAAGGTCAGGTCTCCAGGGTAGCAGAGGGTAATAAATGCCATCTCAAGTACAAGAAGCAAACCTCAACAGACCTCAGAGGCAAGACCGAAGTCCTCAGTAAAAGCAAAGTTTCTCAGTCAAATTCTTACATGCTGCTATTATGTGAGTCACTTTCAAAGTGGAGTTTTAGGGGGCCAGAGCCTCACAAAGACTAAGAGCCAGAACAGGCAGGACTCAGACCTGTCTCAAGTATTCACTTACTCTGTGACCTGTAAGCTGTCACTCGACACCATGAGGCTGGCTTCCCCATGTGGGGCGTCACCCACCAAACTACCTTATCTCCAGGGCTGACCATGAAGATGGAAATAAGACTGGTGATGAGGAGAGAGAGTAGACTGAGTTTCCTGGGACACAGCAGGGACTGGGAAGCTGACTGACATATGGGTGACAGGGCAGATTGTTTCATACAGCTGCACAGGAAAGACCTTTCAGCCACTAAGCAATCTCTTGCTCACAATCTCTCTCCCTGCAGTATCTCAGCCTAGCAAAGCTCATTCCTCCAAATGCTAAAGGGTCAAATGACATTGAAGGTCTCTGTAATTTGCCATTTTAGATCCTAGTAATAAGAAAAATTGAGCAAGATGTCTTATCAACAAGACTCAAAGAACCTTGATGATATAAGGGAATACCTATGTATAACAGTTCAGAGGGAAAAGAGACTTCTCCTTGATGCTGTCCTTGTCAAAAGCTCTGTAAGTGTTGCTTCAAGGAAAGCCTGAGAGATGCCTTTGTCTCAAATACTATATGCTCACAGGTTTGCCAGAGCTGTGAAATTATCATGAAATCAGGAGTCCCTGACCCAATCAAACGCCTTTTTCACCCTAGTGGTCACTCCTTGCCTGGGTGGGACACTCAGAAGTCCTGGTGATGGCCTGGTGCTGAGGAGAGTCCACGGTACCTGCAGTGGTGGGCCCGGTCGGGCTTGATGCTGCAGCACTTGGGGCACTTGTACACCACTTGCCCAGGCTTCAACTGAAGGCTCTCGATGAACTCTTTAGTGGCATTTCCTTTGGGCACTGCCCCCTAAGAGAAGAGGGAAGGCATCAGGGTCAGCTGTCACTCTGTAGTGGAGGCAATCAGGTCAAAGCCCACACACATGGGCTGTGTGTTCCAAATCACCTCAATACAAAGAATTTTCCCAAGGAATTGCTCCTAGGCCACACTGACCCCATAATTACTTTCATTTGGCAGCAGTGTTTTTGTTAATCTATTCTTTTCCCTGGGAATATCATGGTAGCAGTTTGACTCACTGACCATTCTGATTTCTGGGAAGAATACTAGTTTTGGGAGAGTCCACTGGTGAGTGCCATATTCCACAGCTCACCTCTCCCATGCAATAACTTAACATGCTGCTTGATAGTCAGTGGGTTCTGCTTTGTTTCTATCTATCTATCTATCTATCTATCTATCTATCTATCTATCTATCTATCTATCTATCTCCTGTGTGACTATTCTGAAGAATGGGCACGTGTATTCAGAATAGGAGCCATGGCCCTTGGGTATCTGACATGTTATTCCATGCTTGTAATACACAAATAGGTAGTACTCTGGCTCTAGACTTTGTTTGGACTCTGCACCCACCTGGACAGAAAGACAGGCAGAATACCAGTTTGAACAGGGTCTCAATAGCCAGTGCTACCAAGTGAAGCTAAGCTCTGGGCTCATCACTCATCATTATGGACTTAGACTCTAGGACTCACATTATTTTCCTCCCATGTGCCCCCCTCCTGACAGGTACAGGGGCTGGTGTGCTATAGAAGTTACGGTGTTAACAGATCAAAGGAAACCGGGCAGTGGTGGTGCAGACCTCTAATCTCAGCACTCTGGAAGCAGAGGCAGGTGAATTTCTGAGTTCAAGGCCAGCCTAGTCAGTTCCAGGATAGCCAGGGCTACCCAGAGAAACTCTGTCTTGAAAAACTCAAAGAAGGAGGAGGGATGAAGGGGAGGGGGCGGCAGCAGCCAGTAACTAAGAACCAGAGGACAGAACTTTAAGACACTAGTGTCTATGGGCTGCTAGAAATGAAAGGGCATGTTCCAGATACAGCCATTTGAAAAGAGAAACTGCAGAGGCCAGGCCAGGCCACAGGCTGAGAAGGGGTTTCTTTCTAGGTGGTCTGAAGTCATCAGTGTTAACAGGCAGAAGTTTAGGTCCTTGTGCTCTGAGCCAGATAAGAAAGTGGACAGAGTGACTACTGATGGTTTACTAAGGGCACAGCTGAAGGGAAAGAGAAACTCGGATACCAGATGTGACAAAGCATATAGAATCAGGCTAGCTTCAACTGTGGTGCGTGTCAATATAAGAAGAGAGAAGCACCAACAGGGGATGAGCTTTCAGATAAACTTGTAAGCCATGCACAGAGCACCAGAGAGGCAAGGTGGGAAGGAGCTAACTAGGACAGCCATGTCTCAGGTATCTGTAGGACACCCGGGAAGAGGTGTCCAGCAGGATGGCTGGGAACTCCAGTCAAGGGGAAAAGAGCAGTCAGTGCCACAGCACAGGAGTACTAACTAGGCCTGCTTTAAGCCTAAGTTCCACACTTGACAGTGGTGTGGCAATAACAGATGCTATCATGTGCCTTTGCTTTCTAATAGTGAGCCAGGACCCACTTATCCAGTGCCTGTAATGATGGCAAGAGCTACAGCACACAGAAAATTTATGGGAGGCACTTGGATGTACTTTTCACAGCTGAGTGCTCAAGATAGGATCACTCACATTTGGAGTCCAGTACTGGACCAAAGCTGTAGAGTTCTGCAGTATGCCCAGACTCTAAGCAGTTCTTAGAAGGCAGAAGAGACAAGAACTGATTATCAGGATCCTATGAAAGAATTTTAGGAAAGGGATAACGACTTGAGAAATGCCAAGATGCATCCAAGTTGTAGTTTGCTTTTGCCAAGAAGATATTTCATAGGAAATTGACTCCAGCCAAAGCAGCTGCAGACACTGGCTAAGCAATAGTTCTACACTGCAAAGAGAGGCAATTATGGAAGCTGTAGGGTACACAGACACAGATGAAACTGAGGCAGGCCAGGGAATTATCTAGTAAAGGTATCAGCCCCCAGAATTTGCTGTAAACTTTAGGGAGTCCACACACACGCGGCTGCCAGAGGAAACTCTTTTGTAAGGGTAACAGGAACCTCATGTAATAGTCTTATTATTTATTAGTCAGCTGGTAATTAAAGCCTTCCTGAAAGTATGCTTTCAACTGCATAAACCTCCCAGAAGACTTATTCCCATCAGGGCAAGACCTCACCTGCCCAGCTACCTGAGCCAATTCCAACCAAGGACCACTTGCTGGGCCCCGGTGAGAAGCCCACCCCAGAATTGGCTATTCCACAGTTGCGTGCTTCAGTCTCAGGACTGGAAACTGTTACTACCTCATGGAGAGGAATTCTGTGCTTTGTCGTCCTTGACTGGTGCAGGGCACGGGTGGGAACTCAGTGCCTGAGACAATCTGCCACTCTCATCTTTACCTACCTCATGGGAATGTCCTAAAGCTTGCAGATCCCTGGAGCTTGTATATCCAAACACATTGAATTTTCTTCTCATTTCCAATGTGATAAATACTTGTTTATGGTTTTTTAAAAAGGAAATACAGGTGATTAAAGGGGGGAAAACCTGACTTGATCATCCAAGAGAAGTATTACCTACACTGTGAAGTATATATTAGACTCTTTTCTCTTGGTACATAGTAGGCTGTAAACACTTAAAACCACAGTTGCAAAATATGCATCAGGCTCATCTTGAAGTCAGGTGAAACAGGCTGACTCAGTCCACAGGAAGCATAGAGAAGCTGCTAGAGGTTTCCTGGGCATGGCATAGCCTTCTACCCTCTTGTTCAGTGGTATACTGGTTGCCCCTTGTTATCTAGGCTAGAAGTCTAGAGGCCACCTTCAGGTCTTCCCAGTTTGCTACATCCTACATCCCTTCTGCTAGGCTACTTCCACCTATGTCTGAACCCTAACACTGCCCTCAATCCCCTCCACATCACTGTCACAGACTTTCTTGGCCCTGATTCCCTCTGATTATTTCCAGGGCAAACATTCTAAACTGTAAATGGCCATATGATTCCTGGCATAAAGGCTTCATTAGCTCCCTAGTGACCATGCATCAGAGTCTGAACTCCTTGGGCTGGGTACATAGGCCACACCGGACTCTGGCCTCAATCTAGTTCTGGGTCTTTCCTGACACAGTGCTGCTTGGCATATGCCTGGGCTTTTGCAAAGGCACTACATACATCTCAAATTTCAGTTCTGGCTCCAACATGTTAGCAGCATCTCAAACCCTCTAAGAAGCTTGGCAGGCAGTATTCAAAGTCCTTTGCACCCATTTCAAAAGCCACTGGAGCTCCTTCTGTCTTCTTCCTGACCACCTGAAAGTGGGGCATCACCCACACCAGGACCCACAGGCAGCCTTGATTCCCACAATCTAAACTAGTATTCTAACATATACCATAAAATTACATACTGCATCTCCAACATGACTGTGAATTCCCAAAAGGACAGAGGCAATGTCTTTCAAACTACAGCCTAGCAAATTGCTCAGAGTCTGGCATTAGGCCTGCATTCAATACACCAAAGCCTGATAATAATGATGCAACAGACATTTATTGAGGTTTATACAATTCAGGCACTATTCCAAAGTGCTTTGTGACTGAAATCATTTTGCTAGTTAATTCTGACAATAAATCTATAAGGCAGAGACTATGTGATTCCTCATTATATAGCAGAAGTGAGTGGAGCAGAGTCAGTCAATGCCTAAGACAATGTGGTTAAGGGACAGCATATGTGGTTAAAATACCCAGGCCCATGCAACAGTCAAGACACAAACATATTTAGTTCTACTAAGATACTAGAAAAAGCTTTCTTTTACTTTATTGCTTTGACGATATCTATCACACTCTACTGTCAATGACTGTATTAACAGTACATGATTATGAAAATTAAAACAAGCCAATAAGACTTGCTTCAATGTCTAGAATAGGGCACACAAAAGGAAAGCGGTAACAGTAAGAAACTCCCATCAAGAGATCGAATTTGAAGAAAGAGGAGGAGGAGAAGCAGCAGCAGCAGCAGCAGCAGCAGAAGCAGCAGCACAAGGTAATCTCCATGCATTCAAAGCCAGCCTGGTCTAAATAGTGAGTTCCAGGCCTGCGAGGGCTACACAGTGAGATGCTACTGCAAAGGAGGAAAAAATGGAATGGGGCTGGAAAAAGGGCTTAGTGGTTAGAAGTAGTTGGTGTCTTACAGAGGACCTGAGTTCATGAGGTGGCTCACACTGCCTATTAACTCTAGTTATAGGGGAAATCTAACACCTCTACTCTCCACAGGCACTGGCACAAATGTGTACATACCTACTTAGACATACATGCATACACATAATTGAAAATAATAAATGCTTCTGAAAAGAAAGAATATAAATATTTAATTTTTTCAAATAATATCAAGTATTTAGCATTGCTGCCCACTTGAAAAAAGAGGAATGTGAGGTACTGGTGTTATCTCAAGACTGGTGTTTATATGCATACCTGATGGTCTGGGCAGAAATGTCCCATTCACAGCTAGCACCCCCAGGAAAAGGGTGGCCACCATCTGAACACAAAGGTTAGAAGTAGGTGACCAACAGGTAGGATCCCTTTCTCCCTCTCTGGAACAAGGAGGGCTTTCTTATTTTGTAGATTATTCAGAGGCAGGTGTAAAGAGCTCCTTGACACAAAGAGGATGTTGAACCCCACGCTGACCCTAGATGACCCCACCTAGCTAAGGGAACATATCAGGATAATGTCTCCACAAAGGAGTATTAAGCAAATTAAATTGAGCTCCAATGATTCCACGGATGACTTGGAAGACTACAGTGGTCTGAGACAGTCATAGAGGTAAGTTTATAGCAGTGTTTACAGGGTGAGACTTGAAGGGGGATACTGGCCTGGAGGCAGATTCTCTTCCTTGGTAGTGTGGTAAAATTGAGATTTTTTTTTTGGGAGGGGGGTTCGATACAGGGTTTCTCTGTGTAGCTTTATAGCCTGTCCTAGAACTTTTTCTCTGTAGATCAGGCTAGCCTCACAGAAATCCACCTGCCTCTGCCTCCAGTGCCAGTGCTGGGATTAAAGGTATGCACCACCAGCATCTGGATAATTGAGCAGATTTATATTACACCTTTCCTCAGCTCTCAGATTTGATTTATGGGGGTAATAAATGATTAGGCCCAAGGGAAGGAGAGGCAGAAATGAACCAACCACAAGGAGCCATGCAATTGTAGCAAATGTGCAATGTGTGGCTTTGAACTTCCTGGCAGTGGGGACTACGCCTCAGTTTTCAGTGTTTTCTGGGAAAGACGCTGTCCCAGAATGCAGAACCAGAATGTATCTGAAGCTGGAAAGGAAGTGGTGGAGAAAGCAAGGTTGTGGGTAGGTAGAAATGACTCCAAGATAGAAGGAGTTCCCAAGTCCAGGCTGTCTTCAAGGGTGTCTCTTTTAGAAACCATGGACATACGTGTTTGTGCTCCAGGACCTGCTCGGGCCCAATCAACATATATATCACTTCCATTTGATAATGGATTGCTGTAGTGCAATCCTACTTTATGACTTGGTGGGTCAGAGAATACCCAACTCATGTTAGGCAGCTCAGATTGCATGATAACCTGGTAGCTCACTGACTTGGTTAGGTTTTCTATTCCTGTGAAGGGACACCATGACCAAGGCAACTCTTACAAGGGAAAACATTTCATTGGAGTGGCTCGCTTATAGTTTAGATGTTCAGTCCATTATCATCATGGTGGGACATGGAGGCATACAGGCTGATGTGGTACTAGAAAAGTAGCTGAGAATCCTACATCTTGCAGGCAACCGGAAGTGGTTTGAGACACAGGGCAGTATCTTGAGCATATATGACACAGTGACACACTTCTTCCACCAAGGCTATACATATCTACTGCAAAAAAAGCCACACCTCCTAACATGCTACTCCCTTTGGCAACCATTTTCTTTCAAATTACCACATCTACTGTCAAAAACATTCAGTCTCCACTAAGGCTCAATAAGCCAAGAGCTGTCTCTCAAAGGGAGAATAGTTATCTACAGATAACTTGCTCCAAAATCCCAAAGGTCTCTTCTATGATTCACATAAAGGGCCCGGCCAAAGGCTCAAAAAACAAAATAAAACAAACAAACAAAAACCCTGTCTGCCACTGAAACTTCAATTCCCATAGGATCTGCTGGATTATATGGCACAAGTGGTAGAGCAGCTTGCAAAGGAAGGAGCCTTTCCACTACTCCAGGCCCCACTCAAAGTTAGCAACTTTCTGAGTCACTTAGTATACGGGCTCTAGTAACACACTGAAATGAGAACTGTGCTGTTAGAATCATATAGGAACACTGAATATTGCATTTCTTTCTTGTTGACAGAAGGGGCCAGGTGCAATAAATTATCTTTATGTGCTCAACACCACCAGGTTCCTAGAAATTTCACTAATATAGAAGGCTCTTGAATTTTGGTTGGATTTATTTCCTAACCTCTAATGTTCATATGTGTTACCAACAAGTTCAAAGTGGTTGCTATTTCCAGCTTACTTGTTCCAATCAGCATATCATCAATACTTTGGATCAGTGTGATATTTTGTGGAAAAACAAAAACCAAAAACAACAGATAATCAAGCTCCTTTGAACTAAGTTATGACACAAGGATGGAAAGTTAACACCCCTCTGAGGCTCTGGTGGACTTTATAGACAGGTACTGAGAAGGCATTGCTAGATCAAAAGCAGCATACCACACACCAGGAGATGTGTTAACTGGCTCAAGTAAGGACACTACACGTGGTACAGCAGCTGCAGTCAGAATAAGTACTTGATTAAATTTGTGATAGTCATCTGTCATTCTCTATAATCTGTCTTCTTCGTGGGCCAAATAGGAGAATTAAAAGATGATGTGGTGGGATCACCTCCTGTATCTTTCATGTCCTTGATGGTGGCACTAATTTCTGCAGTTTCCCCAGGGATGCAAAATTGGTTTTGGTTTACTATTTTCCCAGGTAGAGAGAGGCAACTCCAATGGCTTCCGTTTGGCCTTTCCAACCATAAATAGCCCTCACTCCACAGGTTAGAGGACAATGTGGGGATTTTACCAACTTTAGCATATCTATTCCAATGATACACTCTGGAACTGGGGAAATAACCACAGAATGAGTTCATGTGGAGTCATTCCAGATTTCCAGAACATAGGAAAGTGCTTGTGGGTGACATTACACAACCTCAGAGTGGGCAAGAATAGCGTTCTCACCACACACTTCCAGCCCAGAGGTTGAGCGAGGTGTCCATGTGCCTCTTAGTCCAGCTGTTCTCTCTCTGTTGAGAGGCCCATCTCTTCCTCAATTTCAAATGGTATCACTTCTGCTTTTCACATACTTGGAAGTAATTTCTCTCTTCCCCTTGCTGTGTGGTGGACTCAACTACTGCTGTGCTGGAGTCAACAACTAATAACATTCTGGATGAATGGTCCAGAAAGCCATCATGGTTGAACTATTCTAGTGTTACATCTGGAGTGAAAAGGTTGGAAGTGGTACAGTAATTAACCAGTGGGAGACCATGATACCTTTTGTCCTGTCTCCCCATCTCTACTCTTTTTCTCCTCACTCTTCTCTGCTAACTGAAATTATATATAATGTAAATATTGTTTATGAAATTAGGATAGAAGTTGTTCCTCCAAAATTATGGACTATAAGAATTTTTAAAATAGAAAATATCATATCCTCTCCATTAAAAAACTCCCCAGAACACACCATGACTCCATGCTAGAGACAGAGTCCATTTGCTGATTCACAGGAGCCCCTAGTTGATCTGTGTTTGACCTAAGATCTGAACTCCTGACTGCACTCCTAGGAGCGAGGGTACCCTGGTGGTACCTTGCAGGCCTTTCTTCTACAGCTTCACTTCATTGTTTTACATAAGGATTTTCATAAGTCATCACGTGCTTCAGGCAGAGGCATGAAGATCCTGTGATGGGGCTTATATACAGGTCATGCTTTGAAATGCTTGCCTCACTCATTGTAGTTATATGACAGATTCTTCATTTATATCTATGGGAAGCTACTTGGTGCTTAGGACACTGGCTTTTGCCTACTGTGATGGTTAATTTTAAGTGCCACAGTCTAGAATCACCTGGAAGAGAGTCTCAATTTGGAACTCTCTATATCTGGTTGACCTTTGAACATGTATGGGGGCAGGGGTGTAAGATAACTTCTGATTACAATAATTGATGTGTGAAGACCTAGTCCAAAGCAGACATCATCATTCCCTGGTTCTGGGTCTTGAACTGTGTAAGAATGGAGAAAATAAGCTAGGTACAGCATGATGCATTCATTTAATGCTCTCTGCTTCTGACTGTGGATAGATACTTCAAAAGTCTACTGTATTGATTTCCCTGCTATGATGGGCTGTAACCTGAACTTTGAGCTAAAATAAATTCTTTCCTAAGTTGCTTTTGTCAGGGCATTTTATCACAGCAACAGGAGAAAAACCTAAGATTGCAACCTAGAATTGGAAGCAAGGGTTTAAAAAAAAAAAAAAAAATTCTGCTGCAGGGCTACCAGATGAGGTCCCTGAGAGGCTTCCATGCAGTAAGGAGAAAAACAGGTTTGTGAGGGCAGCTCAAGTCCCAGTAGGAGCTTCCTGGTAACATCAAGGTCCTCAGCCTTTTATGCCTTGTATATAATCTTCTGCCCTCTGATCTTGACTGGCTCACCTAACATCTCTACTTGTACCAAATATATGGCAGTTTGGGCATAGAGAAGCTTTGGTTTGGCCTCCTAAATCTATTCTTTACTAGCCTCTCTCATGTAATTAGTAGCACTAGCATCCACAGTTGTTCCTGTTCAGGCTGAAGATTTTCTTTGTGATTAATCTCTATTTGTCAGCTTTTCTCAGCCCTGGTGGAATTCAAGGGGCTCAGGGGCATTTTCAAGTGTGTCACTAACTAGAGCTCTGCCCCTAGATTGATTAGAGTAGAACCCCTGAGGGGACAGGCATCAGTACTTTAAAAAAACTCTCTAAGGAATTCTTACTGTGTAGCCAGACTTCAGAATGAATCAGTGGCTTATATAAGCTCCAAACCCAACAGCTTTTCTGTTTCTACCATGATCCAAGCTAGTGCCATGCTTTGCCTAAATCACTGCCAAAGCCTTAGTCTCATCCTTCTGCAACTCCCACCTGAACCTCACTACAAGCACAATGCCATTACACCTATATCACCAAGGTTCTAAGAAACCCACAAGGTCTGGCATGATCCTGCCTCTGTGGTCCATTTCACTCTTCCTGTTAACCATGCTTTAGTCTCATACTCCAAGTCTAGGCCTCTAAACTTCTCTCTTCTGTCTGAATCTGTCTCATGCTCTGGCCTACAGTTTCACGCCATTCAACTTAAGAGCCGATGGAAAGGCTTTCTTGGATTTTCCTGGCCTAGTGGGGGTGCCCCTTGAAAGCCCACTATACCCTCCTGTTGCTGTTCTACTGTCCTTACAGCATTAGCCATCTTGGACATCACCTCATTTATCACTGGAATATAAAGTTCCAGAGGGTAGAAGTTCTGTTTGCCTTATTCTCAGCTGTACCTGTTGCTCTGCTCATGAAGAAATCTTGCAGGGCTGGCATCCAGTCAACACAACTGTTTATCTATCCATCAGTGCCTAGCACATTATTGCTACAGCCATCTTTGTTCAGTGATACTCTGGTCTTGTCATTCTTTAGTTAAAAATTCTCACAGCCAGACTTGGTGGCATACACCTATAGTCTCAGCAACTGGGAGGCAGAGGCAGGCAGACCTCTGTGAATTCAAGACCTCTGTGGTCTACACAATGAGTTCTAGAGCTACATAGTGAGACCCTTTCTACACAGATACACACACACACATAAATTCTTGGGGCTCTAAACTTTTTACTGTCCTGTTTCTTCTTTTATAACCCCACAGACACCAAAGGTAAATCTATATCTCCTGTGGTCTTCCCAACCCAACAAACAAATGCCTAGAGGATATACTACCTGTTTTTCTGCACAGGAGGCTTCCTCCCCCCACTCTCCACCTCCCACCACCAACCTCTGATTGACTGACACCCTTCCTTGTTTGTCCACAGCAAGCTATACTTCCTCTACTGGGGTTGTCCTCACTTTTCAACAGAGGCATCTTGATGGGAGAGCTGGTACTGAACTGTGAGCTGAGCAGAACAATGTAATTTCCTTCATTGTCTCCAACAACAAGGGCATCACACAAATTTCTCAATAAATCCTTACTTAAACTTTTTTATACCCTTGTGTATGGGGCACTTTCAAGAACCCAAGTACTTCCTCCTCAGGTGGTGATCATTCCACTTTCTTGTAAGTAACCCTCTCCTGTAGGTAATATCAGCACCAGTCCACAGGAATTGAAGCCTCAGGAGGTTCCATCTGGACCAGCCACACATGTAACTGAGCCAGGAAACTGCCTTTCCTTGGGAGGGATTAACAATCTACCTTCAAGAAGGGAACTTTAAGAAGGCTCAGCCCTGTGGTCTGTGCTTTGCTTTTCTGAGGCTCACAGAAACTGTGTGTGGCCACTGGCAGAATTTTCCCAATTTAATGGCTACCACTCACATATCAAAACAGTTAATCCACAGGAGAGCTTGCTTCCCATAAGATACAATGATAGCGGGTTATAAACAACATTCACAAGCCTTTTGCCTCACTTGATATATTTACCTAAGCCACTAAATGAAACAAGTTTTACCCATAGATACCCAGAGAGGTCTGCTGTAGTGCCAGACAGGCCTGACCAGCTTTTCAGCAAAAGAATTCCTCCCTTCCCCCACCTCCGACAACAAGGTGTCTTATTATGTAGACCTGGTTGGCCTCAAACTCAGGCATCTATCTGCTCCTGCTTCCCTAAGATTAAGGGTGTGTGCCACCCTACCCAACCTAAAAAAAGAGGAATCTTGTTCAAGTTAAGTGAAAGCTAAATAAATTAATTCATGCAAGTCCTGAAACTGGATGTGGCCGTAATATCAAGCCAACCCAACTGTCCTCACCTTCCCCTAGAATGCTTTCTGCTCTGACCATTTGGCCTAGTCTCTAAGGTTATCTGACTGCATTCTCCAAACAGAGGCTGAGTTTTCCTAGCTAGACCGCTGACACAGCAGGCTCACCAAATATATATAGCAGAATGTAGACAGTGCCATTCATCCTACTCCCATACGCTTTAATACAGGCATTGGCCCCTCTTCTCTGGTCAGAGTACCAAAAACTCTAACAAGACACAGCTCACTTTTCCAACTAGCCTTAGCTGTCCTTTTTCACATTCCCAACACCCATGGGCATGTGATCCCAGCATACAGGTTACGACATGCCAGGGCCAGAGGGATTGAATGTGGGCTGGTCAAAAAAGCCCAGACATACTCACGGGGTCCGTCAGCATGGCCCGGCAGTGTGAAGCCAGGGCCAGGAAGGCCAGCAGGTTGAACACAATTCCGTTGATGATGCTGTACACGTAGTCTCTGGATGGAGTCAGCATGACAAAGAGGACTACAAACTCCGCATAGAGGACCAGAAACCAAGTGACAATGGCACAGGCAATGCCACAGCCATCACGGATAAACCACATGGTTCTCGCAGGACCAGGGAAGGGAGGTGGGGCACACTTCTCTGGCTGGAGGTATTCTGGTTTCCGCTCAATGTCTCGGAAGTGATGGGTGGAGATAAGCATCATAAGCTATTCTGTCCATACTGGCATCTGAAAGGAAAGGGAGCAGAAATATGGTGCCATCTTAGCGATAAGGAGACTTCACAAGTGAACCACAGTGTGTATGTGCAGATCTTGTACAAACGCTGCCTCAGTACCTTGGTCACTTAAAGGTTGTCTTTCCTGTCCCTGCCATTTAGCAAGCATACCTTCCCTAAGCCTTCATGTGGAAGATGAGAATAAAGAGAGACCTGACAGGGCAATGCCTTGCCCAAGGGCAGTCAGATCAGACAATAAATAATACAGCAGCTGGAGGTGGGACTAGAGCCTAAGTCTCCTTTCCTGTGAGGGCCACCACTGAGCAAACAGTCCATTAAATTAAATTCTGGACAGCAAATGCTGAGGAAAATCTCTTGTCAAACAGAAAAACACTGAATTGAAATGGCTTGCTTTCTAGGGCAAGCAGCTCTAAGTTCTGCTTTCTTTGAGTAATAAGGAAAACAGTAGAAATGTTGGAGAGTGGATTCATGGGTTCCTATTACAAAAACTATTTTCTCACCTGTGAAGCACTGCTTCTGCAAGGGTTGCTGGCTCCAGAGCTGGAGGGTTTGGGGAGGGGTTATGTTGAACAGCTGCCTAGCTCACTGGCTATGTACAAGTATTCTCTTGGTAAGACATTTTTTCATTGGAAAAGTGATGGGCAAGCAAATTTCTTCCTAAGAGCTACAGCACTGACCTTTGGAAATGCAATAACAAGAACTGGGGGATGAAAAAGAACAAAATGTAAGTATAAAGTATAAGCATGAAAATGCTATAAGGAAACCCACTAGTTTCATTTTTTAAAAAAATATTTATTTTTATTATGTGAATTGGTGTTTTGCCTGCATGTATAACTGTGTAAGGGAATTAGATCTTGGAATTACAGACAGTTGTTAGCTGCCATGTGGATGCTGGGAATCGAACTCAGGTCCTCTGGAAGAACAGTCAGTGCTCTTAACCGCAGAGCCATCTCTCCAGCCCCTAGTTTTATTATTATTATTACTAATTTGAGACAGGGTTTCTCTGTGTAATACAGACCTAGCTGTCTGAAACTTGTTTTGTAAACCAGGTTGGTCTCGAAACCAGAGATTCACCTGCCTCTGCCTCCAGAGTGCTGGGATTAAAGCAATGAGTCACCATGCCTGGCTGAATAATAATAATTATTATTTTTAAAAAGAAGTAACTAAAACATCAGTGTTGCGTGCCCATCCATCTACAATAGGCTACAGGAAGAGAGAGAGAGAGAGAGAGAGAGAGAGAGAGAGAGCGCGAGCTATTTGTTTATCTCAGCTGCTAGCTTGCTGCATCCCCAACCAGAATTCTCAGTGAGAAACTGCAATGGCTCAGACCATTCCCCAGTATAGAAACCACAGAAAGCCACATGTAGCACAAGTGGTGGGGCAGGCAAAAAATAACTCAGTCTTTTGGAGAGTAAGTGACTTCTACAATAGAAGAAATGACCCTGGCCCCATGATCTAAAAGCTCTGGGCTTCAAATAGCTATTAGACTATCCTAAACTCTAATTCTCCTTCTTTGTCTATCAAAAAGAATAACTGGATGGAACAGAGCATGGCCATAAAAGACACAATGACTCTTGGTCATCAACTAGAATTTTCTAATACAGCAATCTTGTGTTTGTTCTCCAGGAGAGAGTGACAGTCCAATGCTGCCTGAATAACATAATGGCATTTAAAAAATTAAGTTCACCTGGAACACTGAACAGACACTAGGAAACTGCCGACCAAGAATGTCTGGGAATTGACTGTGCCCAGCAAATTCTAAAACCCTGAATTCCATTCAACTACAACCCAAATAATAGCTATTATGGCACAAGGAGTCAACAGGCCAATAGAAGAGAAGCACTCTCCAGGGGCAGGCATTCTTCCATTGAGTGGATTTACTTGTTAATCACCTGTGCTCCAGAGCTTACCCCTACAGATTGCCTCAGGTGGCTTCTGCTTAGTAACCAAGACATACCCAGCTAAGGTGGGGCTGTATCAACATGCAAGCCTCAAACATTTACTCTGAGTCGATGAATCCTAACCCTAACTGTCAACCACTAAGTAAGAAACAGACCACCATGACTCAGGTTCCTTTGCAATGGAAATGGTCAGTTACAAAACACTCCAACCCTGACAGCACATCCTCCTGTCATCTCTGCTAGTATCCAATTATCACAGGGTTGTAGTCTTCATAAGTGAGAGATGACAAAAAATAAACGTCCAGTGACACAGGTAGTTAACCTCATTCTGCCCTTCAGAAGCTGTTCATTTTCAGTTGTATATGTAACAATGGTGTCAAGGACCCATTTGGATGGTTAGATGAAAATCTTAAAATTTAAGATAAAAAAGAAACAGAGAGAGTGCATACTAGAAGGAAATCTTGTTCCTGCCTCAGCACAATATCAACTCATTTTTTTCCTAGAATGATTTAATTAATTAATCCAGTCACTAACAACCTATGCAGGCCATTGTAATTCCATCATCTTTTGTGTGGCTGTCTTCCTCTTCTGTAACTAATCATGGCTCACTTCTGTGTCTACACAATGCTCTCTGGTTACTTCTCAAGTTGGCAAGCCTAGTAAAGATCTTACTAGAGGTCTCTGTAAAGAAAGGGTGTTCATTTGGGGTGTAAGGTTCCTGCAGCCCTGCCTCTAACTTGGCACCAAACAGGCCCTCTATACTGTGCTCACTAGTGAACAAAGAGTTTTGTAATCCCAAGGCCATCTCTAGGGTTGGTCAGATTCTTTTCAGGTGAAAAAGAGTAGATCAAGTAGGATCATGAAGTAGGTAAACTAACATTCAAGAAGCCAGAATGCTCTATCTGTAACTGATCTGGAACCAAATAATGTTGTGTAATATTTTGTTTGAGTTCTGACAAATAAAGCTTGCCTGGATCAACGGAGAGTGGAGTTAGTCACCAGTTAACCATACAGGCCAGGGAGTGGTAGCACACACCTTAATCCCAGCATTTGGGAGGAGGCAGGAAGATCAGGAGTTCAAGGCCATCCTAAACTACAAGAGATAGAACCAGTCAAAAAGAGCCAGGCAGAGTTCAACATTTTCAATCCCAGCACCTGGGAGGCTCTTGCCTTTGATCCCAGCACTATGTGGAAAGAGAAATATAAGGCCAGTGGAGACAGGTTCTCACCCCCATTTCAGTCTGAGAATTCATAGAGGTAAGAAATCTCTAAGTGGCTACTGCTCTGCTTCTCTGATCGTTCAGCTTTCACCCCTGACTCTGATATTATTAAGACTAATTAGAATCACACTTTAAAATAGTGTATAGGAGAAGCTATTTTCTAGCCTTTGCTGGGAACAAGAACCTGCTTGATGTGGAAGATCAGGAAAAAGCCCACCCGCAAAGTCAGAGGCCAGTGCCATGCTGAGGGTAGCTTTCTTACCAACACCCAAGTTTCACAATATCCCAAGAGTGCAAGCAAGGTTCCCTAATACCTGGCCTCTCCAGAGTAACGGAAGTAGCTCTAATAAGTACCCTCTCTTGAACTAGCCAATTGAACTGCAGCAATCCTGCTTTTGCCTCACAGGGACTCAATGTTGAAAAAACATTGCAAGCCTCAAGTATCCTTTTCAGTTAAAAAAAAAAAAAAAAAAAGATAAAGACTCTTCCTTCTTATTTCAATTAACCTTACCGCTCAACAGCAACTCTAACAAGGACCTACCTCTCCCTCACTTGTCCTTGCTTCTAGGGAGCCTGGCAGAGCTGGGTGCTCAGGCTAGGGGAGGCCGAGAAGGACCACCCCCAACAACACTCTTTGCAAGCCAGCCATACCTTCAAACTGTCTCTGCTAGGGTCTCCTCCTAGTCCCTTAATCCTCCTTGTCTGAAGTCATCTCTCCTCATTCAACTTGACTCAGCATCATCTTAAAGGAGTAGCCACAGTGCTACTACAGGAAAGAACTGTACAACACCCCCTGCCAACTCCCCTGAGTTGTGAGGACAGGAATGTGGGTACCACCCTGCTTGGCTCCCCTTCCCCCATCTGGGAAGACTGGGCTCATTTATTTTCTTCTGCTGATTTACAAACCCCATTTAGTTGAACTCTGCAGCCTGGCTGGCAGTAGGCATGAGGTATGTGCTCAAATTCAAAGTTTTTGGGTAAATGAAGATGCCAAACAGGTGACTAATAAATAGCAAAGACAACATGGGGCAAGCAGTATCAAAACAGCAACAAAGCAAAAATCCCCATGCTGAATGAGATGAACAGACTTGCTTTTGGTAAGGACTCATGAAGAGTGGAACATGAGAAGTCACAGGTGAGGAGGACCTGGAGATCTGGCAGGGAAGGTTGGGCATCTAGGCTGTTGGTGCACAGACTGTATTGGTATGGAAAGGGAAGAGTTCTGAGGGACCATGCCACTCTATGGCAAGGCAACCCTGGCTGTTGACAGATAAGGCAGATGAGTTCAGAAGCCAAGGAGTCCAGGAGAGCACTAGGGCAACAGGCTCTAGTCCTATTTGATGATACTAGATTTTTCACTGAAGGACTGAGAAAATGACCTACTTCCTAATCTTAATTATAGTGACCTATACTATACTGAGCTCTTTCATGTCAAAAGGAGCTCCCCTTCCATGTGTTAGTAATCCCCATTTGAAATTATTCTCACCCAATAGGAGAATGCCTGAGGCCCAAGGGAGCAAAGGAACAAAGCCTGTGGCAAAAAGTCAGAGTGGAGAAAGGCATTCAGGAGTGCTGGGACTCCCAGTCTTTCATTGTATGTGTGTGGCTCTGTGTGTAGGTGCCTGAAGAGGCCAGAAGAGGGATCAGATCTGTAGAAGAACAAGGACGATTTCAGTCCCAAGCTAGCACACTGTTTTGATGGTAAGATACACAACATCTACTTTGAAGATTGTGTGTGTCTAAAAAAGAGGGATCATGTATGAGTGTGTGTAAAAAGTGTGAGGGCGTGCGTGCACACACGAGAGAGAGAGAGAGAGAGAGAAAGAGAGAGAGAGAGAGAGGAAATTGGGTAAAAATGTCCTTAAAGTCTTATAAACCAAAGCTAAAAATGTTTGAAATTGGAGCTAACTTTCTAAGGAAACCAACCCAAACCACCTTCTTCTGGTACAGAATCATATATATACAGTACAAATTTCACTGTACCTAACAGCAAGCATGCCCTTGTATCACAAACTAGCAGACAGACAGACAGACACAAAAGCAACATATGAAGTGGATCCTGCAGCCGAGAGCTCCTGGAGTTTGACTGCTGGTTGCTTCCTGAGATGTACTGCTCATTTTTCATAGATGAGCAGTTCCAGGGCTGAAAACAACTGTGTGAAGGTCAGGCTCAGAGGCCCTGCCCACTGTGACCTACTCGTTAGGCTTGGATGAACTCACAGGCAGAATCCAGCTACCATGGCTGTGGATCTGTGTTCTACTTGACCTACTTGACATAAAAAAACTAGTCACAGTCCGTGCTTTAGGGATAGGAGTCAAAGACATAAAACATACAAATTCCCAAAATACACTGTAAGCATATATGCAATTCTCAAGGCAATAATAAAAATGTTATATTTAAATAACAAAAATATAACAAACAAACAAAAAAAGAAAACCCCCATATGCATATGCTACTGTTTTTATCCCAGCAAGTACCCCTGTTTCTTTTCTCCTTCATCTGCTCTTCTAGAACAAGATCCAGTCCTGAAGCCATGAAATGCTTCAGACAGGTCTAATACCAAATCCTTTTAAAGCACTGTGTGAAGATTTTGTTTCTAAAACATTACACCCACTCTAGTTCTCCACCCACAAGTGCATTCCTTAACAGCATGAAAGTGGATTTGTGTAAAGTAACACTTAGTAGCAAAAGACAATGAGCCAAGCTGGTAAAGCCAACTCAGATCTTTTGTAATTCTTTTTCCTAGGCTTAAAGACAAGGTCTATATAAATATATACATGATAACAATAACAGTACAATGAATATCATGATTAAACCATTTATGTCTCTACATAATATATATTTATATAAGAAACTACATAAATAAATCTTTCTCATCCACATATGCACATCAGCAAGCTGCAGGAACCCCTAAATAGGAGGCTTCAACCTAGTTCCAATGCTGGATGCTGTAAGAAAGATAAGGCCTGGCTGCCATTCCCCTTAAACTCATCCTAGATTTTTAACTCTTGTTTAAACTTTGTGAGTTAAGTGTCTGTATAGCCTCATAGTCACTTAAAATACCACCTCAAACAGTGTGGCATATTTTCATAACTCTCTTGAAATGTACCAAGAGAACTGACATCAACTTCCATTGTTTAATGGAACTGATTTAAGAATATGGCATCATGGGCTGGAGAGATGGCTCAGATCAAGAGCACTGGCTGCTCTTCCAAAGGACATGGGTTCAATTCCCAGCATCCACATGACAGCTCACAACTGTCTATAACTCAATTTCTATGGAATCTGACACCTTCACACAGAACTACAGGTAGGCAAAACCCCAATACACAGAAAATTTGTTTATCTGAGCTACACTTAAATTTGTATAAGGATCCCAAATGATTGTGAAATGTATGCCCATTTTCTGATGAGATTCCAAAATTCCAGTAATGAACAATGAATTACTATGTTTGAAACATTTCATTAACTTAACAGAATGAATCACTAAATTTTCCACAATGGTAAGGGTGTGGCCACAGCCTGACAGGAGCAAAGGTACCTTATCTGTTGCTTCCTGGACTGCTGCCTGGGTAGGTGTTCAGGCAGGCAGACCTGCTATCTTGCTTCATAGAAACTCTATACAATCAGCATGGCTTCTCTCCTGCCTGTCACACTCAACTCTCAATTAATATTTTATATATCTCTATCTATCTATCTATCTATCTATCTATCTACCTACCTATCTATCTATCTATGAATGAAAGGGAAAAAAGTAAACACCACACCGGTGCTCCAAACTTATATTAAAGTTTACCAAAACCCAGTAAATGACAAGCCAAGTTTCCTGTCTTGCCTCACAACTGGCCATCTTCTTTTTGTCTGTCTGTTTTTGAGACAAAGTCTCACTACATATTTCTGGCTGGCCTAGAACTTACAAGATTCACCTGCCTCTTCCTCTGAGTGCTAAAATTAAAGGTGTGCCATACTATACCCTGCCTTTATTCTTAGCTAAATTCTTTTCAATTAACTAACCATTATATTTCCAAATTTTAGAAACATCCAACAGATCATAGAAAGATATTTCTTTAAGTCCAAGCCACCCTGGGTCTCAACACTTGCCTTCACCCAATAACAACAAAAAGCAAAGCAACAAAACAAAAACAATAAAGGAATCCTTCTTCCAGAAACCATTTTACAATCCTTTCAAACACGCTCCTGGAAATCCACTGAGACCAGCCTCTTCCAAACTTGGGCCAGTCTGTTCAGAGCTCAAAGAGTTGTTGGTTGTCTATGAAACAACCAAGAGAAAAGAGTAACTCATCCTTTGAGACTGGCCAACAGTACCTGTTGCAATCTGCTGAACTGGCTGCTAGGACACGTGCCCTAAAGTAACCAATCACTTGTAGGCAGTATGTAATGCAGAAAGAAATTCTTTCTATTGGCAAAAATAAATAAGTCATTGATCTAGTTACATAAGAATAAATACCAATGGGTTACAAACCTCACAGTCTGAAAAGCCCTTCATAAATAAGTGTATAATCTATTTGATAAGGAACTCTATCTTCTGTCTCTCAGGGCAGTTTCCAAATGGCTAAACTGCTAATAGATTTGGGGGATGGGGAGCAGATGAAGGTAAGAAGGGGCTAGAACTCTTTTCTTTTTTCTTTTTTTAAACTTTATTTATTTATTATTTATTTATTTATTTGCCTTGGTGTTTGCCTGGAACTGGAACTACAGACAGTTGTTAGCTGCCATGTGGGTGCTGGGAATCGAACCCGGGTCCTCTGGAAGAGCAGACGGTGCTCTTAACCGCTGAGCCATCTCTCCAGCCCCGCTAGAACTCTTTTCAACTGTTACTAAATGTTTACTAACTGGTAGGCACCAGTGCTGTCTCATCTCAAACATGATTCATTCTGTAGGCCCTAAGCCCCACTTTCGTCTTTCCTTGAGAGATGAGGAAACTGAAGCATGGAGAATTCTGGGTAAGTTCACATCTCCAGGAAGCAGTAGAGACAGGATCTACCCCCAAAGCTGGCTTTCAACTGTTCACCACACCACTGAATAAAACAAAACAAAACAAAAAAAAAAAGGGAGAAACTCAATATTGGCACGAAGGCCCTGATTACTTACAGTTTTGCCATCTTGCCCTCACATGGTATGAAGAGCAGGTGCTATTGGGTGGACTAGCCCCCCCTGCAGAAGTGTTCAAAGCCATGGGCCTGACCAAAAGCATTCTGGACTGGTGCAGGGTCCTGAAGGAACACCAACTCACCATCTAGAAGACTGATCCTGCTCTAACCTAGTAGGTGGGAGGCCATGACACTTAAGCCAGTAGCTAGTCTAAGACTGAATCCCTACAATCTGCTGGAAACTACTTCCTATGGGGCCAGTGTCTGTACACAGCTTTTTCTGAGAAAGCCCACCCTGTTAGGCAAAGCCCAACTAAGCAAAGGTTCCCACCTGAGGGTGCTGAGGATGGCCCCTGGCCTGACACTGTGCCATGTGCAGACATACAGCTACTGTGACATCACCCAAGCAAAGGTCTGACTTTTGTTAAGTACTAAAAGCAGAAGCTTGCAAGGATCAGAAATATTAGTTTTTCAACTGCACTAGCCTTCAAATGGAGAGAGTTTAGCTTTCAAATCTCTGCTGTTCCCCCTTTGTAGCAGACATATGTAAGAAAATACAAAGAAGAGCTTCATGGGGGGAACCTGAGACATCTAGGCTGGCTTCAAACTCCTGCAGTCTTCCTGTTTTAGCCTAGCCAGTACTAGAATTACAAAGATGAAGCTAGCTGCAAAGGTTCTTGCAGGGATTCACTCCTCAAATCATCTTGAAGGGGCCAAAGTCAACCTTTTCTTTGCTGGTTTCTTAGATTTTCTGCTGTTGTTTGTTTTTGCTCTTTTGGGGGGCCTGCCACACAGCTCCCAAATAAATAACACATGGAGGCTTATTCTTAGTTATAAATGCCCAACCTTAGCTTGGCTTATTTCTAGCCAGCTTTTCTTTTCTTTTTTTTTTTTTTTTTAAAACTTTATTTATTTATTTATTTGCCTTGGTGTTTGCCTGGAACTGGAACTACAGACAGTTGTTAGCTGCCATGTGGGTGCTGGGAATCGAACCCGGGTACTCTGGAAGAGCAGGCGGTGCTCTTTACTGCTGAGCCATCTCTCCAGGCCCTCTAGCCAGCTTTTCTTAACTTTAAATCATCCCATCTATCTTTTGCTTCTGGGCTTTTCCTTTTCTATTCCTGTATACCTTTCTTTGTTTCTTACTCTGTGGATGGCTGTGTAGCTGGGTGGCTAGTCCCTGGGTCTTCCTCTGGCTAGTTGTTCCTCCAAGATTTCTCCTTCAGTATATTCTCTCTGTCTGCCTGCCTGTCAGCCCCACCTATCCTTTCTCCTGCCTCGCTACTGGCCATTCAGCTCTTTATTAGGCCATCAGGTGTTTAAACAGGCAAAGAAACACAGCTCACAGAGTTAAACAAATCCAACATAAAATAAATACAACACATCTTTGCATCATTAAACAAATGTAACATATCTTAAATAATAGCCCACAACAATTTTTTGAACTTAAAGCTTAACTCTCCTTCCCTATCTTTCACTAATAGACAAAATAAACCCACTAGTAATTATCTGTGTTAGATTTTCCTAAGAATTTTTAGTTTTTACAAGTGTAAACAGCATTATCAAACTACATCAAATAGGGTTGGGGTGTAGCTCATTTGCTAGAGTATTTGTTCAGCATTCAGAAAGCCAATCTCCAGCACCTATAACCCTTGTATGCTGGCACAGGCCTGTAATCCCAGCATTTGAGAAGTATAGGCAGGAAGATCAGAAGGTCAAGATCTTCCTAGGCTAGTTGGTGAGGTCCAGGACAGCCTGCGCTGATGCACGTAATTGTCTCAAACAACTTAACAAACAACAGAAAAAAAAAAAATCACATCAAATATCACAAAATGATAGATGTGAGAAAAAAATTAAAATGTGAGGAAAAAAAAGCTAAAAGTGAAAAAAAGTTAAACTGGGTGGGTATAGCTGTACTTGAGTTTAATCTTAGCACCCAGGAAGCTGAAGCAGGCAGATCTCTGAGTTCAAGGCCAGCCTGGCCCATCGGAGTTCTAGAACAGCCAAGACTACACAGAGAGACCCTGTCTCAAACAAACAAGCACTTCAAGCATCATTTTGAGCCATTTTTCAGTATTTATTTATTATTTTGAGATGGAGTCTCACGGTTAGTCTCTAAGACCATGCCCTCTGAACTCTGACGTTGAGCTCCCCTAGACTGTCTTGTCTTTGCAGCTCCCTTTACTACTCCTTCTCGCTTCCTCTTCCTTCCTTCTTTCCTTCCTCCTCTTCCTCTTTCTTCTTGCTTTCTCTGCCACTATAACCACAACCCCTCTGTTAATCATATACAATAAAGCTCTTTTCTACATAGAAACAGTCATTAACAGTCTCCTGCTATCCTGCTTTCTACCGAGTTTCCCTTGAAACCTATCCATCCAGACCTGCCACCAGATAACTGAGTATATGCAAGCCATGTCATTATATACTCAAAACCCTAACACTCACTATATGTCTCCGACTGATCTGTAACTCGCTATGAACATCAGGCTGGCCTTGAATTCACTGTTCACTTGTTTACTTTTTTTTTTTAATCTTGTATGTGTGCTCGAGAGCACATATCATGCATGATGCATGTAAAGGTCAGAGAACAACTTCTTTCCTTTTACCATGTGGATTCTGGAGATCAAACTCAAGTTGTAAGGCTTGGTGGCTAGCACAGAGCTACCTAAACAATATTTAAATCTTTGTACAGCCAGTATCTAGCCTGAGTTTTACAACCTAGGAAGAAATTAGTTTGGGAGTAAAGTGAGGCTAAAAGGTTATAGACACAAAGCAAGTCACCAGCAAAGCCCAATCCACAGCATTAGAAGCCCAGTAGTCTGTTCATTATAGATCCATATCTTCCTAACCAACCTGTCTTTCTGGATTCTCTGCTACTGACTTGGTCTGGAAATAGACTTTATATAACAAAGTCAAGACTTACTACAGCAGGATTGTGACTAGGTGGGTACTAGCTTTACTTTGTTAAGGTGAGGAATGAAACTCACCCAAAGTTATTCCAATGCCCCCTGACCCTAAATGTGAGACAGCCAATGTCCTCAGGAAGCAAAGAAAATCCAGACTTCAATCAAGTGTTTGTATATCCTGAAGACTACAGTTTGGAGGAGACTATAAAAATATAATTTCTGAAGTGTTGGGATGATGAAAGAAAGAATATTTGCCTCTAGCTTTTTCACCTGACCTGGCTAAGTGTCTCAGGAAATTTTCCAAGAGGAAAGCAAACAATTTTCAAAGGTGTAACTACAGGCAGCATGGTGTTAACCTCCTCTCTCTTTTAGGTCAATACTCAAGTATTACCCTCAGTTTAGACCTTAAACTTTGAGCACAGCTCTTAAGTGTGTATTCTATACCTGGAAACCAGGATGTATGACTCATTTTCTCACATATAACCTCGTGAGACTCAGGCAGGGCAGCCTCTTAAAATGAAACCTAGCAGACCCTTCCTCTAATGAGGAATATGCATGGCTTGTGTATTGCTATCAGTTTTTTATCACTATAATCTTAAATCCCAAGACATATAGACCCATGGTTAGATTATGAAAAGCTGTTTTTATCTACTACTCATACAAGGATGGGTGGGATAAATGCAAAGTATGCAAAGGACTCCATCTTTAGGAAAAACAGTAGCTCACTTTGTATTTTTCTGAGGCTAAAGAAAAAGACATAAAATCTGGCCGTAGTAGTCGGCCTACAATTAGGCATAAAATGACCCCCTGCTAAGTTTCCAAGAGTTCACAACAGTGCTCTAGGCTCTTTTATAGTTTTAATGAACCAGGGTGGGCGGGACATATTTACTTCTGCTTTATATAATGTTACTGCTGTTAGCAGCAGCTCTTTCTCTCTTGTACTTGGTGTTTGACCTGCACAATCAGCAACTTATTACAGCCCTAATTACTAACCAGCTCAATTAAGCATTTCATTTTACTGTCTGGTTCATGCACTAGCTTAAGGGCCTTAACATCTCTGCCACAATAAATCCTAAATTTCTTTTAAGCAAGTACCTGATTTTTTGTGTGTTTAGGTCCATGAGAACGTCAGCCACTCATTCGCATTAGAACGAATGTTTGGCTCACTAAACATGTACATTATACAATCAACTCCTCCCTTCATTTCAAACCTATCAGATTCTGCTCTGGAGGGCTCTTTTTCTTAGCTACTTGAAGTTCAGCTTTACTCTGTTTGCATATAACCTTTTCTTTTATCTGATGAGGCAGGTTAACAACTTCATATTCTATGTTCCTCTAGAAAGAGGAGTCAAGTGAAGTGAGTTCATGCTAGAACATCCATCCTTCCTTTTGAAATTAAACTTGTGGCCTGGGGATATAACTCAATGATAGACAAACATGAGTTTTCTGCATTAGGTCCCCTGATGGACGACACAAAAACTGTGAGGGGCTATAGAAGCATTGCAGTGTCATAGAAAATTAATAGAGCAAGGGTTTCATTAAAAAAGGGAACAAAACAGCATGAAATAAACAACAAAAATACATAACAAAAATAGAAAAATAAACTGATATAATACAATATAGTATGCCGTCCATGGCTCTTTTATTTCTCTGGCTCTAAAATGTTCTTTGAATTGCTTCAGTAAAAAAGAACTATGAGTTGATGAGCTCTAAAGCCAGCTAATGAACTTAATGAATATAATGAAAATGATCTAGTGGCACATAGAGGAATAACTGAAGAACCAAGACTCTAGCAGAGAATATAAACTCCATGGTAGTCAAACTCAACTTTTCTTCCTGTCTTTTCTGACTTTTCAACTTGTTGTCATCTTTCCAATCTTCAGCTTGCCCATCATATACTATTTAAAATGGTCTCTTTCCCCAATAATCTCTAGTACAAGGTATCCTAGCTAATAGCAGGGGTCCTTGTTATTTTACCAGTTCCTCACACAGAATCTAGTTGTGCTGTATTTAGTGCAGCACCTGTTCCTCCACAAAAGAAAATCTTTCCAGCTTCGACTTTCCCAGTTACCCTAGGGGGCAAAGTCCAACTCTGCAAGCCGTCTTCTCTCAGGAGCACCCTAGTACTATGTAAGGATACAGGAAACTCACGTCTAGTCTATCAGTGAGAAAAGACCATCCATTTGAGGGCTCACTACTTAACAGTTCTGAACCTAGGAGAATATAGTCAGGTACTTCCTATTACTTTTTCTATTCACCTGGCAATCCCACTATAGCCATTAACACACTATTACATGTCTAATCATCATGTTCGGTGGCTTCTTGGTCGGCACTATTACATGTCTAATCATCATGTTCGGTGGCTTCTTGGTCAGAAGTTTTGTTTTTTAGTTAGCTGTTAAGCCATAGAGAAGAAACGTCTTTTTTTGTTGTTGAGACACGGTCTCACTACGCAGCTCTGGCTGTCTTGAAATTCACTGTGTAGTGCAGGCTGACCTTAAACTCACAGAAATCTACCTACTGCTGCCTTCCAAGCACTGGGATTAAAGGCGTGTGTGCCCCCCACCTTTTATTTCTTAATGATTAAGCTGTGAAGGGTCACTTTCCTCAAAAACAGAGCATCAAAGTAAGTGAAGTTTCAACCACCACCACCCCCCCAACTATTTTTCCACACAGTTCCTTTAAAACTCGGTTCATATTCTACCTCTCCTCCTTAAAGGGCTCCCACGACGACCTCAGCTTCACCTTGCAGGAATCCTTTCTGGATATCTAAGTCCCATATCCTCCCAGGGTCCGTTCTCTTTCAGGCAGTTGTCCAACCACCTCCCTCAGCGATCCCCTCCATCCAGGCATTCCGAATCCAAAGCAGAAGACACTCTCCCTACTCTCTCCGGGACAATACTCCAGCAACCACACGAGGCTAGTGCAACTCACATAGCTCTGGGTCACTATTTGATGATAGGCAGGAAGGAAGGAAGAGATAGGGGAAGAGACAACAGAGAAAAGATCGATTCCTTGAGTGGAGGGAGGAAGCCGGGGCCCCACTCCTGGCTCTGACTCTTCCCAATCAGAGTGACCTAACGAGGGATCCATGGTCTTTTCAGCCATCCTAGGGACCAACTAAGGGGTTTAGGAGATGGTCTCTCATGGGCGGCACGACTTCCGCCTTCCTGGGGCGTTTAACGGGCGCGAGCTCGGCTACTTCGACTCCAGCCCCAGCGTGCTAGGGTGCGCGCTTCTCCCTGCAGGGAGAGTCCCGGCTGGGGCCCCGCGCCTCCCTCCTTCTGGGGCTTCCTCCCCGCACTGACCGTCAACCCGAAGGCAGCTCGCAGTCCCACGCCGCCAGCTGCTGCCCCTACCCTGGGGCCCAGCCTCCAGCGTCCGCGATGGCTCGGGCACCGGGCGCCGCGGCTTGCTGGACTCGGCCTCACACCGGGCGGCGTGCAGGAGAAGCCCATGGAGCTCCAGGCAGTGGCGGCAGCCGCGGCTGCGGGAGCGGCCACCGCGCGGACTGATGACGCGCAGGCACCGTGAGGAAGGGCGCAGGCTGATGACGCACAAGCGCGCGGTGAGCTGAACAGCATGGCGTCGGTGGCGCTAAGTGAGGCTGAGAAGGTTTACATCGTTCATGGAGTGCAGGTAGCGGTGGTGGCCGCCGGTGCAGGCCATAGCGCTCAGGGAAGAGGTGCGGGGCGGCTGTGTGGTGGAGATCGACGCTCGGAGGCTTTGTGCGGCGAGCGTGCGTTCAGCATGCCTTGATTTCCACAGCTCTCCAGATGCAGATTCCTAGCACATCAGGGAGCGGTGGGCATCTCCTGAGGCTGTTACTTATTGGAGGAATGTCCTTATGGCTTACTCGCGCTGAGGGGCCTGCGCCTGAGATCTTGTAACCTGATCTGGGCCCGTGGATGGACATCTGAAGACTTTTCACCGAGAGAGCTAGAGGCCATGTATCGGAGTGGGGGAAGGCTTTCAAAATGTAAACATTAAGCAACCAAAACGGGGGTGGTGGAGCTCAGTAGTAGAGTGCTTGCATTCTCAAGGCCTTGGTGGCTGGCTCCTGTAATCCCAGCCCTTGGGAAGTGGAGACAAGAGAATCAGGAGTTTAAGACTAGCTGAGTTATAAAGACCTGGTCTCAAGAAAAATCACACTCATACATGTGTATTGCTTACAAATAGGGAAGAGTGGGTAGGTGTTTGTTTTTCTTTTGGGGGTGCTGGAGATTGAACCTCCTGGTCTTGTGCATGCTAGGCAGGTGGGCATTCGACCACAGAGCCGCGTTCCCAGCCCTTCTTTTCTCTCTTTCCTTTGTGGGGCTGGGTGGGGGGCAGAGTGGGGTGGGATTTTTGTATTCCAGGCTGGTGTGGAATTTATTGTGTAACTTATGTCAGTTCTGCCTTGGCAGGAGGCATGCCCCATCACCACCTGGCTGAGAAGATTTTTTTCAAAGCACTGATGGACAGTGGTATAGTCGTTGACTTTCCTGTTTTAGCTTAGATTCTTAGATAGCTATAATGAATACTATAATGTGGAATCAGGGCTACTTTTGGACATTCAAAAGGAAGAGTTGAAGAGCATTAACCTGGCAACCGTTTGTCTGGTATTCACAGGCCTTCTCCCTGCAGTTGATCTTGTGATGCAGCCATCAGATTAAGGCAACCTGTCACCATTTAAACTCCATAATGCAAGTGAAGACTTCAGTCTTTTAAAAATCATATGACATACTGTTATCATCTGTGTTCCTTATAGAGTAGAAATACTAGTATTTAGTCAGAAGGTTGCATACTAAACCTGATTAATAAAATCCAAACTCAGAACTCATTAGCTTTTCAGTTTAAAATTAGGAATAGTGGGGTATATGCAGAATGGTGGTGTGAGGAAATGTTAAAAATAAAGTGGTCAGACTTGGGGGGAGGGAGGATGTTGCTTTCTTCTCTGTTTGTTTGTTTTGTTTGTTTTTCCTGTCAGAAATGTGACTCTGCCCTAAGCCATTCATTCTACATCACTAGTCTTCATAATGACTGCATTAAGAGCTGTTGAAATTTAAATTCTTCAGATTGAGGAAATATTAAATGACCTGAAGAAAAAATGGGTTCAGGGCTGGAGAGATGGCTCAGAGGATAAGAGCACTAGCTGCTCTTTTAGAGGTCCTGAGTTCAATTCCTAACAACTACATGGTGCCTCACAACCATCTATAATTTGATCTCCTATTAAATTCCTATTTAGTCCCTTGCCCTTTCCATTTACAAACCCATGGCACAGAGAGCCTGTGTCCCCTGTCTGTGATCTTATTGAGCCACATCTTTTCAAAGGGCTGCAAAGCTGCTCAGGAGTATTGGAAAGTAAAATAACAGTTGCTATCTAGTTTTATTTGCCATTTCTTGAACCTGATCCTACAAAGCTGGGACAGATGAGGTTATTTTCTAGTAAGAAGACACTTAACTTTGGGTTCTTCTCTAAGAAATGCTGAGATACTGGACATGTCAAAGCAAGGTAGATGAAGGGTTCACCTTCAAGAGCTACTTCCAATTTGGAATCCTCCCAGTATGTTGAAGTAAGAACACCAGTTGCTTTGACCACATCTAAGTAGCAGAGTTTTTATAATGACATGAGCAGTAGCTATGCAAGTCCTCAGGAGCTAGCCCTGTATCCAGAAGCCCTCAGTCTAAGGTGATTCAGTCTCTGCTAAGAAGGACAGGGTCCATGCCATCCTGATGCCCCGCAACTGTTTTCTTCCCTGGTGACTTTCAAACTGGAACTCTCAGTCTTGGGTGGCTGTCTTAATTATTCAATATATAGATTGATCCCTTTGCTCCTCAGACTACAAATAAATAAATAGATAGATAAATAAAAAGCATTCTCATTCAGTGATGCATGGACTAGTTGTTTTCTCTTATTCTCTTGAATAAGTGAGTGTTTTATGTTTGCTTTACCTTTGAGGGACTAGAATGTGTATTACACATGAAAGGGAAATGTATAGGTTTCATGCATCTTACTTGTCTGCTTGGCCTTTTCTAGAAGGCTTAGGGTTATTAAAGCTGGAAGGACATGGTCAGATGACCTTTTTCTGATACTCATGCAGCCCCATGTGGAAACAAGTCACAAGGGTGACATTTTAAAAGCAGCACTTGAAACCCTGTGATTGATTGTATGGCCTGGTGCATTTCAGAATCAGCCCCATGTTGATCAGGGCCACTTCGTAGAGCTAGCCATTTCATCTTTGGAAGATTGTCTCTGCTGACTGTAATGTGAAGAGACTCTTAAAGCCACAAGCTTTGTAAAATAGTAACTAAGAACTCTGGCTTTGAGTTCAAATGCTGCTCACTGACTGAGGGGATTTAAGACACTAAGCTAGGAGATAGTAAAGAGTAGCTTATTGAGTTCTCTCCCAAGGGATCATTATCCTAGACATTAAATTCTGCTACTTCCCAAATACATGTCTCCTGATGCAAGAGTAAAAGAGTGAGTTGGGGGTGGGTGGCTGCACATGGTCTCCCAAATGATTTAGATGTTTAATTCCTCTCAGAAGCTGCTGAGTGTCAGTATCGTGGGGTGGGAGCACTCAGCAATGTGTTGGTTTTATTTCTGTTTAAATTCTCAAAATAAAGTCAGATGCATAGGCAGTTATGCTGACAGTTTAAAGGTGAGCTTTTGATAGTCACATGTTTAAGAGCAGTGGCCTTCCTTCGTTTCCTCCCTTTCCTTTGGAGAGTACCAACCCCTTTGAGAACCTAATGAAGTTCATAATTATTGTTAATTATATGTATGGCTATGTACACAGGTGAGCGCAGGTGGCCCAGTCCCTTGTTAATGTTTTTATTAAACAACAACAACAACAACAACAAAAAAGTGGGCTAGAGAGGTGTCTCAATGATTAAGATCTCCTGTTTTCTCTTGCAGAGTTCTATTCCCAACACCTACATGGTAGTTCACAATCACCCATTACTCTAGTCCTAGGGGATCTGATGCCCTCTTCTGACTTCTGGCACCAAGCAACCATGGTGCACAGACAGACATACATGTAAGCAAAAGACTCACATATAAAATAAAATGAATGATCCAATTTTTAAAAATACAGGTTAAAAATGCTTTCAGGGCTGTTTATGAAAAGTGAGGAAGATCTCAGTGAGATGGCTTGTGGCATTTTATTGTGTGCAGTGTGTATTTGAAGAAAGAGAAGTGTAAAACAATATGTAAAAAATCAGAAGCCTGACTCAGGTTAAGAGCACTTGTTACTGTTGGAGAGAACTCAGGCTAAGGCCCTAGCACTCACACAGCTGCTTGTAACCATATGTGACTCCACTTCCAGGAAGCTGATGCTGCTTTCTGACATCGATAGGCACCAGACTTGTATGTGGTACACATACTTACTGGGAGGCAAAACACTCATAAAGTAATAACAAATTTTTTTTAAAATAACATGTAAAACAATATGCCACCTTTTGTGTATGAAAAGGGGATTATTACCCAAAAGCAGATAATTAGCACAAGAAAACCAAGTTGTTTCAATTGAGGGGTCCAAATTCTAGACTTAAACAAGTGTGATATTTGTAATAATGCTTAATTTTAAAAAGAAAGGGGTTAAAATATTTATCTGCTCATTTGAACAAATGAAATACAAGATAAACCAGATCTCAATAAGAGACCTATCATTGACCGGGGTGGAGGGGAAAGAGGAGAGAAGAGGGGCATGGAAGGAATATAGTGCAGATAAAGGGGAGAGGATGTTACTCTGAGTTATTTGACTGATAGAATCATAGTGACAGTTTGTACACATGGAAAAGTAATTAAGAGTAACTAGGATTTAGCAAATCCAAACTGATATATAAACAGTTGCAAATGGGTTAGGAAGAAAACTGAGAACTTTGTATCTAATGTATCCTACTGGAAAGTTTATTTCTATGTGGAAAATCCCTGAAACAATGTATATACTTGAGAAATGAAAATGGGGGTAGATAATGACAGCCAGGTTTCTCCATATCTCCACCTGTAGAGATTTGGTAGTGGGACTCAGTGAAAAAAGTTACAAATAAGAAAAATAAAGTCTGAAATGAACTGTGGACATTAGATGGATGGAAAGTGAGCTATTAATTTGAACTGGCTTCTTAATAGGTAGGAAACTAAATAAAGATGTGTTAATCACTGTTTGCTATAAAGGTTTAGAAACAGTGAACTTAGTAACCAGATCCTGAGTACTGCATGCCAATAAGAGGAACCAGGGTTCCTTGGGGAAAGGGCAGAAAAAACTAACCAATGGCCAGAACATTTTGTGTTGTCAGAAATATGGAAGGGTTGAAAGAGCACAGAGTCAACCTCAAGGTACCAACAAACATTTTTTGACAAACCTTAGAGTCCAACATAAAATGGATGTCAATGAGTTGTGCTGTTGTAAGGAAACAAATAGATGGGCAGAAAGGACAGGCAGCACATAGCCACTCTGGAAGCTATCTTAAGCAACAAGGGTTAATGAACTTCTGCTATAAAGGACCAAGTGGGAGCTGAGGTTTCCCCTCAACTAATGTTGGAAAAGCATTCAGAGTGCCTAAGAGAATGGGCATGGCCTCGTTGCCACCTAATCACGAAAACAAGCTTACCTGTGGTAGTTTATTGACTCTATTTAGGGTTAGGGTTAGAAGATTGCACTTTCAGGCTGTGCATAACAGGTCTTTAAACTGAATTCAGGGCGAACAGGGCTCCAGTTGAGACAGTTGTGTCTGTAGCTCTAGCAAAGCACAGCTTTGCAGATTTGAATGTAACTTTTTTGTTGTTGATTTGTCCGTTTTGCGTGTATTTGTGCATATATTCTGTACATCCAAATATAGCACGTCTTTGCAGTCAGACACTTCTGACATGAAATCATAATTTTGTCAACATTAACTGTAGGATAAATCACTTGAGTCTCTTCTTTATATTAAGTAGTAATATTGTTAGTATTGGTTAAGGTAGAATTTGGGGTGACCCACTGAGAAAAATGGAGATTGACTGTATTTTTCTAGGGGAGGAAGGGAGTTTGTGTGAGTTTGGGATCACAACTTGAAACCTGTTGTTCCCATAGGAAGACCTTCGGGTGGATGGCCGTGCCTGTGAGGACTACCGATGTGTTGAAGTGGAGACTGATGTAGTGTCTAACACCAGTGGGTCTGCCAGAGTCAAACTGGTAAGTTCTACAGTCACAGTTCATACACAGGTAGAGAGGTGCATAAGCCTTCAGGGTTGGTTATAGGCCCCACTGGCTTTGGTAGGTTGTACATTAGTCCTGGGGAGACTCCAGTCCCCAAGTCAGACTGGGAGAATACATCTCTCCAGATCCAAAGCACCTCTCATTTTAGAAGACTGTATCCCAGGCCCCAACACCATACCTGTCTGGAAGAGGAGTGTGGTCGTTCCTGAGCAAGGACTCTTGTATGTGTCTACAGGGTCATACAGACATCTTGGTGGGAGTGAAAGCAGAAATGGGGACACCGAAGCTGGAGAAACCAAATGAAGGCTACCTGGAATTCTTTGTTGACTGGTCAGTACTGTACATGTTGCTTTAAAGGAAAAGAAATTCTGGGAATGTCACTCAGTAGTAGAGCACTTGCATAGTATGTGTGAGGTACTGGGATCAATCTGCCACCCTCTGAAAAAGAAATTGAAAGATGAAAATTCAGAATATGAACATGTCATGTTCATTTACCCACTCATTTATCTAGAAGGTATTTATTCACTTGTAAAGTGCCAGGCAATAGGAATACCTGACCTTGTTTTAATCACCTGTCTTTTGGAAAGCTTTTCTTTCTCTGTATGAAAAAGGCCATCAGCTTGGAAGCCCAGAATATGGTCATTGTGAGGGTTAAGTGAAATTGTAAATGGTAAGGTGCTTTGAAAAACACCAAGCCAGGGTAATAAGGATCATTTGGTCCACAGTACCCTGTGTCTCCCCCAGCTCTTGCTCTGCAGAGAACATGCTTTGCTTCACAAATGGCTCTAGAATCAGCCAAACAGCCTAGCAAGCTGGGAATGTGGCCGTAATGCAGGCAGCAAGTGCTCTGGGAAGAACCAGGGTTCTGTGGTATATGTGTCCAGCCCTGGGCCAGACTGTGTGCCTCCGTCTATCCTTAGTCGCTCTCTAAAAGGTCTGATAGGTCTAACATGTGATGAGGAATGATGAAGACAGAGCAACTCCTAGGTGGTGACTGACCCTCATGAGATTCAGAAACATATTTCTTTTCCCCTTCTAGAATTGGGGCTTTTTAATTGTTTATTTTATGTGTATGGGTGCTCTGCCCACATGTATGTATCTGAGCACCACATGTTTGCCTGGTATCAATGGAGACCAAAAGAAAACAGTAGAGCCCTTGGAGCTGAAGTTACAAATGGTTGCAGGTCAAATGCTGGGAATTGAACATGGGTCCTCTGCAGCAGCAGCAAGTGCTCTTAACCACTGAGCAAACTCTCTAGCCCCTAGAATTGAGACTTTTTTATTGTCTGGCCTCATCTCAACATCTGTCCCTGCTTTGCTTCTAGAAGCTAGTGTTGACAGCAGCAGGCTTTGAACACAGTACAAGAATGGAGTCCTGTAAGAATTCTGAGTACTTGTAAGAAAACAAGTCCTATGACCTCAGTTTCTTTAAAAACACAGGGTTGGGGCTGAAGAGATGGCTCAGCGGTTAAGAGCACCGTCTGCTCTTCCAGAGGACCCGGGTTCGATTCCCAGCACCCATAGGGCAGCTAACAACTGTCTGCAGTTCCAGTTCCAGGCAAACACCAAGGCAAATAAATAAAAGTGTTTTAAAAAAACAAAAAAAACACAGGGTTGTTCATCCCTCTCAGGTATACTGGCTAAGCATAAGTTTACTTCAGATTATTCATTACAACTGGCTATTGTTGTTTGCTTATGTGACTCTATGGAAAAACATGTTTTGCCACGTGCAGCTTGTCCTTGTGATTATATGCAGCTTGAACTCTTGAGAACTTTGCTTGGTGACCTTTCTTAATCCTCAAGATGTAAATTTTCTGGTGCTCTGAATAAAGTTAGTGATTGCAGGAGACTTTAGTCCATCTCACTTTTAGGCTCCAGTCTCCCAGTTTCTACCACCTCTGGAGCAGCAAACATAATTATTAAAATCCCTTCCTGGCTTCTGCTAAGTCTAGGTGTGTGTATCATACCGAGACCTCCCCCGCATCTGGAAGCTTCTTAGAGGGACCATAGGACTTAGCCTATGTTGTACACCTGGCTGAAATTTGTCATAGCTTTGTAGGTGCAACAAGCTAACTCGGAACGTTTTTCCCACTCAGAGATTCTTCATTTGGGATTTTTAGCAGGTGTTTCCCATAGGCAGCCTCTGCTGTTACACAGCTCAGACTCCTAGAAGGAAAGCATAGAACCAATTAGCAAAGTCTAGGCACAGTGGCCACTGAAGCAGCCCTTCCTACATAGGTGGGCCCATGTTTGTATTAGTTAATTTTCCTTTCTTCATTTCCAAATACAAAAGTTGGTCATCACTGGACCCCTGTGAGAAAAAGACAAATGAAATGTATAGAGAGAAGGTGCCTGCCCAGGGTCAAGTGGCCAGAAGTGCAGCCTGGGTCTCTGACTCTGTGTCTTGTTCTTTCTGCTCCTACAGCAGAGGCCAGTTTTCTTTCCAGCTCTTCCTCCACCCCCACCTCCAACAGTCTCCAGTTGGGTTATCTTGGAACTGACTCATCCCGCAGGTTAGATGTACAGTAGTGCTATCCTTTCCTTTGCTGCTAAAAGAAGCAGAATATCTTCCTGGCCTCATCTGCAAATCCCATTATTTACAGACAGGAGCTGTAACTGCTTTCCTTTCCTTTCCCTCCCTTTTGTTTTCTATCTCACTTATCCTGAGCAGACATGCTAGCTACATTATATAAGGGGTGCCATACTCAGACCCTGTGGTGCAGAGAAGGAAGGATTTCACTGGATTCTGATTTGTGACTTTTTCCAGGAGATATAAAAGTATCTGTTCCTCCTCACCTCCTGGAATTCACAGCAGCAGCCCAGAGAGTGGCTTGTTCATGTTCATCTTAGTGAGTAAAGTGAGTTTAATAGGCTTTGCTTAGGAAGTGGAAGGTGATTATGGATGACTGCATCTTCCCCAAGTCACTAACCCTGTTCTTGCCAAGGTCCTGTTTTATCTTTTATCTAAGTTTATGGCAAAACTGATACAAGCCTGGGTCCAGAGAGATGCCTAATGTTGAGGTGACCATGGGTTCACACAGCCTATGTACAGAATGAAACCCAGCTCTGGCAGAGTTTTGTTTGTGTGTGCGCCATCCTTGCCCTTATCAGAGATTTTGCTGGTCTCGGGAAACACTGTTTAGCTTGGGAAAGTACAATAGTTTTCCCAAAGTACGACATTCAAAAATACCATGGCTTGCTACAAAGTGGAATTCCTCTGGCTGGAATTCAGAGAACCAGACTCACTGTAAGTAAGCTATGTCTGTACATGAGGATGTGACTCTAATTAGCCTGCTGTGCTTGCCCCTTCCCCTTGCAATCTTACTGTCATTGCAAGGTGACTCCAGTGAGAGAGCTGTTCCCTCTCAAGTTTAGTTTATGAAACAGCCTCACTGGACTGGCTCAGAATGGCTGCCTGCTAGTCTGTTTTTCTCCTTTATAAGTCTCAGAGGCCCTCACTAGGAGCTCTGGTTTCCAGGGAGTTCTGAAGCCTGTCAGGATGAATAGTCTCAGGGTAGTGAATCCTAGCTTCTTTACGAGGCCTGGCTAGTGTGGTTGGCCCTAGAGGCAGAGTCACACCCGTACTCTTGGGTGTGCCTTACTTTCTTCTTTGTCAGTCTTTTTTTTTCTAATTCCTATGATTAAGCCTGTATTGAAATATCTTTAATAAAACTTCCAGCTTTGCTTTACTGTAAATAAAAAGAGGGCTATAGCTGTAGCTCTGATAGAGTGTCTGCCTAGAATCCACAGTGAGGAACTGGGGTATGTGGGTCAGTAAGTAGAACGATTGACTAGTATGTGGGAGGTACTAGGTTCCTTACCTAGTCTCTCAAGAGGAAACAGAAGCAGAGAAGGGTCATAATACAAGTAAATTCATTCCTTGTACCCCCTTATCTGTGCTTCTGGAGCTCCATAAGAGTCACACAACCTCCCTTGATGCAGAAGAAAAGGAGTCTACTAGGGCCTGTGGACTGCCATCTGTTCTAGAACCTCCAGGAGACTTCAAGGAGGCCAATCCCTTTCTTGCTGCCTGGAGAACAGAAATGACTCTTGGATGCCTGTGGATATGCCCAGCAGTATGTATACCACAGCTGAAGAGCTCTGCTGGAGAGCTCCTGTCAGCAGATTATAACAGTTGCTCCCCGGTGGGGGAAAAATTATAATTGGTGTTGGCATGGAGTCTGTCCTGCCACTCTGAGCCCACTTTGATTTGATTCCTTATCAGTAACTTCCAGGTTACTGCTTTAGTGCTCATTTATACTGGTTGTTAAAAGCTAATTGCTTTTCTGCTAATTCATTCTCTTCAGGTTTGTTTCCTTAGAATGATAGTATAGACTCAGGTAGATAATGCTTCTCACAGCCTTAGTTTGGACTGCTTTTGGGGAAAGTGAAATAAATACCTTGACACCTTGATATGTCTCAGCCCATTGGAAAGAAACCAGCTACCCTGACCTAACCCACTCCAGCAATGATAGGGTGCACTTACAGTAATATGGAAGCAAAATGGACCTTAAACCTTCTCACAGGTCTTTCTCTTGTTAGTAACTGGGAAAAGGCCATTTTAAATAACTTTTAAACTTCAAAAAAAGTTGGTTTCCATCTAAAGGCAGAATGAAAAAAATCAGTGGTCTGCATGTCACTCTGAGCTGCCACTAGGTGGCAGCCCATTGAGTCATTGCTCAGCTTCTGACTTTTCATCAGAGTTTTTGGACCAGGGAAAGGCTTGGATTTTACTTAGGGAATCCAGGAGAATGTTTGTCATGCCTGGGTTTCAACATGCAAAGTATCTGTTAGTTCTTTTTGGGTCCTTAACTGAATGATCATGTGTATTTTTACCTAGAACAGAACCAGTCTTTGAAACCTGGTGGGTAGAACTGTTTATCTGTTCTTTGCCTCTTAGGAGAACACCATTCTTGGCTGAAGGGCTGGGGATGGTGGCAAAACAGAGAGGTGGCTTAGAATGCCATATGAGGTTGGTTGTACTCGGTCTCTAGGGGTGGTGGCATAATTGACAGAAACATTAGCAATTATAAAGCAAGGTTGAAAATGTGCTGCTGTTCTTGCCACCCCATATGTATAGAGCATTGTGCTGTCTCAGAACTGAGTGCATGCACACACAGGAGTCAGCCAAAGTCAGCCATTCTACAGTAGCCTGTTCTATTCCTAGGCTGCATTAATTACAAAGGGAGCAGCACTGAGCTCAGAGTCTGGAGTCCCACTACAGATAGACATAGCTTTGATCTCACCCTACTCCAGTTAAGCAATAGATATACCAGGCCCCCAGAGCAAGGTAGAAGGGATGAGTCAGGAGGGTGGAGAGCTGGGAGGAGGACGCATGTTCTTCCAGCTGGTGAGCTGCTTTTCTTGCTCTGGGAGAGGGACTTGGAGCATGCTTTACAAAAGGTCTGACTGGGTTTGTTAACTAATAGCATTTGGTTTTATGATGTATGTGATGATACACATAAGCAGAGACCTGGAATTACCAGCCTTTGTATGTGTGTTTGTGTTCTCTCTCTCTCTCTCTCTCTCTCTCTCTCTCTCTCTCTCTCTCTAACAGAGGTTTTCATTAGACTTGCTTTCTTTTTTCTTTTTTAAAAACTTTATTTATTTATTTTATTTATTTGCCTTGATGTTTGCCTGGAACTGGAACTACAGACAATTGTTAGCTGCCATGTGGGTGCTGGGAATCGAACCCCGGTCCTCTGGAAGAGCAGACGGTGCTCTTAACCCCTGAGCCATCTCTCCAGCCCCTAGACTTGCTTTCTTTGACCATATCTATGATCTAATAATAGGTCCCATTGCTAGAACACCCATTCGTTATCAGAGGCAAAATATAAGCCTAAGGCAAAGCTAATAGAAGATTAGCAAGATGTTCTATATTGACACATCAGGGATGCTGCTGGTGAGGCCTAAAATGCCTGCCTGACTTAGATAGACCGTTAGCTCTTTCAGCACTGTTCATATGATCTCCAATAAGTTATACAACCTATCTGATTCCTCTCATTATCTAAATTGTGTCACAGGTTAAGGGTATAACTCAATGGTAAAGAGCTTTCCTGGCATTTGTGAAGCCCCATTTTATTTCCCAGTTACCACTATAATATAAAGATAAGATAGTTGGTACTGCCTAGAATTATTATAAGAATAAAAAGGCCTGGTACCTCTGAAGTTCTAAGAGTGGTACATAGCACATAGTAAACATTTGTAAAATTATCTGTGTTTGCTACCCTGTAAAATGAGAATTACTTTCTCTGGGTCTTACAATGTCATCCTATAGGTCACAGACCAACTTAAGGTTTTAGTTTCTTTTATGTCGTGTGTGCTTTATTTTGCCAGAGGATTTTTTTTTTTAAGACAAGGTCTTGCCAGGCAGTGGTGGTGCATACCTGTGATTCTGAACTTGGGAGGTCGAAGCAGGCAGATCTCTTGATTTCAAGGACAGCCAGGACTATACAGAGAAACCCTGTTTTGAAAATCCAGGAAGAAAAAAAAGAAAGAAGAAAGAAAGAGAAAAAACAAGATCTTAGTATGTAGCCCTGCTTGGTCTGTAACCCACTATGTCCACCAGGCTGACCAGAAATTCACAGAGATTCACCTGCCTCTGCTTTCTTCAGCACTGATATTAAAGGTGTGCACCACCACACTCTGCTTTAGTCAGACCTGGGAAATGACACTGTCTCCCCTGTTGAAATTGTTGCTCACTATTGTGTGGGCCCTTCGTTTGGGTACATGCCGTTTCCTGGCTAGTACTTTGATTTTTATTCCCTTGAGGTGGTCTCTGTGCCCTTTTCTCTCTGCTCAGCTGTTGCAAAGGTTCCTTTTGTGTTATGAGCCCCAGTAATGGACAGAACCTTCATCTCTCTGCTCTGCCTGTTCTTTCTTTGCCAGAATATAGGTGCTTTGCCCCCGCGCCATTTTTATGTTATGAGTATGGATGTTCCATGGAGGCCAGAAGAGGTTATCCCATCCCCTGAGACTGGACTTAGAGATGGTTGTAAGCAGCCATCCGTGTACCCGGTGTTGGTTTTTGTTGTTGTTGTTTATTTTCCGAGACAGAGTTTTTCTGTATAATCTTGGCTGTCCTGAAATCCTCACTTTGTAGATCAGGCTAGCCTCATAGATTCACCTACCTTTACCTCCCAAGTGCTGGGATTAAAGGCATTTGCCACCATGCCCAGTTAAACCTGGGCCTTCTGGAAGAACAGCCAGTGCTCTAACTATTGAGTCATTCCTCCAGCCCCTCTCTCGCTTCTTTATGCTACCCAAAGCATGTGCGTTGTTTCCCATCCTGAACACTTACTTCCTCTCTCTCTGGCCTCCACTATATTGCCCTATAACTAAGACCATGTAGATAGTATTAGGCTATAGTTACAGAAGCCTCTAATCTTTCATTCTGCCTGATTGTGAGCTATGCTAAATGAATGATGTGTTTAAAAATAAAAGGCTGTTTTAAATGGGTAAATTTTACTTTAAATTATCTTAGTCCTAAAGAAACAATGGAGCCTGGCTTTGTGGGCAGATGAGTTGAACTGGGGAAGCTGTGAACAGCTCCCAGGACAGCATGGCTGTAGGAGATTAATGCTTTACCCTTTGACTGGGATGTTGAAAATGTGTTTGCTGCATTCAGTGAACCTAAGAGCTGAGGGCAAGCATTTCTGAGTGATTGGTGCAATAGAGACATCTGTGTGGTATGTCCTGAGGCACTGACCACTTGGGACTTACTATTGCTGCTTGGTGTTGAAGTTAGAAACAGGCTGTATGTTGCTGGTTGTGTAAAGGATCAGTCCTTAGTCTTTAACTGTTTCTCCTTAACAGAGCTGCTGTTCACTGTTGTAGCTGAGGCCGGCAAGGAGTTCAATGAGGGCAATGACACTTCTCTGTTGTTAACTTTGGGTTCAGCTTGCTGATAATGTAAGAAAAGGAAATTAGAGAATCAAAGTTATACAATAAATGCTGTTCTGTGGTTTACTCTTAGACTGTCATCACTAAGTAAGATTTCTTTCACTGTTAAATAGATACATGGGCCCCAGCTGTGGCCATCATGCTGGCGTTGCTTTCCCAGAGCCCCTCTCTCCTCTTGCTGCTTTGATAGCTACTTTCCTGGGGTCTGAGCTTCTTGAGCCTCCAGGAATAAGAGATAAATATCCACATATATTCCCACCGCCACCCCCATTCAACTTTCCTAGTTTCCAGCTTCCTGTGCTAGCATGCACTGATTCCTCCCAGCTTTTCAGGGATCAAGATGCTTCTGTAGATGTCTTTGTAAAGTCTGAGCTGATACAGCTGGCCTCTTACTTTTCCTCCTACATAGATAGTAATGTTGACTTAATAGGTTGGTGTGTGTCAGGGCAAAACTTTTAAAAGTCCTGTAAAGCCTTCGAGTCTTGTTGGAGTGACACATGTGAACTCTTGTTAATTCTTTTTGAGGTGATTAATTGGGCATAAGTGTCAGGAGTCCAAAAAGGACCAGATGACATTAAATACAAATACTTACCAGGTCAACAAGTTTTCTCATGCTCTCATCCATTCTCCTTCTCAGTACGGTGGTGGCCTGGCTTCTGATGCTTGCCCGCCTATTATATGTATCTTCTAAGTGTCCATTGGGTTTGACACTGACATTGCACTGAAAGCCAGGGCTGGTGTGGAAGTTAGGAGACCTTTCTGAACCATACCTCACAGTCATGAGCTTCCTAGTTTTACAGGCCAGCCAGAGAAGAGTGTTTATTTTATTCTGAAGATAAGAGTTCATTATATCGGGGCTGGAGAGATGGCTCAGCGGTTAAGAGCACCGTCTGCTCTTCCAACGGACCCGGGTTCGATTCCCAGCACCCACATGGCAGCTAACAACTGTCTGTAGTTCCAGTTCCAGGCAAACACCAAGGCAAATAAATAAGTAAATAAATAAATAAAGTTTTAAAAAAAAAAAAAAAAAAAAAAGAGTTCATTATATCATCTGAAGTTCATGTTACTGCCAGTCTCTTCTTCCTTGGCTGAAGAAGGCTGCTACTTGAAGCCCTGTCACATCCACTGACAGGAACAGGACACAGTACTGGACTAGGACATTGTGAGCACCTATAGACCCCTCTAGGTAGCTAATACCATCCTTTTGTCATTTCAATGACTTCACTTTCTTCTCCTTTTGCCTTATGTCATCTAGAACAGCTCTCTGCCTTTTGGCCCTTGGTGACATTCTTTATGCTAGCTCTTCAGCATTCCATAGAGAACAAGTTCTTTGTGTTTGTAGAGACTCACACAGCTTTTCTGTTGCTGTCTTGTGTAGTTCAGCCAATGCTACCCCAGAATTTGAAGGACGAGGAGGTGATGACCTTGGCACAGAGATCGCTAATACCCTCTACCGGATATTTAACAACAAGAGCAGTGTAGACCTGAGGTCCCTCTGCATCAGTCCTCGGGAACACTGCTGGGTTCTCTATGTGGATGTACTGGTGAGTCACCTTACATTGTCCCCATCTTACCCCACCCTTCTTGAAGACCTATTGGTTTCTTTTCTTCCTCTACTCTTTCCTCTTCATGGGGAAGTGTTTCCATCCCCACCCTCAGATTACTTGGCAAGAAATGGTCTCCTGTATTAATCTCTTATTTACAAGATAAATATAAAACATTAATAATATGTGGTACATATAACACCATTCTGTAATACAACTGTATTCATAGCAGAGTTGTACCTAAAATTACCCATAGGAGTTATCAGGGAATTAAAAACAAGGACCCACTGAATGGTACCAGGCTGATGTTAGAGTTTAGCAAGTTGGCATTTTGTGTGGAATGATAAGTTCTTTTTACGCATTTTCAGGTAAGCCTTTCAAACCTTCGGTGAATAGACACTAGAGACCTAAAGAAGAAAAAGAACTAGACTGTCATTTCTGATCAGTGGGAAAAGAGTCCTACAGAAGTAAAGAACTCAGCCAGTGTGGGGCAATGCCAACATACTTGGCCTCTCTGGGCATCACCTAGAAAGGAGGTTTTTTTTCCAAGGGAGAATGGCATATACAATAGAATTTGAGTACTGTTCCTATGTTTCTGATTAGGATATAGATAATCACCTGAAATCACTACTGCTGACTATTTTTAGATTACATATACACATACCTAGATGAGTGTGGCAGAAAATAGTAATAAAGCATTTTGGTGTACAGACTGACTGCTGTGCTGTGTTCTCAGGAAGAACTGTGGGTTTACCTTCAGTGTAGCCTCTCAACTCACCCAGGGCTTAAGTGCAAGAGCTGACCCTTGGGAATGTATGCTGGGTGTTTTGCTCAAAAACCTGAGAAAGGGATTCAATTTTTAATTCCAGAATTATACTTTCATTTGAATCTTAAATGTGTGGCCAGTGATATGCCTTTCTGTACAGTTGGATGTTAAGGGTCTTTCTTCATGAGGGATGATGAATGCACAAATACATAGAATGTTATGTCCATCAAAACCAGAAAGAGAGATTCATGACTTCTCAATATGTGACTTCTCCATCTCGTCGTGGAGTCTGGTTTTTGACTTTTTTTTCCAGAACCTCAGACAGTTGGGAGGATAGATTTGTGGCTTCCCTGTGAAGTATGCTCTGACCTCACCTGTGAGAGTCTACTAGTTAGACCTGGGCTTTTATAATTAATATTCAGTGTGTAGTGGACAGGTCTGAGCACTGAGTGTGTCTTGTTAGTCAGATACTAGAGGTGTCCCTGACTCCTTACATGTAATATCCTTTGCAAAGGCTGGAGGGAAGCTTGCGATGCAGTTGAGAGCCTTCTAGGGCAAATTCAGTCAGGCACTGCTTATGTACTGATCTTAAGTGGGGCAGCGGAGACCTTGCATGTGTGATCTACAGCTATGGAATAGCAGCACTGTAGTTAGGAATCAGGTGACTCTCCTCATGGTTCAGCTAGCCAAGGCGGGCAACCCACTTTCTTGTCTTTATTTTAACTAATTTATTTATTTATGTGTTTTGTTTTGTTTTTTGAGACATTGTCTCACTATGTGGTCCTGGTTATCCTGGAACTCACTATGTAAACCAGGTTGGCTTCAGACTCATAGAGATTTACCTGCCTCTGTCTCCTGGGTCCTGTGATTATAGATACAAGCTATCACACCTGGTTTCATGTCTTTATTTTTTAATGTACATTCAGCATGGTGTAGAAATATGTTTCTTAGCTGGTTTAATGCTTAGTGATAAGTAATGCTGAGTTTTTCTTTCCTCTCTGTGCCTTTCTCTCAGTTGCTGGAATGTGGTGGGAATTTGTTTGATGCTATTTCCATTGCTGTGAAAGCTGCTCTCTTCAATACAAGGTGAGTCTCCTAAAGACCAGTCTTGGGGCTGGAGAGATGGCTCAGTGGTTAAGAGCGCCATCTGCTCTTCCAGAGGACCCAGGTTCGATTCCCAGCACCCACATGGCAGCTCACAACTGTCTGTAGTTCCAGTTCCAGGCAAACACCAAGGCAAATAAATAAAATAAATAAATAAAGTTTAAAAAAAAAAAAAGGACCAGTCTTATGGACCTGTGTAGAACTTACCAGGGAATACTGACAAAGAAATTACACTGTCAGAAATAGTTTTAGTATTGAAAGGGATGCTATCTGATGTTAAGTTCCAGGAAAGAGATTTTGTAAATTAAAACTAAGTAAGATAGGTATATTTTTGTGTTTATTTGTTTATTGTTTTTATTGGTAAACCTGTGCCATGTAAATATTATTAGGAAACCAAAGACGCAAGAAAGTGCTCCCTCGCTTTCAGGTTGTCTACCTGTTACAGGGTGGACTCTGAAAATCGCCTTTCCTTTCTCCTCATCAATTCCTACCCATAGAACCTAGCACACAGTGGGTGATGCAGGAGAGGAGCAACTTGGTCTTGGTTAAGAACAATGGTTCCATCTTTTTGGTTCCCTTTCATAGATAGACTGTGGGCATACACACCGGGAGCTAAGACTTGTGTTGACATTCCTTTGGTTATACCTGTGAAGAGTCGACCAGCTGAGTAAATGTGTGGGTGATTGCATGTTCTTTCCTGTGTTCCCTGGGGTAAAATAAGGTTTACAAATGTGACTGAGGCTGTTAGGGCAGCTGAGGTGGTAAAAAGCTCGAGAACCTTAGTTCCGTTCCAAGAACTCCCTTTAACAAGCCAGGAGCAGTGGCCCATGTCTGTAACCCTAGTGCTGGGGAGGCAGAGATGGAGGATCCATGGCAGAATAGAGGTCAAGGAAGACACCTGAGGTCCTCTGACCTCTACACATGTGTAAATAAGTGAACAAATATGTTTATTCTGAACAGCCCTTGTGTTTTTTTAATGGTGAAAATTGAGCAAACTTTGTCTCATAACATTGGAGATTAAAATACACACAGCAGCATCTTCAGAGGCTTGTTAACAAGGAAAACTCACTAAATACAGCTTTCACATCCTGTTAGATGGTTGTTCTACTTTGATTTTGCTATTGTGTTTGGTATGCCTGAAAATAACTCAAATGGTCACTGTCTTTAGTTTTCAGTGCTCATATTATGGATAGTTTAACACACAGAGATTGGACCCTTTATGTTGTAAGTGTAGACACAGAACAAGTCAAAACATAGTTTAACGTTTTGCAAGATGGAATTCATGAGACTAGGAGCTATAGTGCCCTTTACCTAACTGTGCTACTGGACTCTGTTAGACCTTCTGAGAGGTGGTTCAAGCACTCTACCATGATGAGAGTTTGCATGTTATACCCTACCAACCACAGCAGCCATCACCCAGGCTTTGTCAAAAAAAGGAAAGGGAGTCATCATCAGAAGTGGCTTAAATGACTCTCCGTAGCTAGCTGATTCCTGTGGGAGCCAGGGGGTTAGGGAAGCTGTTTTGCTGTGAGGGAATCTAGGAAAATGGATATCAGCTTGTGAAACCTAGCTACCCAAATCATGACTAGCTGTCAGTCTCACCCTGATGCAGCAGGATCAGTGACCCCATGATGCCCTTGGATAGAAGATAGAAAGACTTAAGAAATTACAAGTTGTCTCTCTCTCTCTCTCTCTCTCTCTGTGTCTCTCTCTCTCTTTCTCTTTCACTTCTCCCTCTCTCCCTTCCTGCCCCCTTCCTCTCTCCTTCTCCCTCTCTCTCCCTCTTCTTCCTCCTTTCTTCCCCCAGCATGTTTGTGCGTGTACATGTGCTCTCTCTTTCTTTTTCCCCTGAGTGTACATGTGTATATGTACAGGCTTCTCCTTTGACATACAAATCCCATTTCAAACTGCTTAGTGCCCAGTTCCAATAGGATATTACTCAGTACTCTGGGCCCCTGACATGGAAGCTCTAGGTGATGAGGATGAAAACAAGAAGGAATTAATGAAAGTTCATCTACTGCTCTCAAAAAAGGTTATGGTTCTTCCTTCCAGGAGATGAAAATTTTAATTATGCCTCTGTTTCCAGGATACCAAGGGTTCGCGTTCTGGAGGACGAAGAGGGGGCAAAGGACATCGAACTGTCTGATGACCCTTATGACTGCATCCGACTGAGTGTAGAGAATGTTCCCTGCATTGTCACCCTGTGCAAGGTGTGAGCTCATCTCTCAGCATTTTTGCCTTCCGTGGGGAGGTGGGTCTCCTCCAACTCTAGCCTGTTGAGATTACTTCATAAGTTGAGAGGTTGTAGTTATACAAACCATATAGATGTAGCTTTAACAAAATCTAATAATTCAGTTACATTAGCAACCATCATCTGAGCAAAATGAGTCCCAAGAGAAGGCTGCTTCATTAGCAGTAGGGCTGTCATGCTCCCTCTGCAGACCCTGTGCTTTATTACACTGCTCATTTTTCATTAACTTCCTCTACCGTAGGGTCCAAGGTAACTGAACACCGATAGAGTCTCAAACAGTATTCCTCTTTGGACCTTGATGTCCATAGACAGGAACTGAGGACTTGGGGCCGGTCCTAGGTGTCAGACCTGTCAGGTATGGTTTTCACAGAGTCCAGAGGATTGCTGAGCCTGACATCTAGCATAGCCTCAAGCCTGTGTTGGCTGGGACTGTGACTAATTCCACAAGAGACTTGTTATATAAAAATGAAACTAAGCCGGGTGTGGTGGCTCATGTCTGTAATTCAGAACTCAGTCGGATGGCTAGTGTATGCTTCAGACCAGCCTGGCTTATATAGCAAGTACCTGGTCAGCAAGGCTGCACAGTAAGACCTTGTTTCAAAGCAAAACAAACTAAAGAATTCCAGTTGTTTAATTCCACTCAAAGTCCTTCGAGAACTGGGATTTGAAAAGAAATGTTCACAGGGTATTGGGACTGAATAGAAAGCTATGGCATCATTTTGCTTGTCCCTTAGCTTGGCTCTCTGAATTCACTGTTGGAGTGAACAAGATGTAATGTAACTTCACATACATTTCCTGCCTATGTTCCCTGTTAGAAAGCCTAGTAGCCTCGGTCCTGATGAGTTATCTATGCCCCCATGTCTCCTGTTTCCATTTTGTCTTATTATTATATTATTCACACAGTGGACCATATTAATAATGTTGAACATTCCTTCCAGCCTTTTCCAGATGAGAGGAATTTAAAATAAGATCTGGAATGAGCCATGAATGTAGTCTTCGTAGGCTGTGTGTCAGGGGAATCTGTGATCTCTGGTGTATTGCTCACATGTGATCTTACAGATTGGCTGCCGGCATGTGGTGGATGCCACACTTCAGGAGGAGGCCTGCTCCTTGGCCAGCTTGCTAGTGTCAGTGACCAGCAAGGGAGTTGTGACATGCATGAGAAAAGTGGGCAAGGGAAGCCTGGATCCTGAGAGCATCTTTGAGATGATGGAGGTAAATCGATGGTACTGGAGCAAGCCTGACTAGGAGAGCTTACGGCTTCCTATCTCTTCATTATCCATGTCTCTTCCCCATTCACACCCAGGACCCCAACTTGAGATTGGGAGAGTAGTGGGAAAGTTTGGGGCTAGGAGTCAGGCCCTACCAATGACTGTATTTACTTTCAGCAAATTTCCTTCTCTAATTCCCAATGGCTGCATTTTGATCTAAGAGTATTGACTTTGACAGGATGAGGAATTGAATTCCTGTCCCTTCCAAAGAGTGTAGATGAGAGCAGTGCTAAAGACTGACCTATCTATCACAGGTTCTTCACAACCTGGAAGTATTTTGGGCAAAGCTAGCAAGGGTCAGGTGAGAAGCTCTGAGGACGGGTGAGAAGATGACTCAGTGAGTAGAGTGATTGCTTCACAAGATGAGGACTTGAGTCCAGATCCCCAGCACCCACATGACTGGGTGGAATAGTGCATGCCTACAGTCCTAATACTAGAAGACAGAAACAAGTAGATCCTAGGGACTCATTGGCTGGCTCTTCTAACTAGTAGGTAACCTTCACATTCAGTGAGAAACTCTGTCTCAGAAATTAATGTGAAGAGTGCAAAGGAAAATTCCTAAATGTTGACCTGTGGCCTTCATAAACACATAAAAGGACTTAATTGACAGTGTGCCTGGTCCCAGGTGTCAGCCCATCCCTTGACCAGCAAGGCTAAGTCTCTTGAAGAGCAAAGAATATTCCAAAGACCTGCATGCCAGGATTTCAGGTATTTGAGTTCAAGAGTAGTATAAACAAAGTTCTTTTCATTTTTTTAAAGCAAGCAAAACATGATGTAATGTTTACGGTTAGCTTGAGCAAATATAAGTACATCAAGGGAATATGCCTGGTGGTATGTCTTATCATCTTTGGTCATGTGAAAAGAGCCAAGAATATTCCTCCTGGACTTTGTCTTTCCCTCAGAGATAGTGTGACATGCTGGGGCATTCCCTTTTTGCTCTTGCTTTCATGTGCATTCATTTATCATAGTTTATTCAATTCTTTATAGAAGGCCACCTGTGGGAAAAAAACATCCTGTACTCTGCTACATCCCTAGTTAGTAGCTTTCTTACACAGGCTTCCACATCCTAATGTAGGCTGTGAAGACATGTCTCCCAGGCTTTGCATTCTAGCTCAAGGCTACAGATGTCTCCTACAGGGTGGGAAGGAAGGCTGCCTAAGCTGCTCTGAGGATATGAAGGGCAGGGTGGGGGAGCTGGTGTGTCCTCACCTGATACATTGTCAGTGCCCATCATCTCTTGTCCTCTACTTACTTAATCAGCCTGGTTTTTGGTTTCTCTACATGCTGTTAGAATGTGGTAAGAGACCCACAAAAGACCCCTTTTAACAAGAGGAGCTCACACTTTCCCTTAGAGAGAGCTCACCCCAGAGAACTTAATGGGAAATCTGGGTGTTTTAAACAATAAGCAAAGATTTATTGTATACTGCATGCCAGGAACTGTTCTTAGTATTCTTCCCGGTCTGTTATCCTTCACAGTTCACATTCTTTGAGATAAAGAAAATAAGCAGATCTGTCTAGAGTGCTGTAGCTTTGCCTCTAGGGCTGTCAGCCTGTATTTGCCTTGAGCTGAGGGCCAGGGCTTCAGTAAGTGGGAAATTATTCCCATCAGTTAGCTGAGCCTGGTTTCTCTACTTTGGGAATGAGGTCTGCAAACTTGGCTCAAGGAGCCACAGGGCTATGGCTGATCATTTCATACATGGCCACAGTGGTTCTGGATGCCTAGTAGTTAAGTGAGAGCCTCTAAGTAGATCTGCAGACTGCTCTCCACCCCTGTTGTCCTTGTTCCCACCTCTCTCTTTGTCTTTCTCCCATCTTTATTTGCATGAATAATCATACTGCCTGTTTATAAAATTGGGCATCTTTCTAGTGTGTGGGGATAATGCTCTTGTACAGTGCAAAGATTTGTTACTCATATTGGTTTAATAAAATGCTGATTGGCCAGTAGGCAGACAGGAAGTATAGGCGGGCAGCCAGACTAGGAGAATTCTGAGAAGAGGAAAGGCAGAGACGCAGACACCAGCCAGAGTCAGAGGAATAGGGAGGAGAGTGCTGCATTGATAAAAGCCATGTGGCTAAACGTAGATAAAGAGTTATGGATTGAAAGCCTCTGAGTAAGCAGCTGCCGAACTGCAGATCCAGAGGTCAGGGTTAGGTGAGGGGGGGGGTAGTTGTATGGGTGCACATGTGGAGAGGTGCTTGTTCATATAAGTGAATGCATGTGGAGACTAGAGATTGACATTGAATGTCTTCCTCAGTCATTCTCCATCTTATGTGTTGGAGCAGAACCTCTTGCTTGAACCCAGTGCTCATCAATCTGAGCCAATCTAGCCATCCAGCTTGTTCTACGAATTCTGGCTTTCTGAGAACTGAGATCACTGGTGGGCTACCAGCATTTACTGGGTGCTGGGAATCTGAACTCCAGTCCACAATAATCTTTTCATAAGTTGTTATACCTGGAGACTCATTTCACATGAAGTCAGGGCCAGGATAGACACAAAGGTTGGGGACTGGCCTGTGGCTATGGTGCAGGCCTGGTGTGTCTCTGATACTGAGATCCAGTATAATAGCAAAGTCATAGCCACAGGCTGTGGGAGTATTCAGTGCTTGCAGTGGAGATTTGGGGCTGATGTGTTGTATTTTTTGTTTGTTTTTTGAGATAGGGTTTCTCTGTGTAGCTCTGGCTGTCCTAAAACTCTCTCTGTGGACCAGGCTGGCCTCGAACTCATAGAGATCCACCTGCCTCTGCTTTCCAAGTGCTGGGATTAAAGGTATGTACCACCACTATTCAGCTGCATTGTAGTCTTAAAATTGATTCATGAGCCTGGAGACAGGATAACAAAGATTTGGGGTGGGGAGCTTTGGAACATTTTGTACATGCACATTTAGTCTTTTTTTTTTTTTTTTTTTTTTTTTTTAAGGCTACCTACCGTGTGGCTGCCAGTTCCTAAACTAGTGGGTAGTCTGACCTCCTCACTTGTCACTGTTCTAATATACCTCTGCAGGTAACTAAAGACCCCATCCAGGGGCTGACTTTGGCACTTGAGCATTTGTGCCTGGGGGTCTGGTGCCCCGTGAGTTAGGAATGGCTTATTAAGATGGCCTGGGTAGTCTCTGCTCCTTCCTTAGGAGGGTTCTTTGTGTCTTTCTGTGCCTTATTATAAGACAGTGTGGCTATTTGTCATAGCAGCAAGAATATTGTTGGGCAGGCTTTTCTGGCCCTCAGTCCTTTGTGTGTGTAGAGGATCTCCAAGTGTAGATCATCTCCGTGATGCTGTTGGGGTGTATAGTTCATTTTGTATTAATTGAAAGTCCTTTGATGAGGTAGGGTGTAGCTCAGAGGAGTGTGTGCCTAACTTGTAGGGAAAATGAAAAGCTGCTTAAAGATTTTAGTGATGCCGACAGATGTGTAGGCGTTGGGCAGGCTAGGAAGCAGGTAGAGGCTTCTGATTACTTTGTGTCTCACTAGCAGGTGACCTCTGTTGTAGTTGTGTTTTTTTGTTTGTTTTGTTTTGTTTTACTCTTTGGTCTTTGGGGGCCCACCATCCAGCTCCCAAATAAATACAGATAGTCTTATTACTTATGAATGCCTGGCCTTAGCTTGTTTTTAGACAGCTTTGCTTAAATTATTCTGTCTACCTTTTGCCTCTGGACTTTCACTTTTCTCTATTCTCTGTTCCTTTCTTTCCTTCTTTCTCAGTGACTGGTTGTGTGGCTAAGTGGCTGACCCCGTCATCATTTTCTTCTTTCCTCTTTTCTTGCTCCTATTTATTATCTCTGCCTATCAGCCACGTCTGTTTCTCTCTCCTGCCTAGCTATTGGCCAATTAGATCTTTATTAGACCAATCAATCAGGTGTTTTAGACAGACAAACAACAGTGCCTTACAGAGTTAAACAAATACATAAGAGAATGCAACACATCTTTGCATCATTAAACAAGTGTTCCACAGCATAAACAAATGTAACACATCTTCAACTAATATTTCACAACACTCTGACCTGTCCCTGTCATCCTGCAGAGCAGCAAGCGAGTGGGCAAGGTGCTACACATGTCCTTACAGAACATTCTGCACAAGGAAGAAAGCCTGGGACCCAAGAGACCGAAAGTCGGGTTCCTGGGATGATTCGTCATCACTCTATGGTGGACATTGGTTTTTTCACTTTTCAATTGAGACTGGTTTGTATATATTTTTTTAATTGTTAAAATGTTAAGTCAACATTTGTACATGTAGAAATAAAATCTATTTTCTGGTCTGCTTTGGTATTACTAGCATCTGCAGCTTTATACCATGACTCTATCCAGTTTGCTAGTCTGCTGCTGAGAGTGGAATTGAAGAGGGTCACTATCTTCCAGGGAGCTGCTTGCTTCCAAGGTACAAGGAGTGATAGCAAACCCTGAAATAAAGACCCTGTAGAAGCTAAGCATGGTGCCATATACTTGTAATACTGGCATTGGGAAGGATTTCAAGCTTGAGGCTATTTAACAAGACCCAATCTCCAAAATAGATTTCTTGCAGAAAGTGATTTAAGGAAATGGCCTGTGGTAAGTATTTTGTAAGTAATTTTTGTCTCCATAAAGCTTCCACAGTAAGAATCACAAGGCTAGCACACACTTTTAATTCTAGCACCTGTGAGGCAGAAGTAGATAGATTTCTGTGGGTTTGAGGCCATCCTAGCCTACAGAGCGAATTCCAGCCCAGCCAAGTATGCAAGGTGAGACCCTATCTCAGAAAGGAAAGGAGGGAGGAAAGAGGAAAGAGAGAAGAAATAAATCCCAAAGCAGTTCATTTTCCCTGCAGGTCAGGAATAAGGAAGCCCATGGCCATAAAAGAGGGCCCAGGACTCCTGCTTGTGTGCCTGCCAAGAAATCCAGGAGATCCTCCCTTGGTTTAGGGGCTTAGTGGCCACTTGGGTTTTTAGCCATCCTTTCTTACCATTCTTAGATTTTTTTCTTGTTTTTATTTTGAATTGAAGCCTTATGTGGCCTGATGGTGCCTTTTAATTCCCAATCTTCCTGCTTGGGATTAGGTTGCAGGCATGTTCTAGCATATCTGATGCCACTCATATTTTGAAATTCCTTTGTGTTTTATAACCCCTCCCTGATGTTTCATAAGATGGCTAAGTTTTATCAGCACTATAACAGCTGTTTAAGGAATGTTGTTATTTGACTTATGGCCAGCTTTTATTCTCTGGGGATAGTAAGGAACATATTCTACTCACAGTGCAGCATGATGGAATTAAGGCTTCATGAATAGAGGTTTGTTTTTTTTTTTCCCCAGAAGAACCAAAACTCCTAAATCAGTCTCATAGGGCCCTTGGGAGGTAGCTGATTCATGGAGAATATTTCAGCCAGTGGTGTTTGCATTCTTCATTGAGTCAGTCATATGGGGTGAAGTGTTAGGAATTTATCGCCTAATGGAAAGAACATAGTATGAGCTGCAGCCTTCATGCATTATCTTCAGACTCCAGAGCGTGGGCCCCTCCCTTCGTGTGGTCAGCAAAGAAGTAGCTGGACTTGTGTATCCCGGGGAAGCTGCTTACCTGCTGACAGCATAGTTGTCATATTTATGATGGAATATATCATAATTACATCTGGGCTGTTATATTTTCCTAATGCATGGTGCTACAGATGCCATGACATGATGTTCCCAACAGGGCAGACAGCAGCCTTCATCTTTTGCCCTGTGCCTAGTTAGGTACCTATGGCAGGAATTATTCAACATTCCACTACATGTACCCACAAGGAATGGTGCAGACATGTACCTCAAGTATGAATAATGTACACAAGCCTTCTGTTCCAAGGAATGTTTTCACTAGATTACTTTGGGGTGTATAAGTGACAATTAGTGCTTTGTATTTGCCCATGGATAATAAAAGTGAACATTCAGGTTAGGCACAAGCATGGAACAGGTCACCCAGATTCCTGTGCCACCTTCCTGTTTACAAATACCTCTGGCTCATCTACCTCTGGCTCTATAGGAATACCAGGTCCAGTTTGTGGGTAAATCAGTTCCACGTTTTAGGACAGCAGTGAGGGAGCCAGACCTATAGGACACTTGGTGGTTTGTTTTTCATGTAGGGTACTTAGCTAGTAGAAACTTGTTGGGGTCATTAGACAACATTCAAAAAGGTGAGTATGATCAGAGAGAAGCAAAGATTATGGCATGGCCGAAAATCTTGGAGAAGAGAAGCCTTCTGCAAGAAGCAGTCTGTCACCAACTGGTCTTTTCCTGAGGGCATTTGTAGACTCAGGATGTAGGACATGGATCACACCCCAGCAACACTTTTTTTTTTTTTTTTTTTTTTTTAAACTTTATTTATTTATTATTTATTTGCCTTGATGTTTGCCTGGAACTGGAACTACAGACAGTTGTTAGCTGCCATGTGGGTGCTGGGAATCGAACCCGGGTCCTCTGGAAGAGCAGACGGTGCTCTTAACTGCTGAGCCATCTCTCCAGCCCCCCAGCAACACTTTTGATGCTAGCATAATGGTTTCCAATATGCAGGATCCTCCAAACACTAGTCAGTTCACACCCGCCAAAATCCAAGACTGTGTGGACAAGAGTTTGAGTTTAGACAGACTGGAATCAGGGAGCATCTGGAGCACTAATCAGGTGATTGTGCATGCCTGTTTGTTTTTTTCTGGAAATCACAATAAAGGAGTGCAGAGAAGACATCTTGCTCCTCAGCACTGTGCTTGTCCCCGTAACCTTGCTGGTGGTTATCAGCTATCTCCTACAGGTGCCTCCCTTGAAATGAGCCCACAAGGACAGATGATGATTTTATAGAAGAGGAATATGTGCCCATGAGATACAACAGCCAAGTGTCTCTTCAGATTTGGAACATAGAACTAGTTCCCTTTCCATCCTCAAGTATTATGAGCCCCATGAAACCTGAGACCAGGCTGGGTAGTGTGCTGCTGGCCTCCCAAGGTCTACCCAACACAGGCCCTGAAACATAGAGCATAGCTGAGTACTTGAACAGATAGATGGCCAGGGTCAAAGGCTGTTTGTGTTTGGGTGGGAATACCCTTGTTCTCATTTTGCAAATCTGTACTCTTACTGCTCTGGACTTTGACTCGGGTATGGGAGTTGGCCTCAGGCTAGGCCACACCTCTGCTGACATGTAACAGGGCTAGGGCTGAAGGGAAACATTTGTGAGGGGTTGGGTGAGGGCCAGTTCCTTGCTGGGCCAGAGTTTTCATGTTTGGACAGATATGGGTGGGGTGCCCGACCTTGTTTTGTCTAATTCTGACTTTAAAAGTTTTCAATGGGTGGAGGGGCAAACATAGAACAGAAAAACAAGCAAAACCAAACCCTGGAAAGCTGCAGTAAACCTGGTAACCTCTTCACAGGATCTGCCACTAAGCTTGGTAAGATTATTCTCTGTACAGAACATCATCACAAAAAGACTCTGCCTTGAGGGTGGAGGACTTAACACACATTTCCTTGGAGAAATATGAATCTGTCTGTCCTCACTTAAATCAGCCCCACCTGCTCTCCTGTAACATGAGGAGATGATGTCACACATGTGTAGTTGCTGGGGGATGGAAGTGTTGGGGCTCCAGATGGCCTATAATAGGAATCCACTGCAGCTGGCTGTACTGCTGCTCCACACCTGGGTGGGGAGAAATGGAGTGAGAAAGAGGCTATGGATGCTTTATCAGACCTAAGTCAGAATGGGTAACAGATGAGCCAGGGTTACTGTTATAATTTGTGCACTTCTGGTTGTGTATAGACGTCCAGGCTGTGCATAAAAGGCCCCATGTATAGGCTATGCTCTGAGAGCTGCACTACTAAAGGTTTAAAAAAAAAAAAAATTCAGGAAATAGGACTGGGGTGTGGAGTGCTTGTCTAGTATATACAAGATCCCGGGTTTAAGCCCAGTACTATGGTGGGCTGGACTGGGAGCAGGAAACTTAGGGGAATAATAGGAAGAAAGGAGAAGAAGGAACTCAGAGGAGGGACAGAAAGATGTCCAGTTGCTAGCCCAGAATGACTGTTCCAGGGGCTAGAGCCAGGGCTCACTGAGTAATATTTTGGAGGCCAACCTCAAGCCCACAGGGATATTATACACTGAGCAGGCTGGGTGATCTTTTCCAATTTGTTTCTCCTCCCTCCCTCTCCCCCTCTTCTTTTAGACTTTTTTTTTTTTTTTTTTTTTTTTTTTTTTTTTTTTTTTTTTTTTTTTTTTTTTTTTTTTTTTTTTTTTTTTTTTTTTTTCCCTGTGTGTAGTCCTGGCAGTCCTGGAACTTGCTCTGTAGACCAGGCTGGCCTCAAAGTGCTGGAATTGAAGGAGTTACCACCACTGCCTGGCTCCCAACCTGTTCTTTAAGGCAGACTTGTAACAGTGGGCCATTTCATCTGTGAAATCTACTGAGGCAATTTTAAAAATGGCAAAATGCTAAATGGGCTGTCTAAGAGTTTCTGTTGCTGTGCCATGACCATGGCAACCCTGTTTTTTCTAGACAGGGTTTCTCTGTATAACAGCTCTGGCTGTTCTGGAATTCTCTATAGACCAGGCTGGCCTTGAACTCACAGAGATCCATCTCTGCCTCCCAAGTGCTGGGATTAAAGGCATGTGCCACCACTGCCCAGCCCATGAGATATCTTATAAAGGAAAACATTTAATTAGGACTGGCTTACAGTTCAGAGGTTCAGTCCATTATCATCTTGGTGGGAGCATGGTGGCATGCACGCAGACATGCTGGGGAGGTAGCTCAGAGTTCTGCATCTGGGTCCAAAGGCAGCAGGAAGAGAGAGTGACACTGGGTCTGGTTTGAGCATCTGAAACCTCAAAGCACCCCCACCCCCAGTGATACACTTCCTCCAGCAAGACCACACTTAATAGTGCCACTCCCCACGAGCCTGTGGGGACCATTTTCATTTAAAGCACTACAAGGGCTACATAAATAGTAATTCATGCTTACATTTAACAAAATGCTATTTTGACACAAATAGAACAGTGTGCTTTTTACAACAGATTTTTGTTGTTTATAAATTGTTTTGAGCTCTTCCAGAGAACCTGAGCTCAGTTCCCAGCACCTATGCCAGGCAGCTCACAACCACCTATAATTCCAGCTGTAGGAGCTACAGTGCCCTATTCTGGCCTCCATGAGCACATGTACAAAGTCCCATACACATAATACATAATTCAAAATAATAAATTGATTGACGTGTGTATGTGTATGAGTGTATAAGTTAGAGGACAACCCAAGGGTGTTGGTCCTCTCCTACTGTTTGGGTTCTGGGAGTCATAGTCAGGTCTTCAGGCTTGGAGGCACCTGCCTTTACCTGCTGAATCTTGCTCTTTCCTCAAAGATTGTAATTTCAAAATAGTCTTTTTTTTTTTTTTTTAAGGTTACACGATGATTTATTGCCTTTAAATTTTTTTTATTTTAAAAAAATTCCCATGCTCACTACTGCTCCCTCTCCCACCCCTTCTTCCAGTCCTGCCCCAGCCTCTGCCCTCCACCCCCCCACACACAAATGCTTTTGTTGAGAGAAGGTCTCTGTAGTCTAGCTTGGCCTTAAACTGGTAGCTGTCTTCCTGCCTCGTCCTCCGGAGCTTTAGGATTACAGGCATGAGGCACCATTCCTGGCTTTGAAACATTGAGGTTTCCACACTTGCCACTGGTGGGCACAGGTTTCAAGCTGGTTGTCTTTCCTCAAAACAGCTAGATTGTCTCCAGCTGTGCAGAAGCCCCTAGCCAAGACACCCTTCCTGCTATCCTAGTTCTAGAGAAGGCATTTTAACAACACAAATGGTGTGCCTTGTGTTTGAGTGGAGATCTGTGTAGTGTGTGCATACCTTTTAAAGTCCTACAGGTGAAATGACCAAGGAGGTTGCATGCTGCTTACTATAACCCCCAATAAGCTGACCATAAAGGTCCAGGGTTCACTTTCTAGGTCAAGTAGGAAAGTGTTACTCCTCAGAGCAGATGAAGCCCTGGTGTCTTTCTGTGCACTGTGAATATGTGTTACCACCATTGGTTAATAAAGAAGCTGCTCTGGCCTATAGTAAGGCAAGATATAAGACAGACAGGAAATCCATGCAGAGGGAGAGGGAAAAGAAAGGCAGAGTCAGGGCAGATGCTGCCAGCTGCCAGGGGAACAAGATGTTACGGAACATGAGTAAGCCATGAGCCACACGGCAAAACAGATTAATAGAAATGGATTAAGATGTAAATAAGAGCTAGCTAGCAAGAAGCCTGCGCCATAGACCAAACAGTTTGTAATTAATGTAAGCCTCTGTGTTTAATTGGGACCAAGCAGCTGTGGGACCACAGAGACCAGATGAGATGGGAAAACTTCGGCTACAACTTTGAACTAATGTTAGACAGATAGTGCCCGTTGTGTGCCTTCCACTCATCCCAGCCTCACCATGTGGCTTATCCAGTCTTTTCATATGGCTTGCTATCTCTATTTGCATTGTTAGCTTTCTGTCAGGCCCCTCCCTTTCCCCACAGGTGCTCAGGATTCAGGGTGTGCCTTTCTGTCACTAAGCTACAAGTCTTTTCTCAATCCCCATATGGACCACCATCTCTATTCCTTCTCTGGCCTGGCCAAGTCCTCTGTTGGTTGTCTTCCCTCCCTGCCTCCTCTGGCTATTAAGTGACCAGTGATGCCCCCACTGTAAATCACAGGGCAGAGCATGGGTCCTTGACATTGATTCCCAGGACCTATTATGGCTGTGAGACACCATGCGCTTGCAAAGCTCCTAATATGCACTGCTCCACTAAGGCTCTTCCATGGTTTGCATGCCTGGGACAACCTCCCCAGCAAACCTAAGGCAGGGTCTTAACATTCAGGCCCATTTTGGGAAACAGGTCTTGGACTAAGAAATACTTAGGTACTCCTCCATTTCTTGTGTTGGCTGTAATGGTGTCAGGCCAAGGTGAGGAGTTAGGAAATCAAAGGAGTTTTTGTTTGTTTGTTTTTTAAAAGAACTGTTAACTTCCCCCTGCATTTTCTACCCACCCAGTTTTCCTGGAAGCAAGACTCCTTGTTAAGTTATGCAATTGCCAGTCCCCAAATTACCTCATTGAGGTTCCAGCTGTGAGTATGAACCCTCTCCCACTTATGAAAGTGAAGGGTAGTGCTCATTCCATCAGCTAAGGGGCCCTGCATATGTTCTGCTTCCAGCTGGGTGCCTCACCCTTGAAATCCTCATAAGGTCACTGGCTGCCCATTGAGGTTCCTTCTCCTAAGCCTGGACAACATGCCCCTACCCAGCCAAATGATCAAGGCTGGTCCAGAGAGCAGAAAAAAAGCTGATGACATAGTACTGCATTTTTTTTTTTTTTTTTGTCCTTTTTTCTTTTGGAGACTTGGGACTTGTGGCCTCCTGAATCCTCTGCTTCAGATTCTCAAGTGATTACAAGTGTGCACAATACCCTATTTATCCCATGCTAAGGATCAAACCCAGGGCTTTCTACATGCATGCTAGGCAAGCACTCTACCAAGAGCTACACACCCATCCCTGCATTTTATTTTTTGAAAGGTCAAATTCATAGAAAATGTTAACTACAAAGAACTTTATCCCCAGAAGGCATTTTTGAATAAGTGGTCCACTTTGGCTGCCTTGCTTTCTAAAAGTGAAAACATGCTCATACATTGTTGGGGCTGGAACAGGAACATGGCTGTGCCATGGGTGTCTTACATCCCATCAGTGTTCAGCTGTGTCCTTCAGTTTCCAAGGGTCCAGTCCAGAATTGATTGTGGCACTGAATTGTGTATTTATCTCCTCCAGCCTGATGCTGGAGCTAATGTGATGGCTCTAAATCTACAGAATCCCCCAACACTGCTGGGTTCACACTATAAGCAGCTCCTTCAGGCTGACTGTACCCCACTGGTGGCTTCCCAGCATTCTTTTAAGTATTCTTGCTTTCTGGCAGTGTGGCACGTCAACTTCATTTCCCGCCCCATTAGTAGATGTTGTATTCTGTACTTATATACCAAGAGGACTCAAGGCTTTGGAGAAATTGCAGCTCCAAAGCGTTTCCAGGGACAGCTGGGAGGCAGATGTATGTATCTCCATGCATGTCGACTTCACATATAATTTCTCTAAATGTGCTCAAGTTCACAGGGGCTCACTGGTAACTCTGCTTTCAACCATATTCTGCAGGCTTCATTCCAACTTCCTCTTTCTACATGTTCATAAATTTCTTCCCTGGAATGAAGTTTGGTTCCCATTATCCTTAGTAGGGTCTGCATATGCTCTCAGTGCCCCATGGTCTCTGCCACCACTTTCCTGCTTTCACAGCTCTTCCTGTGCTTGGACTCCCACACTGTAGCAGGGCTTCCACCCTTCTGGCAAAGCCTCCCTCCATGCTGCAGACACCAGTGCTCCACGGCCTTCTGCTTCCCTTCCCTGCTCTGGTCCCTCTTTTGCTTTGTCTCTCTTATGACTTCAGGACAGATTTTTAAGGGGAAAAATGTGAGGAAAAGGAGGTCTGTCTTGCTTTTTTAATGAAGGGAAGTAACAAAACTACAAAATAATCACAAGCATTCTGGACCATTAAGTTTGCTAGCCTGGTCACTGTCCTATAGTGGCTGAGTATCTTGTAGACACTCTTTACCCCACTGAGCCTCAATTTCCTCAACAAAATGGAAAAAGACAATTCTGTGGGTGCAGAGACTCATTGAACCAATGTCAGGCCCAACCTGGCTCCTGCCTGAAATAATCACTGGATGGATTGAGCAATGACAGCTATTGGCTGTCTATTAGAATCCTGTGAGATGCTGACTTTCTGGGAGGCTAGCCAGGCTGCTGGGTGGTTGTCCACAGCAGAGTAGCTATGGCTCCCAAGCCCTTCTCCTTTGGCAAGCTTGCTTCACTTTTTTTTTTTTCTGTTTTACATGTTCTCAGCCAAGTTTTCAGAGGGTTTCCAAGACAGAGGTCCTCATATCCACAGCCTTAAGACGTGCAGCCCAGGCTGCTGTGACCACTGCTTTCTGATCCAGCCATTGAAACCAGAAGCAGCAGCATGGGATTTGGGGGCACGTACCTGCTCTTCTGCCTCTTTTCCATCTTATCCCAGGTCACTACAGAGTCACCCACCCCCAAGACCAAGAAGGCTGCAAATGTAAAGAAAGGTAAGCAGGGTGCTCCTTCCCGTCATATCTGACTCTGATGAGTCCTCCTGGGACCTTTGGTGGCTGGGAAGTTTTCACAGAAGGGATGGTTGTCAGAGTCTCTGACTCTTAGAATGGAGGAGAACCTTGTAGATTTTCTAAACTGCCATCTACCCCCACCTCTCATACCCAATATGCTAAAGAAATCAAATCTCCAGCTTGGAGAGTGTCAGTTCCCACCAGAGAGCACCATCCAGGGTTTCCTCAACTGTGATCCCAGGAAGGGTAGAATTTGCTCCAAGATTTGCAGTCAACATTTAATAATATAAAATATATAAAGCCCCCCCCCCCCCGGACAAACTTTTGCTTGGCACACAAAGGGAAAATGAAGGACAACTAGACTCTTACTGCCAATGGGGCATTCACCTTATCACCTCAGAGCATTTCTGCTCTCCTCTGTAATGCTGAGGGTGAGGTCATCCTGAGATGGGTGGAGATGAAACAACAGAATGTTATGATAATGCTGAGGTCCATGCAAGTCCATGTCTTAGCCACAGTTCCTTTGTCTAGTGGGTGGACAAAGGCTCTGAACTCATGAATGTGAACTTTACATGAAGTGGCTCATGAAGGGACTCCCCACCTTTTGCCTCAAGCCAAGCAGAGCTTCCAAGGAACCCCTGGGACTTTAGAAAGACAGGGATCCACCGACAGCTCTCAGCTCATACACACACACACACACACACACACACACACACACACACACACACACACGAGTATCCCTTACCTACACCTGCTGGTGCACATATTATTCACCCACACAGGCAGTCCCTATCAGAGATGTCATGTAGCCTGAAGCAGATGGGAAGAATATGACTCTGTGGTTACTTGAATCAGGGCTTTGGGCTACCTGCTCTACCATCCTAGGTGGTCATCTAAATCTGGCCTCAGTTTTGTTTGTGAAATGGTGAATATCCAGGATGTAGCTGCCTGTGGCATAGGGCTGGTTATGAGCATGGCTGAGGTGGTATACAGAAAGCCCCAGTCCTTCTGCAGTGCATGCTCTGTGGGAAGTGGCTCCTCTGCTTTCCTTCAGCTGCAGCTGGGTGGACACACACCCTGTGCTATATCATTTCTCCTGAGCTTCCTTGGAGTCATTTCAGATTGCTGTTGTCCTCTCACTCTATCTATGAAAAGGTAGAGCTGTGTCTGTGACTTTATGGTCCATAAATAGAGCTGACGAGGTGGCTGTTTCCCCAGTTCCTATTAATCCCAACCCCACCTTGACAAATGTGGGATGGGGAAGCCTGGAGAGGAACCAGAAACAGGCAAAAAGGTTCCGCTGGAGGGTCAGTTCCTTAGGCAGGGGGGCAGAGACGGAAGGAACATCAAGAGATCTAGGCTGGGGGGTTTAATTTTCCCTTGCTCCTTTGAGGCTGGTAAGCAGGGAAGGGAGATATGCCTGTCTTGGGTTTTCATTGCCTTGTGCCTCTCTCTGTCCTAGATGTGGTGAGCCCAAAGATGTTTGAGGAGCTCAAGAACAGGCTGGACAGCCTGGCCCAGGAGGTGGCCCTGCTGAAGGAGCAGCAGGCCTTACAGACCGGTGAGTGCAGTATGGCTGTGTGGAAGAACATACCCAAGAAGGAGCCAGGCTAGAAATGGGCAGCATTGAGGAAGAAGGCTCAGTTTCTAGCCGGTAACAAGCTCAGGAGGCCCTGTCTTCACATGCATCCTGGAGGAAGGTTGACTAACTTAAGTCTATAAGACCATCTAGTCAGGCACAGCTGGGTCTGGTTATAGATAGAGGGTGTGGAGGTGAAGAGTTCCAGAGGCCAAAAGGTCCTCCCAACGGGATCCTATCACTGCTTAGTGGAAGTAAGAACTCTGGATCAGGACCAGGAATTATAATACAGCCTAAGCCAGCCACAGGGGAACTGTATTTAATAGGCTCACAGCCCTGGGGCACATTGCCTCACCTCCTCATTCCCTCACCCCATGTGTCTATAGTTTTACAGATGGTCTTTCAATCGCAATAACCAGGCTAGCATTTGTCAATCCCAATGTAAGACTATACTAGCTGATAGGGGCTGGAAAGATGGCATGGCAATTAATAATGTTATTGCTTTCATAGAGGACCAGAGTTTGAGTCCAAGCACATCTGGTCACTCACAACTACCTATAACTCCAGTTCTAAAGGATCTAATACTTCCTGTTCTCCGTGGGCACTGCACTCATGTACATTAATATACTCTCTCTCTCTCTGTCTCTCTCTGTCTCTCTCTCTCTGTCTCTCTCTCTCTGTCTCTCTCTCTCTGTCTCTCTCTCTCTGTCTCTCTCTCTCTGTCTCTCTCTCTCTCTCTCACACACACACACACACACACACACACACATTTTAAAAATAAAATAAGGTGAGGCATGGTGTCACACCTTCAATCCCAGCACTTAGTAGGCAGAGGCAGAAGTCTGAGTTCAAAGCCAGAGCTACACAGTGAGTTCCAGGCCAGTCAGGGTCATACAGTGAGACTCTATCTCAAAGATAAAACAAATAATAATATCATAAATAAAAAACAACATCTTGGAGCTAGAGAGATGGCTCAGTCATTAAGAGATCTATCAGTTTTTCCAGAGAACCTGATTCAGTTCCCAGCACCTACATGGTAACTCACAGTCATCTATAATTCTAGCTCTAGGGATCCAATGTTGCCTTTTGCCCTGAGGGTAACCCCACATAGACATGGCATACATTCACACAGACGTGCACATATTCACATAAAAATCTTTTAAAAAAATACTTAAATAATAAATGGACTGAGGCAGATGGTGGCCCACAGTCACCTGTTGGGGAAGTGGCAAAGCAGGTCCAAGGCCCCACTCTAAAGACCAGGAAAGCCAACCTTTGTTTTCTTGTTTGAGGAAGCCCAAACATGTACAGAGCTTTGGGGCCAGGCCAGTCCTTTGACTTGGTTGTTCCTCTCCATCATGGTCTTCAGGCGACGTCTATTCTCACTCTCCCTGTGACCTTGCCTCAGCTCCATGGTGTATAGGGAGCATACCATGTGTGTGTTTGACCCTGATCTAGGTAGATGATGCACCTGAGTGTGTGGTGGGTGTGCTACAGAATCTGTGAATAAACAATTCTGTGAGGCCTAGTTGTGAAATCCCTCAGAGATATGGGAATGTTTCTCTTGAATATTCACTGAATGGAATGGCTAAGTGCATGGGGTAGTGGCCAATATGTACTCCTGACATATGTGGCCCCACAAGTGACACATACCCCATCTGCCTAATGTTTACGTTAGAAATCAAGCTAAGCATAAACTACTACACCAAGCTCACCACAAATACCTTCCTCCTAACCTGTGGACCAGTGTTCCCCTGAGCACTCTAGTTCAGAATGTCATTTCGAATAGCCTGCCTTCTATTATAGTCTTTTCTGCTGCAAATATTCCTACAGTCTCAGTTCATTCTCCCAGCTACACCCAACCAGCCAGAGTCCTGGCGTGGGCACAGGTCCCCTGTGTTGATTGTCTGTAGTGAAGTTGTCTGGCCCTCATGAAGGGGTGGTAGGTCCTAAGTACCTGGACTGTGGTCTCCATTTGAAGTAAGCAGATCCCTGGCACAGTGAGAGAGTGGCTTGATCCTAAGGAGGGGCCTGGTGATTTATCTCAGTGAAGGAGGCTCTAGTTAGTTGAGGAAACTGCCTTTGAGATGCAGTGGACTGAGGACACATGCCTGGGGAGGGGGAGGAAGGTAGCAAACGCAGGAGAGGCTAAGCTCAGAATAAGCCTGGTGCCAACCTCTGTGACCCAGGGAACTATCCTGCTCTGGGCAGAGAGACCAGGTGACTTTTACACTCCTTTTATCTCTGGAAGTCAGTGACCCTGGCTAAGGAGCCCTTTGCAGCTGAGGGGTGGTCATTCCCAGAGCAGGGTATCAAGTCCTTTTGAACTGGGTTCTTCATTGTCTGCCATAGTGGGGTTCTGAAACTGAAGCAAGCAAGTTTCAAGGGATGGATGGGATAGGGTGGAGGCTGGGGGCGGTCTGGAAGAGGTCTATTTGGCCTGGAGTGTCTGAAATTTATGTGACAACTATCTCTCCCTTCAGTGTGCCTGAAGGGCACCAAGGTAAACTTGAAGTGTTTCCTGGCCTTCACCCAGCCGAAGACCTACCATGAGGCAAGCGAGGACTGCATCTCGCGTGGGGGCACGCTTGGCACGCCGCAGTCGGGGCTAGAGAACGAGGCACTGTTCGAGTATGCGCGCCAGAGCGCAGGTAGTGAGGTGGAGGTCTGGATGGGTCTCAACGACATGGCGGCGGAAGGAACCTGGGTGGACATGACCGGCGGACGCCTGGCGTACAAGAACTGGGAGACGGAGATCACGGCGCAGCCCGACGGCGGCAAAGCCGAGAACTGCGCCGCCCTGGCCGTAGCGGCCAACGGCAAGTGGTTTGACAAGCGATGCCGCGACCAGTTGCCCTATATCTGCCAGTTTGCCATAGTGTAACCTGGCCTGGAGCAAATAGGCAGCCTGGGCCAGGGAGGGGTGAGGACCACAAAGGGGCGGGGCTATTGGTGGGTGGGGCTTATAGGTTGCTAAAGGGTGGGGCAAGGGTGGGTGGAGCCAAACCGCTGTGAGCCGGCCATGCTCAGTGGTTCCTGGTGAGAGACACTGATTCAGTCCCAAGAGGGAGATTTTTCTGTCCTGACTTCCTCCCTGTCTGTTTTTTTGTTTGTTTGTTTGTTTGTTTTGTTTTTTGCAAATAAAGTTGGTTGAGAATCCCTGAAGTTGGCTGGTCGCCAGATCGGGGTGGGGAGAGAATTCCAGGAGCCTCGCCCCAAACCCAGGAGAGCCTTAGTCACATTTCCAGCCTGCTTTTTGTAGAAGCCACTTCCCTTTGTTAAAATACAACACACACTCTGATTCTGGCGGTTGTGTTTGAGGGCACTATCTTTTTTCTTGTTGGGGATCCATCTGGGATGTCGGCGATGCAGAGACCTGCTGTGGGGTTGCTAAGGCTCCCCAGGGAGATTCCTGTCAGCCTCTATCCTCATCCTAGAGGGGCTGGTCCAGAAGACAATTGCTAGCACTGCTTAACTATTGTGTCCCTTTCCCTCTCACTTGTTACAGCCAGTCAGCTAGCCAGGGATTCCACATTGTTCCAGCACAGAACATCACGGAACCCACCATTTTTCAGGAACTTTAAATATATCTTCTGGGTTTATCCACCCAGGACAATTTGTGTTACTGTCTTACAATAAGAAAGTCCCAGCATAGGGAATCTCAGTGGTTTCAGCTGATGGAAAGCTAGTGATTGCAAAGCAAGGGTTCAACCCTGTGTTGATCACACAGGCCTGAGCCTTTCCAGTGTTCACAAGACTAGAACTCTCCAAAAATGAAACAAACACAAGTAGTCTAGTGCCTCCCTTTTCCCAAGTGGCTATTGACTAGTGGATCTGGCCTGTGACATCTCTGTGGACCCAGCTATGGTACTTTCCCCTGACCCTCTTAGCACAGCCACTAGTTCCCTGGAGGAACTTTCCAGAACCTTCTGCTTCAGGATAGGCCACAGTTCCTTGTCATGACCCACACTAATGACAGTGCAGTTTGATTGATGGGATGGGAGGCAGCTTGTAGTGAGTTGTGAACCTTCACTGTCAGGCTTCCTGACATCATTGCATGGAATACAAGCCATGGGCAGGGTGGTGAAAGCTATAGCTGTTAGTTCAGGAACATTCAAGAGTGAGATCTGTGCTCAGGATGGTCAGCAGGCAGGGCAGTGGAATCTTAACAGTTCAGGTCAGATGTCCTTAATAGTGTGCTGTCTCCAAGAAGTTGTGGGTCCCATAGAAAGGCAACCGAGGCAGGCAGTAAAGTACTGCTTTCTTCCACCAGAAGATGGCAGTGTGGGAAGGAGAATAATTTCCTGTTCATCTGCCTGGAATGTTTTCAGGTTTAGAGAGAGCCCCTCCACACTGCAAACTTGATCTACCTGCCCTCACAGCTCTTTTTTTAGGAAAAAAAAAAAAAAATCTCATTGTGTTGTCCAGGTGTACTTTTTGGCTTTGAGCTCCAGGTTCATTCAGGAAATCCTCCTACCTCAAAAGGCCAACTCTTCACCATATCCTGATCTTTCCATAGGGAGTCTGTTGCTCTAAGGTGTAAAAAGCTCTAGGATGGAGATCTAGATGGATGCTTTGAAATAGAGGTCAAGTTAATGAAAGAACCACTAAGATTTATTTTGCTAATTTAGTACTTTTTTTGGCATGCATGTGTGGGGTTGTTATTCAAGACAGGGTTTCTCTGTGTAGCCTTGGCTGTCCTGGAACTCACTCACAGAGATCTGTCTGCCTCTGACTCCTGAGTGCTAGGATTAAAGGCAGGCACCTGAGATCTCTTTCAGAGTGTGTGTGTGTGTGTGTGTGTGTGTGTGTGTGTGTGTGTGGACTAGAGGTACCAGATCTCCAGGAGCAGGATTTACAGGTAATTCTGAACCACTTGATGCTGGGATTTGAAGTACAAGAACAAAAAAGCTTTTAACTACTGAGACATCTCTTCAACTCCCCATTTTACAACTCTAAAAGTAGAAATAGAAATGATGTTGGGGCCGAATTCTGCTTCATTCTAGCTATTAAAACAAAAATACTTGTTAAATCAGGAAGATGGCGTGACAAGTAAAAGTGGTTACCATACAAACCCGAGGACCTGAGTTTGATCCTTGTGTCCCATAGTGGGAGGAGAGAACCATCTCCCAAAGCTGTTCTCAGCCTCCATACACATTATCATGATGCTCCCTATGCATACAAAAAAATCATCTTAGTCTGGCACTGGGGCTTACAGCTGTAGCCCCAGTAATTTGAAGCTGCAGGAGGAGGAATGCTGAGCATTCAAGATCAGACTAGGCTGAGATGCAGACTCTATCTCAAAAAACAAAACAACCTGCTGGGCATAGTGGCACATGCCTTCAATCTCAGCCCCTTCAAAGCAGAGGCAAGCAGATCACTTGAGTTCCAGGACAGCCAAGGTGACATAGAGAGATGGTCTCAACAAACAAATACAACAACAACAAAAACCTTTAAATTCTACCAAGGATCCCTTAACCTCTTTATCTGATTGAGAATATCACATTTGCAGGAATGCACCTCAGTGATTACTTAACTCCGAGAGTTACTGCTCACTGTAGAAATCAGCTGGTGCAAAGTACTTTGCCCACTAGTCTAAACCTGGGTCTTTTATGGTCAAATGCCCACCTTGGTCTCATTAATCCACCCAGCTGGCGCTGTGTGGAGGAATACTTGGGTTTTAAAAATTGGAGACCATAGGAAGAGGTTGGTTTTAGTCCCAAGAGTTGCTTTTGTGTTGTTAAGAGAAGAGTCAAGCTGGGCTGGAGGTATGGCTTAGTGGTTAGGGGGTCTAAGCTCAATTCCCAGCATCCACATGACTGCTCATAGCTGCCTATAACTGTAGTTCCATGGTATCTGATGCCCTCTTCTGGGGTGTAACTATAGATGCAGATGAAACACTCATAAACATAAACAATAAGTCTTTTTTTTAAAAAAAGAGCTAAACTATATAGCCAGAAGGTAGTTTTCTGATGAGGATAGTCAGGTTTAAACACCAGGTCAATAGCAAAGGAAATTTGAGTTTTCTCTAAATGCTAGAGGTTTATTTCTTTTTTAAATTAAATTTTAATTCTGAGTTTTTTTGAGACAGGGTTTTTTTGTTTAGCCTTGGCTGTCCTTGAACTCACAGAGACCTCTGGGGTCTCCTCTGCCTCTCAAGTGTTGGGATTAAAGGCGTGTGCCACCAGGCAGGCAGTGGAGTTTTCTTAACTAGGTAAACAACGAATCAGATTTTCAATTACGACACAATGGTTGCCCTGGACTAGGAAGAAACCCTGGATTGAGTGAGCTTTGCAGCTTTCTCCCCAAGTGGTCCTGTGGCCTTGGGGAGACACAGTCACAAAACTGTGGTTTGTTTCTTCTGCACCATTTGCAGTAAAACATCGGGCTGCTAGGGCCAAGCTCAAAGGCAGAGCCAGCCAAAGGAAAAAGCTTGTCCTCTGGCCTCTATACATGCAAGGAGTGGGCAGTGGACAGAAAGACCAAGCATAGATGACATTACTGAGGCTGTGGAGTGGATCCACACAATGACACACACCTGAGTGCAGGACACAGAAACCACAGAATATACCATACAGAGTACATCGGGGTTGAGGAGGAAATAGTCCCAACACCTGCCTCTACCACCCTCATGTGCTTCCCACAGGTGACCAACCTACCCCCTGATTTCACAGATGATCCAGGCAATGCTGTCTCACTGCCTGGACAGTCTTCTGCATGACAGATACCATCTGAGAACAAAGTGGACAGAGTTGGAATCAGGCTTCATCCACTCCCTGAAATACTCTGACAGTTACAGTGCTCTTTGACAGCTGATGCTCATGTGGATAATGACATAGAACACAAGAGTCAGAGGTGGTGGGGGAGGGGAAGGGTCACAAGGATGGACAGGAAGCAAGCAAGCCTCTCTCTCCCCACCCCTGGTCCCCAAAGTGTTTTACAGTTTAAGCATCAACCATAATTTGTTTGATTGTTTGATTGAGACAGTTTCTCTGTGTAACAGCCCTGGCTGTCTTGGAGCTCATTTTGTAGAGCAGGCTAGCTTCGAACTCACAGAATTCTGCTTCTCAAGTGCTTCCAGGATTAAAGGCCATGTGCCACCACTGCCTGGCCACCCATACTTTTATAAATGTCTGCAAGTCATACTTGGTACAATGATTTGGGGTTATTAATACTCTAGAATGTTCTCTTAGTGTTTCTATCTAGTATATATGAGGAACATTTCTACTGACAGTTGACAAAACTCAGATTCTAAGTAAAGAAAGTTCAAGTCACATTCCAAACTCAGCTGACAGGATGGCAGGACAGGCATGAGCAGGTCTCCCTTGGATGTCAATATGTGCAAAGTAATTTTGCTTGGCATCAGGACTCAAAGTACAATTTTTTTGACAATTGTTTCTGTAACTTTACAAGGTGTGTGTTGGGGGTGGGGGGCATGTCATTTAAATGGGAAAGAGATTATGATTCTGCAGGCTCTGAGTCTTCTGGGTTTTTGACAAAAGTCTAAGTAGAAGTTGTCATTCTTCAGGCAGCCTGACTCCATCTGTACTGTGTTAGGTCAGGGCTGTCTCTATGTAGGAGTTCATATTGCAGATGTCTACCAACAGTCTATCTAGAATGTTCCTCACTTTTCCCACTGCCCATTCAAGATGCCTGTACTGCTGGATTCCTTACAAAAGGTCCTAGAAAATGAGGGAAGAGTTTCCTGGCCTCAGAACTGTTGTTTGCAGAGTGGAAGCTTAGATACAGCTTATCCTGTGTGATAAAGGCTGTCAGCAGATTCTCTGACCTCTGCCTACCCAAGCCATCAGTACCTAATCAAGTTAGGACAACTATATCACCTGAAAACATGGCCAGTGTGACCTGTTATCCCAAATCACCCCAGTGAGGTTGAAGGACTCATGAAGCAGTAGCCATAGCAGTACATGATTAAGATTTCAATTCTGTCTCTTAATATTCATTATCAGGAAAGCACATTCCCACATTAAAATGCAGGATGTTCAATGAAGACTCAAAAGAATCTCTTATTCAGTCAGGGATAGGTGGCATGCACTGTTAATTTCAGAAACTGGGAGGCAAAGGCAGAGCTCTGATTTGGAGGCCAGTCTGCAAAGCAAGTTCCAGCACAGCCAGAGCGACACAGAGGAAACCTGTCATGTAAGATCAATAACCTGACTCAAAGCCCTTGTCCAGACCAGAGTAAGAGGTGAGCACACCCCAACTCTAGGCCAACTGGAGACCTCCTCTTCGAAGCCAGGGACACATCCCCAGCTTAACACTTATTTATCTTAGGAAAAATCCACCAAGGGAGGAGAAGGGAGGTCATGGTGTGAAGGTGTGTTCACTACGGTTGCTCTGGCTGCTTCCTAGAGCTATGAGCGTCGTCAGGAGCAACCATGTCCTACTGCGGGAAGGAAGGGAAGAATCGGATCATATTTGTGACCAAAGAAGACCATGAAACTCCAAGCAGTGCAGAACTTGTGGCTGATGACCCCAATGACCCTATGAGGAGCACGGATTGATACTGCCCAATGGAGGTATTAACTGGAATTGCCCATGTCTTGGGGAAATGGTCAGTGGCCCCTGTGGGGAACAGTTCAAGTCTGCCTTTTCCTGCTTCCACTACAGCAGAGAAGAAATCAAGGAATCAGACTGTATAGACCAGTTCTGGGCCATGCAGGAGTGCATGCAGAAATACCTGGACCTCTATCCTCAAGATGAGGAGGAGGAAGAGGAGGCAAAGCCAGCGGAGCAGGTGGAGGAAACAGGTGCTACTAAGGCCTCTGTAGCCAAAGAGCAGGGGTCAAGCTCCTGAAGGCCACAGGCCCTGGCTGCCACTTGCCACAGGACTTTCTGCACAATGCCTTTTGGTCACCTCTGTGAAAGTTCTTTCTGGTCTTGGCTACTTGCTGAATACACTGAAGAAAAGGGGGTGTGTGCTCCTGTGTTCTCCATAAACCTGTCCTTGATTGTTAAGCCACTGCTGGATGTACTTCATGATTGCCCCCGATCTTGAAATACTGTGCTGAGCTTTTCAGCAACCAGATGAGAAAGCTGATTTATTCTGACCCATTGTGTCCCTTTTGGTAGATTTTACACTTCTTTGGGAAATTAAGTAGATGCCAAAACTCCTTCTAGAATGGGTCTATTCCTATTGGAAGAGACTGGTGGTCAGATCCTTGAGCTGGAGTGCATGGGGCTGCTGCCTTGACGTGGCATCCATGCTTCTGTGTTTACAGTCCAGACTGCAAGGGGTCTACAGTTGGGTGGGATTGGACCCTGCAACTCCCAGTGCCTCCTAACTGAAAGAAGAGACTTGGGTTTTGGTTTATTGTTTTGCTGTTCTGAAAGCCCTGGTTTGGGGCATGTGTTCACTCAGTCCAGTCAGTTGTGATACCTAGCTGCTTCCAGAACAGAAGCCAACAGAGGAAACATCTGAATGAAGTACTCTATTATAAAGAAACAATTTCTTTCTGAAAAAAAAATCCACCAATATAAGATCTCAATCCTGAATATTTATGTCCTCAATATAAGGGCACCTACATATGTAAAAGAAACACTACTAAAGCTTAAATCCCATATCAAAAACCACACTCTAATAGTGGGAGACTTCAATACCCCACTTTCACCCTTGATTAGGTCAACCAGACTCAACAGAGAAATAAGGGGCCTAACAGATGTTATTACCCAAATGGACTTAATAGATATTTACAGAAGCTTCCACTCAAACACAAAGGAATATACATACATATGCCTCAGCACCACATGGAACTTTCTCTAAAATTGACCACATAATTGGTCATAAAGCAAATATTAATAGATACAAAAAAATGGGAATAACCCCTTGTATCATATCAGACCACCAGTTCAACAACAAAAATCACAGAAAGCCTATAAATTCATGGAAACTGAACATCTCTACATTGAACCACCTCCAGATCAAGGAAGAAGTTGAAGAAAGAAATCAAAGTCTTCCTAGAATTCAATGAAAATGAATCCACAACATACCCAAACTTATGGGACACAATGAAAGCAATGTTAAGAAGAAAATTCCTAGCACTAGATGCCTATGTGAAAAACCAAGAGAAATCTCACACAAGAGACCTAACAGCACAGCTGAACACTCTAGAGCAATTAGAAGAAAACTCACCTAGAAGGAGTAGATGGCAGGAAATAATCAAACTTAGGGCTGAAATCAATACAATAGAAACAAAGAGAACAATATAATGAAACAATGAATCAAAGAGTTGGCTCTGAGAAAGTCAACAAAATAGATAAACCCTTATCTAAACTAACCAAAAGGCAGAGAGAGAGAGAGAGAGAGAGAGAGAGAGAGAGAGAGAGAGAGAGAGAGAATCCAAATTAACAGAATCAGAAATGAAAAGGGGGACATAACAGACACCCAGAAAATCTAGAGAATTATCAGGTCATACTCTGAAAATCTATACTCCACTAAAATGGAAAACCTAAAAGAAATGGATAGCTTTCTGGACAGGTACCACTTACCAAAATTAAATCAATATCAGATTAAATACCTAAACAGACCTATAACCCCAAAGGAAATTGAAGCTGTTATTAAAAGTCTTCCAAAAAAAAAAAAAAAAAAAAAGACCAGGCCCAGTTTGTTTCACTGCAGAATTCTACCAGACATTCAAAGAAGAACTAATACCAATATTCCTCAAACTGTTCCATGCAGTAGAAATGGAAGGAACACTACCAAACGCTTTTTATGAGGAAAATTCATAGCACTAGATGCCTATATGAAAAACCAGGAGAAATCTCTTACAATAGACATAACAGTACAGCTGAAGGTTGTAGAACAATTAAAAACAAACTCATCTAGAAGGAGTAGATGATAGGAAATAATCAATCACCCTGATACCCAAGCCACTCAAAGATGCAGCAAAGAGAATTACAGACTAATCTCCCTCATGAATATTGATGCAAAAATACTCAGTAAAATTCTGGCAAATCGAATCCAACAACATATAAAAAAGTCATGCACCATGGTCAAGTAGGCTTCATCCCAGAGATGCATGGATGGTTCAACACACGAAAACTGTGAATGTCATCCATTATATAAACAAACTGAAGAAAAAAAAAAACCACATGATCATCTCCTTAGATGCCAGAAAAGCCTTTGACAAAATCCAACATTCCTTTATGATAAAAATCCTGGTAAGATGAAGAATACAGGGAAAATACCTAAATATAATAAAGGTGATTTATAGCAAGCTGATGGCCAATATCAAACTAAATGGAGAAAAACTCAAAGCAACCACACTAAAATCAGGAACAATCCCCTTATCTACTCAATATAGTTCTCAAAGTTTTAGCTAAAGCAATAAGAGAATGAAAGGAGCTTAAGGGGATATAAATTGGAAAAGAAGCCAAATTATCTCTATTTGCAGGTGATATGATTTTATATATATAAGTGACCCCCAAAATTCTATCAGGGAACTCCTGCATCTGATAAACACCTTCAGCAATGTATCAGGATACAAGATTAACTCAAAAAAAAAAATCAATAGCCCTTCTATATACTGAGGATAAAAGGACTGAAAAAGAAATAAGACAAACATCACCCTTTATAATAGCTGCAAATAACATTAAATATCTTGGCATAACTCTAGCCAAAGAAGTAGCAGATGTGTTTGACAAAAACTTTAAATCACTGAAGAAAGAAATTGAAGAAGATATCAGAAAATGGAAAGCTCTCCCATGTTCCTGGATGGTACGATCAACATAGTAAAAATGGCAATTATACCAAAAGCAATCTACAGATTCAATGCAATCCCCATCAAGATCCCAACACAATTTTTTACAGACCTTGAAAGAACAATACTGAATTTCATATGGAATTGCCAAAACAATTCTGCTCAACAAAAGAACGTCAGGAGGCACTGACTTTAAGCTATACTATAGAGCTACAGTAATAAAAACAGCCTAGTACTGGCATAAAAACAGACTCGTGGATCATTGAAATTGAATCGCAGACCCTGACCTTAACCCACACACCTATGATCTTTGACAAAGCAGCCAAAAATATTCAATGGAAAAAAAAGTATTTTTAACAAATGGTGTTGTCATAGTTGGATGGTAGTATGTAAAAGAATGCAAATAGATCCAAAACTATCAGCCTGCACAAAACTCAATTCCAAGTGGATCAAAGACCTTAACATAAACCCATCTACACTGAACTTGATAGAAAAGAATGTGGGAAACACCCTTCAATCCACTGGCACAGGTGTTTACTTCCTAAATATAATAGCAGTAGCACAGACACTAAAAACAATAAATGGGACCTCATGAAACTACAAAGCTTCTGTAAGGCAAAAGACACAGTCAATAAGACAAAACAACACTCTACACAATGGGAAAAGATCTTCACCAACTCTACATCTGACAGAGGACTGATCTCTAAAATATATAAAGAACTCAAGAAACTAGAACCCCAAACCCTAAGTAACCCAATTAAAAAATGGGGTTCAGAGCTGAACATGGGAGGTGGAGGGAGTGGAGGCAGGAGCAAGAGAGATCAAGACCATCCTTGACTACTGTTAAATTCCAGGCCAGGAGTCTGGAGAGATGGCTTAGTGGTTAAGAGCACTGGCTGTTCTTCCAGAGGTCCTGAGTTCAATTTCCAGCAACCACATGGTAGCTCACAGCCATCTGTAATGACATCCGACACCCTCTTCTGGTGTGTAGGCATATATGCATCCAGAACATTGTACACATAATAAATGGTTTTTAAAAATTTCCAGGCCAGTCTGAGCTACATTAGACCCTGTCTCAGAAAAAAGAAAAAAAAATCAGTTAAGAACTCTCATATCATTTTACAACTGTCCCTCCAACCATAATCTCTATTCCTCTGGAATTAAGGTTGTCTCAGTGTTACAGTGTGAATGGCTGTGCTGCCCACATTTTTTTCAGTGATCTCTAGCTAGGTGAAGCTGTGATCTTTACTGACATGAAAGAAGAGTTTTAGAAGGAATTGCTTTGAAGCGAAGCTGAAACTTATTAAGCCAAGCATGAGTTTGTTGAATAAAAATATTGTGGGGCTTATAAAGAAAAATCACATACAGATTTAAGCACAGAAGTTGCTGAAGAGATGTGTAGTTGTTTTTACTCTTACTCTTTTGGCTCTTTGTTCTTTGGAGGCTCACCACCCAGCTCCCAAATAAATCACTCATGGAGACCTATTCTTAATTATAAATGACTGGCTTTAGCTTGGCTTGTTCCTAGCCAGCTTTTCTTAACTTTAAATTACCCTGTCTTTCCTCTGCCTCTGAGCTTTTATCTTTCTCTATTTCTATATGCCCGTCTTTACTTCTTACTCTGTGTCTGACTGTGTAGCTGGGTGGCTAGCCCTAACTTCCTCCTCTCCTTGTTCTCTTCTCCTTCTTGATCTTCTCCCCAGATTTCTCCTTCTGTTTATTCTCTGCCTGCCTATCTTTTCTCCTACTTGCTATTGGCCATTTAGATTAAGGATTAAGAAATGTGGCCTTGCTGGGGGTAGGTGTGTCACTGGGAGTGGGCCTTGAGGTTTCAGGTGCTCAAGCCAGGCCCAGTGGCTCTCTCTCTTCCTGTTGCCCATGGATCCAGGGTAGAACTTTCAATTACCTCTCCTGCACCAACCATGTCTGCCTGCATGATGACAATAAACTAAACCTTTGAAACTATAAGCAAGCCCCAATTACATGCTTTCTTTGATAAGAGTTGCCATAGTCATGGTGTCTTTTCACAGCAACAGAACACTAAGGCTGTGGTCTTTTGAGTTAGCTACATTGGTACCATCGGGTTTGGGACGATTCTTCTGTAATATGACTCTGACATTGCATTAACTTGTTAAACTGGGGATGTAGCTCAGTTGGTAGAGTGTTTGCCTTGCTTTTATGAGGTTCTGGGTTCTATCCTCCCCACTGCAAAAACAAAACAAACTATATGTCAGACTGTATGTAGATTGCTTCTTGTTTCTTATCAGCCTCATTAACAGCTCAAGGAAAGTAACTACTGAAATGGAATCAGCCTTACCTTTAGGTCATTCTTGGTAAATGAATGAGCAACTGCCACTACCTATGCTCAATGTTCCCCTCCAGCCCACCCTGTTCCTGTGTGCTTCCTCCATAGCATGTTATATGGCAGCTTCTCCATCACTTGCACATAGCTTGGGGTTTGCATACAATGGGTATTCAATAAGAGTGACTAGAAATAACTGGATTGAATCAGATGCCTAGAAGAAAAATGTCCCTTGCTTTAGTGCTACCAACAATAAAATTTTCATGCAAACCCAAGGAGATGTGATGTCATGTTCAATTATTGCTCAGGCCTTGGAAAGTATCTGAAGGTAAAGTTTGTTCAAGAAATCTATGCTGGCAGCAATTGTAGCAAAAGTGCAATTTTTTCATCTTAAAAATCAATGTCTTTGGCTTGGAGGATATAAATGAAACTTTTTTCTTTAAACACAAAAAAACCAGCTTTATTACCTCAGAAGGACTTTGTTATCAATTCATATCTAGGTTGTTTGAAATAACCTATTTGGGGCTGGAGAGATGGCTCAGCGGTTAAGAGCGCCGGCTGCTCTTCCAGAGGACCCGGGTTCGATTCCCAGCACCCACATGGCAGCTAACAACTGTCTGTAGCTCCAGTTCCAGGCAAAACACCAAGGCAAATAAATAAATAAAGTTTAAAAAAAAAAAAAAAAAAAAAAAAAAAAAGAAAAAAAGAAATAACCTATTTGAGCACTAGAAGTGATTGGGAATTAAAAGCATATGACACTATTATCTTTATTATTGGGAATTTCTGTTTGACCATGTTTGTCAAAGAGGCTGTAACTACAGAAGTGTTGTTGAGTTATCTTTGGAGCAGATTCGAGGAAATGAGGAAGATTCACCTTGACAGCACACATTTCCGAGATCTCCTCCTTCAGCAGAGCCTGAGAGACCATCAGTAAAATGGACAATTTGATCCTGAAATAAATATTTAATATGCTTTTTATTTTAGATGTTTATTTTTTTAACTACATAAAATGAAGGACAATGTTAGCTAATAGCAAATTTTGTGTCTTGTTTTCTTATTTTCTTTCTTTTTAAACTTTATTTTAAATTGTGTGCATCTATGTTTCTTTGTGTGGGGTATACATGGGTACGGGTGCTTGTGGAGGCCAGGAGAGGGCAATAGATCCCCTGGATTCCTAGGCAGCTGTGAATGACCTGACCAGGAGCTTCCAAACAAGCCAGAGTAGCAAGTACTCTAACCATTGGGCCACTTCTTTGTGCTTTTTTATTTATTTTTTAATATTTATCTTTATTTTGTGTGAATTTGTGTTTTGCCTATGTGTATTACTGTGTAAGGGTGTCAGATCAGCTGTTAGCTGCCATGTGGATGCTGGGAATCAAACTCAGGTCCTCCGGAAGAACAGTCAGTGCTCCCAAAGCCTGAGCCATCTCTCCAGCCCCCATTTCTTGTTTTTTAACTGGGGATTAAATGTGGAACTTGGTGTGTGCAAGGCAAGTGCTTTACTGCTGAGCAGTGAGCTATGAGCCCTGTTTTTGCTTTGAATTTATGATTCTCCTGCCTCAGTTTACACCCAAATAGCTGAGATTACAGGCCTCTACCAAAAGGCCTGGCTACTGTTGATATGTTTGTTGTTGCTTGTTTATTTGATTTTTTTTTGTATGTTCCAGACTGGCCTGGAATGTTCTATGTAACCCAAGCTGGTCTTGAACTTATAAGGATCCTTTTGCCTCAGCCTCTCAAGTTCTGGGTTTACAGGTGTGAATCACCAGATTTGGCATATGGTATATTTTAATTTTTCTGTCTTTTGCATATTCTCACAGTAAAATGTCTGTTATTCTTATTTTTATTATTGCCAACTTTTGACTTAAATTATGACATTCATTTATTATTCTTTTTCAAGGAACAGGGAGGGTCTTCCTGTGTAACCCAAGCTGGCCTGGAACTTTCTATGTAGCCTAGGCTGGAACTCACAATCCTCTTGTGTCAGCCTCAAGAATGTTAGGGATTTTCTACTGAGCTGAGGCCAGGTCTCCTGCTTTGTCTTTCTCTCCCACTGTATTTTCTCCATCTAGTGCTCACTATGATTTTTGTTTCTCAGTAATTCAGGCTTGTTCCCTAAGGAACTTGGACGTCGTACAGGTTTATTTGATTATCATTACTCAGAGAGATTTCCCCAACTTTTCTCTCACCCCAGCTTTTGCTTTTACAGCATTACATAATACAATGCATTACCTATCAATTTGTGTTTTGTTGCTGCTTCTTCCAATTTTCAACTCTACCAGAAGCCTGAAGCAAGCTTACTGCTTTATCTCCAGGGACTAGTTAGCACTCAGTAAATAATCCATTGCTTGACAGGATGAAGGGCTGAATAACTGTAAACCTAAACGACAAACTTGCTTCTTGGTCAGGTACTTATTCTGACTTTTACCTCTGTGTGCTCAGAAACAAAGCCTGAGGATGAGAAGAAAGATGGTGGCCACGGAGAGGCTGAAGAAACCAGTGCAGGTAATGAAGCTCTTCTCTCCAACAAGAGCGTCCTGTGATTTCTATGTGTCAGGGGAGGGAAATAATTTACTCCTCACTCCTTGTGAATTCTCTCTCTCTCTCATTTTTTATAATCTAGGCTGGATTTGAATTCCTGCCCTAACTTTCCAAATCCTGGAATTATCAGCATGTGCAACCTCCCCTGGCTTCCTCATGAGTTCTTAAATATCCCCACAGCTACAGCATTCAGTAAGCCTGTTAATATATCTGGATACCTTACAGCTCAGTAAAGTAAAGACAAAATTAACCATCTTAACAACTTACCAGTTGTCTTCAAATGGACATCTACTCAGGGGCTCAAGCAAAAGGCCAACCAGGTGTTATTTCTTTGGTGTCTGGAGTGGGAACGAATTTTCTTTTTCTTTTTTTTTTTCTCTTTATTTTCTTTTTTTGGGGGATGTGGTTTCCAGACAGGGTTTCCTCTGTGTAGCCCTGGCTGTTCTGGAACTCACGGTGTGACCAGCCTGGCCTCGAACTCAGAGATCCTCCTGACTGCCTCCCGAGTGCTGAGATCAATGCCACAACACCTGGTCGTGAATTCATATCTTTGACAGTTATAAATTTTGCTCTAAGCCCAGTAGTAACTATATTTATAGTAAGTGATATGAACAACAACAAAAGAGGGAACAGGTTAGCTCTCAGTTTCCTGACCCTTTGTTTCTAAGCCTTCTGCTTTGCTCTAAAGCTCTAAGAACTGAGGCCTCTGGGAGCTCTGAGCTACTGGGCCAAGAGACAAAAGCACTGAAATGTTTTCTAACTACACTTTGTAGTGATGTGTGTTATAGAGGAAGCCCCCAACTGCACCAGGGTTGCAGCAGGCTGGCAACTCCCATCAGCCTCCCACTTTCTTTCTTTTTTTAAAAAAAGATTTATTTATTATATATATATAGTATACAGAAGAGGGTACCTGATATTGTCGTAGATGGTTGTGAGCCACCATGTGGTTGCTGGGAGTTGAACTCAGGACCACTGGAAGAGCAGTTAGTGCTCTTAACCTCTGAGCCATCTCTCCAGCTCCCCTCCCCCTCCGACTTCCTTATTTTAAGTATTTGTCCTGTGACTACCACTCCCTTTCTCCAGCATTCTAAATTCCTGAGAAAAGCCAATCCTAAATGAGTAAGATGTTAACTGATAATATTTTTAAATAATCAATGAAACCCAGTCTCTCTGGTGATGGATGTCCTGCTAACATCAAACTGGGTCTAGCTCTGATCAGCTAACACAAATCAAGCACATTGCTAGGAGGTCCAATGTGTAGACAAGTGCCCTCGGGAGTCAAGGTTAATTGGAATGTTCTAGCAGATGAAGGGTTGTGATGATAAAAATCCCAGTAATATGGTCTTCCTCCCCATTGCCCCCAAGCTTCTTTCTGTCCTTATAAAAATCTTTGTGTCCCGGAGTCCCATAACCTTTATGCTGATGATACTCTCCTACCTCTGAGTTCTTACAGTGCTGATTCTTAAATATACCAGAGTTCCTGCCTAGTAACACTTGTCTCAGGAGTCTTGGTCTTCAAGTGGTGAGCAGATGGTCTTGGGTCTGACAACAGTTTTGGGCAACATTTTTTAGATTTTCTTATACAGTATGGAAAGAAGGAAATGGCAAGGGGAGCCGGGGAGAGGGTAAGTCTAGCTGTTTTTAATTCCCTGAGTTGGCAGGTAGTTCTAGGAACTTATTCAATTCAGGATAAATTGAACTTTTATGTGTTCAGGGCTGAATGTAAGGTCAAATGAATATTTCTGAATGTACTTTACAAACTAAAAGAAAAAGTATCAAACTTATCTTAAAATTATACAGTTGGTCTGGTTGAGATCAGGGACCAACTTATTCTCAAACTCATTCTTTTCCGAAAACCCCAACTAGCTGACTGACTGCTGTCCACAGCCCTGCCTGAACCAGTAGGGTTTTCTTCTAATGTATTTGAGCTAATTCCCTTTATCCTCTTCTACTTCAAGGACTGTCCCACTCCATATTTCAATCAAGGCTGACACTCTTCACATACTCCTCCTATTTCCAGCCATCATGAGAGTAGCCTGCAGGCAGTTTCACGGGAGCTTGCATTCATTACACACACACACACACACAATTGTAGGGCACACTACTGGGACCTCTCAGTTGCCTCTCATTAATGCTAAGGTCCTGTAACCCAGATACTAGGCTGGGTTCGGATAACTAAGCATACTCACCTTAGTCTATCTTGTTGCTTTTAATGGAATGCCTAAGAATGATTATTTTGTAAAGAAGGGTTTATTTGGAGTGTGGTTCTGAAGGCTGGGGAACCCCAGGCCATGACATTGGCATTGGCTCAGCTTCTGGAGTATGTAGGTGCATAAGTTCATGTATATATGTGTGGAGGCCAGAAGACAGTTTGGTTGAAGGGTGAAGCCAGAGAGGGACGCTGCAGGCTGCTGCCCAGAAAGCGAGATGTAATGGAACACAGGTAAAGCCACTGAACACATGGCAGTACAATAGATTAATAGAAATGGGTTAAGTGGTAAGAACTAGTTGGTAATAAGCCTGAACCATAGGCACCAAACAGTTTGTAATTAGTATAAGCCTCTGAGTAACTATTTTATAAGGGGCTGTGGGACTGCAAACCCAGATGAGTCAGAAAACTTCTGGCTACAGCTTTCCACAGGTATCCCCTACCTTTTGAGACAAGGTCCTTCACTGCCCTGGAGCTTGTCAAGTAGGCTAGACCGGCTTGCGATTGAGCTACAGGGATCCACCTGTCTCCACCTTCCCAGTGCTTGGATTAGAGGTATGTGGCACCATGCTCAGATTAAAATCCTGTTTTTGATAAATGCCAACTCTTAGGGCTGGAAAAATGGTTCAGTTGGCAAAATGCTTGCTGGGCACTAAGGATCTGAGTTTGGATCCCAGGTACCTGAACAGCAGCTGGACACTGGGGCTGGAGATGGCTCAGGGGGTTAAAACATTTCCTGTTCTTGAAGAGGACCCCAGTTCATTATCCAGCACCCACAGGACAGTGACAGTAACTTCTAACCTCCATGGACACTAGACATGCACATGGTGCACATACATACAATTAGTCAAAACAGTCATGCACATTAAAAAAAAAAGAAAGAAAAAAGGAAGAAAGGAAAGAAAGAGAGAAAAGGGACAGAGAGAGAAAGAAAGAAGCTAGGTAAGTGACGTGTGGTATAATCACAGCACTGGGGAGACCAGAGCATCCCTGAGGCTTATTGCCCAACTAGTTTAGCCAAATAAGTTCCATGTTCTGTGAGAAACCTTGCCTTCTGTGAGAGACCCGCATCTCTGGCCTGACTCACTCACTGCCACAGATTTCAAAATGGATAGCAGAATATAAGACTTTTTCCCCCTGCTATGTAGGCCAGGCTAGCCTTAACTTAAAATTCTCCTTCAGACTCCTAGTGTGGGATTACACGTGTGTACTACCATACCTGGCTAAGACTCATTTTTATTTCAAACAAAAATATTTGCTTCCCACAGGGCATGGCATCAGATGAAGAGGAAAGAGATTGCAGTAAATCCTTGGTGAACAATAGAAAGCCCATGTGGAGTCTGTCAAAAGAGATAGCTGTGAACAGGAACCTCCATGCACACAGCACAAACAGCAGAAGCATTTAACAACTGGATATGCATTTACTTTGTATACCTTTATTTTAAAAAGTATAGAAAATGTGTAAGATGTTATTTAAATTCCTCTACATTAAATAAATTATTGTCATGTAAGCATTGCAGATCCACAGACTGGCCCTCCAAGCTGTACTGATGTTACTGTTGATGGACTTTGGCTTGTCCCCATGGAAGAGTCAACTATTACCTTCATATTCAGCCACAGGTCCAGTCAACCTGGGTACCAGCAAACCCAGGGTGGAAAGGCACTGGGCTGACACACAGTAAGAACCACTATGAGATTGCCTGTCTTCCCAAGGAGCACCTGAAAGGCAGAAGTCAGTGGAGAGGAAGCATAGAGGGCCCCTGCTCAGCAAGGTGATTTCAAGTGAAGGAAGGAGCCACAGCAGCTCCTGACCCTTCATGGAGGGTGGTCAGCACCTTGGGTAGCTGGGTTAGAGAAAAGCTTTCAGAAAGGAAATATGCACGAGCAGCACCCAGGAAATTAAAAAATAAACCCTCCTTTCTGGAGAGAACTCAAGAAGTCTTGGAGTTCAAAACTTCCAGGAGATCTCAGAATGTACTATCTCAGAGGCAAGATGATGAGATACCTTTCCAAAGTCAACTAACTCCTTGAACATTATGAAGCACATTTATGTCTTGAAAAAGGTTTACCAGAGATCCTGAACTCTAGTGTGCTAAATTACACTATCATGGCAGGAGGGACTTTCACTGTCTCTTCCCTATGTAAGTGATGGGAGCTGCCCCATTTGCTTTTTGTATAATTTAGTGTATTTTATAGCCACAAGCTCCTAGCCTCAGAGTAGAGACAGGGTTCCTCTGTGTAGGCCATGCTGTTCTGGAACTCACAGAGATCTGCTTGCCTCTGTCTTCTAAGTGCTGAGATTAAAGGTGTGCACCACCACTGCCTGGCTTATTTATATATTTTTAAAGAATCAAATTATTCTCAAAATTTGTTTAAATGTCAAAATATTGCTGCAGCTTGGAGAGGCACACACCACACAGGGCAGCTCAAGGAAATGTATCTTATTTCTAGGCATAGGGGATGAAAGGATCTTTGCTACATTCTGCAGGGGGACAGCTGTGTGCAGCATGGGAAAATTGGTAAGTCTCTTACCAAGTAGGAGATACACACATGCACACTCTTCTGGCTGGGTAGATCATCAATCACCACAAGTGCACATTTATCCAGTGGTCTGCAGAAATCAAAACACAGCTGTTCAAACCAGTTAGCATGAGATCAAACTACTACACTAGATCAAAGGATCTTTGTTTATGTTTTTAAGAGGGTCTTGGGCCTCTAACTCACTAAACATTTATGATGTCTTTGAAATTCTGACTCTCCTGCCTCTTCCTCCCTAGTGCTGGGATTACAGGTATTCACCATCATGTCTAGTTTTATGCAGGGCTGAGGATGGAACCCAGAGCCTTATGCATGTTAAGCAAATACTATACAGATTGAGCTATACCCCCAGCTCCACATGCAACTTTTTAAAACATAGAAGACCACCAAATAAATACTATTACTACTACTGCTAAAAAAAAAAAAAAAAAAAAAAAAGTACATTGTCATTTTCATCCAGAGGACTCTAGTGAGAGCAGAGACCTCAAGCAGAGCTCCTGGGAATCCTCAAAGTCTCTGTTTATCATTGAGAATCCGGGGCTCTTTGTAGTACTGTTAGGTGGACCATGTCTCTCTTCTGTGACTGTGGCCAGCCCCAACACAACCTGAGTTCAGGAAGACCTGAGCTGTCAGGATGGCATCTTCATCAGAAGCCATGATTTGCTTATCACTGGAAGGAGTCCACCAGGAAATCAGGATTTAGTGGCAGTTTGCAAAACCTACTCTTCCTTCTAGATGATTGCTCTCTCATTTGACTTCATTTTTGTATGTACCAACACCCGGTGCCAGGCATCTCAGCAGTCTTTGGAATGGGGCCAACTTATTCTTCCGTCTCCACTGGCCCCTGGGTGTTGAGTAAGGGGATGTCTGTCTCCCTGACACCTATCTCCCCCTTGTTGGGGTGTGAAAAAGTGTAGGGTTCACTCTCAGACTCAGGAGGGCTACTAGGGGCTGGCTCATCTGCAGTGAACTTTGCAGTTGGAGTCCTGGAGAATATAGGAGGTGGGGAGGGGGGGCAATCCCCCATAGGGCCCTGGAAGGGCCGGTAGGTGTCCACTTCTGGCTGGCTGAAGGATCCACCAGAGTCCTGTAGCAGGTGCCCATATACCATGGTGTCATCGATGACTGCATACACATGAGAGTCATTGTCCTTTCGTCTTTTCTGGAACTTCTGAGTCTGGGGCACTTGGGTATTGACATTGCCATTGTAGATGCCCACAGCAGGACCCTTGTTGACCTTCTTCCTGTTTTTAGAGAGTGACAACAAAGGAATAAGAAACAAAACTGTGTCAGATGAGTAACACATAGGAAGCCTTGGGTTCTAACTTTATCTCACCTGAGTCCTTAAACCCACTAGTATTTGAAGCTGAAACTGTCCTAGGGACTACACAGAAGCAAACAGCCTTTGTCTCAGGTTTCCAAGGTGGAAACTGAGGGATCATAAATGGAAGAGGTAGTTTAAGTGAATGTGTTTTGACTTTGATAGACTTCAGGGGACCTGACAATGGAGATGCCTTGTAATTCCCCGCCCCCCTTTCTTCCCAGTAATAGGGATGCACAAGTCTTTCTAAACCACATCAGCTCAGCATGCTCAGGCCAGCCTTCTAGAACATTCAGCACCATCCAGTACTAATGCTGCTGCTTCTCTTGCACAGAGCAAAGCTGATTAGATAATTCAAGTTAATACCCGGAACTCAGGAGGACAGAATGGCACAAACAAGCTAATTTTCTGCAAGAACCAAGGTCAGAACAGCTCATTATTAGCTGAGTGGCTCTGTCCATGTCCCATCAACAGCAACTACCAGGGAAAAAAGCTAAAGTGCAGACAAAATCCAGGATTCAGTGAACTATTAACTTTGGTGTGTGGTATTCAGACGTGGACAGTTGGCACGTCTGCCCTGGGCATACAGCTTTGCTGTCAGTGAACAAAGCGGCAGGGACTTGGACAATAGCTGACACAAGGAGTCACTCAGTCCAATTAGCACAATGGGCTGCAACAGGCAAAGACTGGCAGTTCACTAATCCTGGACTGCACTTTTGTGAGGTAAAAATCCATGTGGTGTTGACAGGTTCTCCAGGCTCTTGCATGAGGTCTTTAACGGATGTCCCTCCCTCATGTTCTCACAGTGCCTGGCTTTTCCCTCTAGCCATGGGTAGTAGAAAAGGCTGTCTTGCCCTTGGTTGATCATCAGTACATTACATGGGTTCTACTGCCAAGGAGACTCTCAGCAAACACCTACAGCAGGAACAGGTTCAGTGTCACTCATCTTTTTTTTTTCCTTTCAGAACCTATCCCCCTCCCCGATACAATTTAGGGGCTTCACATAAGCACATCGGACAGCAGCCTCATGCAGTTGAAGACCATAAAAAGACTTTCTGAGCTGGCAAACGTCAGGTCAATCAGAACAGTTTGGAGAAAGAGGCATGATGGCTGGACTCTTCCACATAACCAAATCCCTCTTCTCCACCAGGCATCTGGAGACTCATGAGTGGGACATGCTGTGTACCCTGTCAAGAAAGATTCCTCTTTTCCTATGCAGTAATGCACATTTAATAAGAAAAGACTTCTTGGACCAGGAAGGAGCCTGACATTCCAACAGTTGGACATTAAAAAACAACAACAACAACAACAACAAAAAAAACTCATTATGTGCATTGGTGTTCTGTCATGGGTGTCCAGGCCCTGGAACTGGAGTTACAGACAGTTGTGAGCTGCTATGTGGATGCTGGGAATTGAACCCAACTCCTCTAGAAGAGCAGTCAGTGCTCTTAACCAATGAGCTATCTTTCCAGTCCCCCAGTTGAACATGTTAAATATAGTCAGTCCCACTGCATATCAGGAATTTGCCCAGGGCTATAGTGAACTTGAAAGAAAAGTTTGGAAATTGAGGAGATAGTTGGTAAAATGTCTGCTGTGCAAGCATGAGGACTGAGGTCAGATCCCTGGCATCCATGTAAAGAGCTAGGTTTGGTGTCATCTGTAATCCCAGGGCTAGAACCAATTCTCCACACACTGTCCTCTGACCAAAAACATGGGTTGTATCATGTGCCCATGAGAATGCACACACACACACACACACACACACACACACACACACACACACACACACACAAATAATGAAATGTAATAAAAATTATAAAAAATTTAAAAAATTGATTTTAAGGAATGACACCTGATGTTGTTCTGTGGCCTCTACAATATGGCCAGAACACTCACATGTACCACACATAGCTGCACACACACACTCACAAATTTATTATGTTTTTAGAAGGTTCAAATTATGATAAAGTGAATGGAAATCTCTTCTCTGATCTTCATCAGACGTACAAGTGATGAAGTCTGATGTCAAAGTAGACTTTATTTAAAAAGTCATTTATTTTTCAAGCAATGGAAGCTGCTGTCCTGAGAAAATGAGATGAGGAAATTAACCAGGCCCTGCTTCCTCTTAACTGCAGAGCTACCTTTTGGCACTGGTCTTCAGTCCCCCAGATAAGCACAAAACAGCCAGATTGTTTACGAAACTTTAGGGGAACAAGCTAGGACAAAAGCCTAAAATCACTCCTGCTACCATCAGCTTAATGAGCATAAACACAGGGGACTCGTGCTGAGATCAGATGTCGCGTGCGTGCGTGCGTGCGTGCGTGCGTGCGTGCGTGCGTGCGTGCGTGCGTGTGTGTGTGTGTGTGTGTGTGTGTGTGTGTGTGTATGTGTGTGTGCGCATGCATGCATGTGTGTTACTGTCCCAGGTATGCCTCTCCACCCTCTGGAACCATAATTCACCCTTGGAAAGAATATTTAACATTGATCTTTTAGAGGAACTGAGAAGCAAAAAACCCCAACATCATTGACATGGATAAGCTGGGTGTGGTAACACATGCCTATAATCATAGCACTCAAGGAGATAGAAGAGGATCAGGAATTCAAGGCCAGCTGCAGATATTTAAGACCCTGTCTAAATCCATCCATCCATCTATCATCATTTATCCATCAATTCTTCATCATCATCTATTCATCCTCTATCATCCATCCATCCAGTTAGTATGTGTGATCCAAGAAGGCATCAAATCAGCCAAAGACAGCTAGGGAGATTCCACCTACTTCTTTTTCACAAAGCAGATGATGAGTCCAAGAGCAAATAACAACAGGGCTCCGCCTCCTACTGCACCAATGATGACAGCCAAATCTGTGAGCAGAGACAAGAAGGCAGAGGAAAAGACAAGAGGGTTAGCATAAGGAAAAAACTTGATAAGTCTCCAGCCCCCAGCCTCTTTCTGAGCAGAGAGGCTTGAAACTAAAGGTGACTGGATCTGTTCTGAGCCTGATCTTTTTTTGGGGGGTAGGAGTGTTCTGAGACAGGGTTTCCCTGTGTAGACTCAATTGTCCTAGAATTCCCACTCAGAGATCTGCCTGCTTCTGCCTCCTGAGTGCTGGGATAAAGGCGTGCACCACTACTGCCTGACCAGATACTTTTTTTTTTCCTCTTTGAGACAAGGTTTCTCTGTGAACTTACCCTGTAGACCAGACTGGCCTCAGACTCACATAGATCTGCCTACCTCTGCTTCCCAGATGCTGGGATTAAAGGTGCTGAGCCTGATCTTTAAGGGAACTGTCAGCTAGTATATTCTCTGAGAGAAAAACAGCCAATGTATAAAACATTTATGCAGTATAAAACTTAATGTATAAAACTCATGCAGTCTCCATGGGTATAAAACTCAACCAAGATAAGAGGGAAAACAAAGGCTCAGGATGCATGTCTACAGCTGAATTATTCCACTGGAGTTGTTTGGTGCATATGAACACTGTACTGTCTGAATTTCTGACCCTATAGTTATGAGCAAATAAAACAGTTACTGTCTAAGCCAGTGGTTTTCAATCTTCTGAATGCTGTGACCCTATAATACAGTTCCTCATGTTGTGGTGACCCCCAAGCATAAAATTATTTTGTTGCTACTTCATAACTGTAATTTTGCTACTGTTATGAATCATAATGTAAATATCTGATATGCAGGATGTCTGATGTGGGACCCCTGTGGGGGTTGTGACCCACAGGTTGAGAAGCACTGGCCCAAGCCAATATAATTTGGAGTAGTTTATATGTAGCACTTAGATACATGAAACAGATGGGGGGGAACTCAACTACTAGCCACCTATCGGCTACTCTGGCTTCCACCAGGTGTGTTCCTTGTAATCAGGCTGTCTTAGATAACAAACAAAGGGGAGAGGGCAGGGACTCAAACATCAGTAGTGAAGAAGAGGTCATTTCCCATACTAGACAATGGTAAAAGAGTACTGATCTAAGAAGGAACGCCACACTAGGCAAGGGTCTAGGATTCCTTGCTTGCTCACCAAGAAACAATGAGTGACATTCAGAGGACACAGAAATAAATGACAGCAAAGGAAAGTAGGGGAGGAAAATAGCCCAAGTGGTAACTTCAGTGGTCTGGTGAGCGTGCTTTCTCTCTCTCTCTCTCTCTCTCTCTCTCTCTCTCTCTCTCTCTCTCTCTCTCTCCACCTCCCCCTCTCGCCATTCCTCCCTTTCTTGGACCTCATATTTTAATCCCCATTTCTGAATACCTATGATTATCCTTTTCCTTCACTCTACGGATGAAAATCATAGGAGTGAAGAGAATTCCCATATATCATGAAGTCAAGAGTGAAGAATGGTAGCAACCGGACAAAAAGAATCCAGGTGAATGCAAAGAATGTGGCAGAAGATATGGTGTGCATGTTCCTTCTATGCTTCCTTTGGTGTTTAGTGCATTTCTCAACAGGACCAGCTATGCAGTAGATAGTCAAGTAAGCTCAGATGTCTCAGGTGATTTTGGCTGGGACTTTTGTGAATAACAGTGTATAGCCAAGATCAGCAAAGTCTTGCAACCAGCCTATACTGCCTGCACATCAATGAATGAGTGATCCTGATAAGCCCAGCTCAGAATACACTTGCTCAGTCAGTGTCTGAACAATAATAGTAAATGCTATATGATAGCTGACTGATAGATATATTAAGAGCCAGTCCTCAATCTATTCTTTTGATTTGCCTCCAAAACTTGCTCCCTGTCCCTCAAATGCCAATTTCCTTTTCTTCTCCATTTCTGGGAGACTCTGAAAGTCCTTACCCACAGTCCTTGGGCTAAGAGTCACCCAGAAGAGCAGATCTAGCTGCTTGCCATTCATGGGGCTGCAGTTGGAGATGTTAACCCAGAAGCTGTGGTGATGGAAACTTGGCTTGGGCAGCACTTCCTCCTCCAGGCTGAAGATCTCCTCTGCCCGGGTCTGCTGCTCCTGGATAATCATGTATGCACGCCCCGACTGGCAGACCACACCAGAACGCTCTTTGAAGAAGGTCAGACAAGCCACTTGATTGCTCGGGACACTGATGTTCCAAGACACTGAGGAGAGGGCAGGAAGGCCATGGTCCCAGTTGGGGGTCCTCAGGTAGACCTTGTTTTTTGTGTCTGGGGTCACTGTGAAAATGCCTTCCTCTGCAGGAAAGGGTAGAGATTCAGACAGATGTTGTTTCACTCAACAAAGAAGAAAGAAAAGGGAGACTATGGGGGGTGCTTAACAGTCTACTCCAGTGCTATGCAACAGAACTTTCTGCTATAAATGGACACATTCTGTGTTATGACTGTTTAGTAGGCAGCCATTATTCTTGTGCATCTGTTGAGCACTTACTATGTGCCCAGGGTGACCAAGTGGCTAGTCAGCATCTGAACTTTCCCTTTTATGACTATGTACTACAAGCTCAATCATTAGCCCACAATATTCCTGGGAGAACCTTTAAGACAAAAGGTCAAGTGGAAGGAAGTTAGGTCATTGTGGTATGTAGCTCTGGCTGTCCTGGAACTCTCTCTTAGACCAGGCTGGCCAGGAACTCACAGAGATCTGGCTGTCTGTGTGTCCCAAGTGCTAGGATTAAAGGTGTGTGCTACCATGCCTGCAGCCTAAAACTGTGACCCAAAACAAACCCTTCCTGCATATAACTTTGTCATCTCACAGCACTGGAGAGCCAGTACAGCAGACACTCATATTTTTCATTTATTTAGTATTGATTTTTGTTTACATAATCACATGTGGCTATTGTACTGGTCAGCGAAGGACACATCTCTGTTGGACTAGGTAGGTGCCCAGGTTCTTTTCAAACAAACATCAGAACAGTTTGACAAATGAGTGTTCTCAGTTTCCTTTCAGAAATGTTCCCAACAAGACAATCCCCCTGCTGTGGGAGTGGCATATATCTGTGTTTGCCTCAGAGAACAAAAGAGGTTTGAAAAGAAATCCAGAATTGCAAAGTTGAAAGGGCTTCCCAACATACCCACAGGTCCACTGTGTGCTCCAGGTGAGAATGATCCTGATTTTCAAAGACTTCCCAAAGGGGATTGATTCCCTGGTAACCTTGAAGATGGTTGGCAACCTGGGTTGACCTTACTCTATCACCAAAGATTTATTTCTTTCCCACTATGCCACAGAAAAGTCAACCTCAAATTAAGCCTTAGCCAGTTTTAAAATGAGCTCTATCTAGTTTAACATAACTGTTCTTTGAGTAACAACAATCAACTGCATATAGGTCACCCCAGAGAGCCATTTAGACCTCATTCGCTACTGCAGAACATGGTAGACCTTGACTTTGCCTTTGTCATGCAGAACAGGACCCTTGCAGGCCACTTCTTCTCCAATAATTTCCCCTCTGTGCTCTCCATGGTATGCTCTTAGCTGTAAAAGCAGAATCATAACAATCCATGGCTGGGGAATTTTTCATTTTTCCCATCAGCTTCCAAAAAAAGGATTAGAAACTTATTCTTTGACCTGCTGCATACCAGCCATTGCATCCTACTTTCAGATTTTTTTTTTTTTTTTTTTTAATTTTTAAGCTCTGGAAATTTCCATGGGTTGATGAAAAAGTCATTAGGACCCAATGTTCTGCAGCCTTCTACTGTGAGGACCAACCTCTGCAACAATTCTTTCTCTCTAAATTGGCAACTTTGTATTGTTTCAATGTGAAAAATCCCCCATAGGGCATGTGTGAACCACAGGCAGTAGAGACCTGCTGGAGGAACTGGGTCATTTGGGCCCTGAGGTTTTATAGCCCTACTTCCTGTCCACTCTCTGCTTCTGAAGTGTAAGCACAGAGGCCCACACTGCTATAATTTCCTCAGTGATGGACTGTACCAGTAAATTGTGAACCAAAATAATCCTTCCTTAAACTGTTCTCCTTATATATTTGGTCATACAACAGAAAGTAACTAATGTAGCATAAAACAAGATGCATTGAATATCTAACAAGAATGGCTAAGAGGGTCTAGCAGTGGGTGAGCAAGGGACCACCTACCTTTGAAATATGGTATGAGAGACACGGTCAGGCCTTGCCTGGAGACCTCTTGTTGGCAGTTGGGAGTGTATGTTCTAAGTGTCACAGAGCTATTTTGCTTCACCTGGATCTTCTCAATAGAGCCTCCTGGACAGAAGGATCCAAAGTACAGGTTCTGGCCAGGTGTGGTGCTGGACACGAGGTAGCCGAAACTGGTGTTGCAGGCCCTCTCACGTGTATTCTGCTGTAGCTTCTGTCCTGGCACCAGCATAAGACTGAGCCTGTCCTTGGGCACCAGCAGCTTCCAGGAGAAGTCATGCAGCTGCACAGGCAGTTGGAGGATGTCCCTGGGCACCTGCAGGTGGAAGGACTTCTTGTAGCAGTATCGGTGGTCCAGACAGCCTGGAAGAGAGAGCCAGTAGTACCCATATGTAGGGTATGGGGGTGGGGGAAAGAGTACAGTGTACCATCCTGAGGCTGGGACTGCCTGCTTTCCTTTCTGCTTGTGACTCTTCACTAGTTTTCCTGTCCACTCACTTCCTCTTGTCTACTAACCTTGCAGCCAATCTCCTGTGAGTGCGCAGGAGAGAGACACTCTCTTGTTGTTTGTGCCTTCTTTGGTCTGGGATGCTACCCCAACATGTTCTTGCATTTCTATATCATATATACTATCCTATATCATATATATATTTCTATATACTAGAGCTGTGAGTGACATCATGGCCATCTCAGTTTGCATTATGCCCCATCACTTCCAATTGGGTGGCTCTGTTCTAACCTAGCTCCTGTGATCCTCAGTTTATGCTTAGTGGATCCTCAACTTTGTATTAGAGATCATAATGTCACAGCAGGAGATGACTGAGTTTTCTTTGAGATAGGGTCTCTCTGTGTAGCCCTAGCTCTCCTGAAACTCTGTGTAGACCAGGCTGGCCTCAGACTCACATCTACCTGCCTTTGCCTCCTGAGGACTGGGATTAAAGGCACTACTACATCTTTTCTTTCTTTCTTTCTTTCTTTCTTTTAGGATAGGGTCTTATATAGATAGGCTGACCTGGAACACTATGTAGCCAAAGAGTATCTTGATCCTCCTGGATTATGGGGTGCATGCATGGTTCATGCATTGCTGGGGATAATTGAGGGATTTGTGAATGCCAGAATACCACTGTACCAGCTGAACTTCACCTCCAATCTTGAGTATGAGTTTTGCTGCATTTGTTAAAAGACTTACAAGCCACAGAAGGAGCCAGGCTAAGTTCATTCCATTTGTATTGTAATAGAGACTTGTATTTTTCCAAAGCCAGGACCTATGCATGCTATGCAAGCATTCTACCAACTAAACTGTTATGTCCCAGAAGGCTAAGTCCCTGACTGAAAAGGAGGCAAGGGGTAGGCAAGTAGAGCTATAGGGATGGGGCAGCTGAGCAAAGGGGAAGACTTCCCCAGGGAGAGGCTGCAGGATGGGCAGAGACCAGCAGGGACACTAACCTGCTGTGATCTTCTGAGGATGAATGGTCAGCAGACACTTGTTCCTAATAAGGCCTGTCAACACTTGTACTTCTCTCTTACTCCTGTTCACCTGGCCTCAGTGGTCATTTCAGACCACACCCTTTACACCCTACTACTAAGCTCAACAAAGGGCAGAGGTAGGCAGATCTCTGTGGGCTGGAGGCCCGCCTGGTTTATAGAGAGAGTTACACAGAAAAATCCTGTCTCTCACCCCCACCCCAAAAGATAGAAAAGATGGTTCAGTGGGTAAAGTCACCAAACCAGACGATCCCTGGAACCTAAGTGGCAGAAGGCGAAAACTGACTCCCATAAGTTGTCCTCTGACTTCCTGCAGAGACACACACACAGACACACACACACACAGAGACACACACAAAGACACACACACACACAGACACACACAGAGACACACACAGAGACACAGAAACACACACAGAGACAGACATACAGACACAGACACACACATACACAGAGACACACAGATACAGACACACACAGACACAAACACAC
>PVIH01000888.1:0-52568 GCA_004025045.1 Sigmodon hispidus
GGGATGGAAAAAAAAAAATTCAGAGGGAAAGATGAACACAAAGAAAATATAGGTGTAGCAATCTTATTTGTATGTCTACCCTTGATAAGCCATGCTTATCATTCTTATCCTCTATATAGTTATTGTTAACTCTTCCACATTTTAAATTCTTTTTACTGTGTTTTTTTTTTTAATAAATACAAAATAAAGGAAAAAAAATGCTGATTGGCTGAAGCATGGGCAGGGCTACCAGACTAAGAAACTGCAGGTAACAGGAAGAACAGAGCAGAGATACCACAGAGTCACCAGAGAAGCCAACAGATGCAGAACACAACTATGCTGCTCTGAGAAAAGGTACTGAGCTGCATGGCTGAAAAGATAAGAATCATGGGTTAGGTTAAGAGCTAGCTAGCTAGCAACATGCCTGGGCCCTAGTTTGATCAGCATAAAATTAATATAAGCATCTGTGTGTTTCTGTGGGACTGCGGATCTTCAAGTCTGGACCACAGGCTGGACAGGCCAGAAACTTATTACTACACCCAACTCCCTTATCCTTCTGTCAATATCCACCTAAATCAGTGTTTAAGCTGCTAACAACCACTGTGAAAATGCACACAGCAAAGCCTGTCACTACACATGTCTCACATATCAGCTTCTCTCCAACCTGTCTAGGAATCATTTAAGGAAGGAAGTCAAGTGTAAATATGTTTTAGCTTCATTGTCAAACTCAGTCAGGTCTTTTAGCTTCATTGAGATGTTGACACTTGTACCTAGGAGAACCTGATACCAAGGTAAGACCCATGATGAAGGAGCAACAAGAATCTGTGATAATAAAATCAGTAGTGAGACCCATGCCTGTCATTGTTTGTACCTTGCATGCTCAGGAACAGTTCTAGGGGATCCTAGAACCAACTCCTTCTATCCCACAGTAGAAATTAACAGTAGCATTGGTTTCTGTTAGTTAGTTAGTTAGTTAGTTAGTTAGTTAGTTAGTAACAGGGCTCTCTGAGTCTGGTCACTGGTGGTGTCCTGGCACAGTGGCCTGAGTGGAGCAAAGGATGTGCATACAGGAAAAACAAGCATTCAAGAGCAAGGCAGCTCACAGGCCCACACTGTTCTCTTCTCTAGAGTGAGGATGGGGCTAGCCTCTCTGACAATATATCTCCCTACCTTTGAGAACTCAGAGAAAACTAGCAAGCTTGTGAAGAAGCAAGGCTCATCCAGTCCTTAGTAGAAGTGCTTAAGACAAGACTTAGTCCATCAGTGTATGCACATAGAGCCTTTGTTGCTGAACACACACACACACACACACACACACACACACACACACACTTCCTTATACTAAATGTCACATCTACACTTATCTATATCTAATTTGGCTCTAGATATCAGGCTGTGGATCATGCTAATATTTGACTCACATGGATATCTTGAAACACCCTTATGTCATGACCTCTCTTCAATGGCCTGTGTTGCCAGAGGAGTGGGGCTCACTGGTTTGTGTGCATTTAGTGCTCATACTATGCTACCCACACTCACCCCTTTCCTTAAATTAGCTGTCAGCTGCATCAGTGGATCCAATGTGGATGTCTAGCTCATTTGAACCTCCAAGTAACTACAGTTCAGCTGTCATCTACCTACAATAGCAGTAGAGTTCTCCTGGAAAGATCACTTGCCTACGCCTCATCAACTGCCAGACCCATGAAAAATAAGACCACAGAAGTGTTTCAATCACCAAGTATTGAAGTGATGTGTAGTAGAAATGGCCAAAACAATATTCAACCTACAAAGGGCAGTCAACTCTCCTGGTTATCTTCCCATCTCTCCTCAGAGCATGGCTTCCCCTCACCAAACTGCCCTTCCCTTTGCTAATGGTGGAGTTAGCTTACAGAACAGGGTGTGGGAGGTGGTTTGCTTAGAATATGCATGGGGCATGGGGAGAGCAGTGGTAAATCTCCCAGAACATTGAAATCTGGGTAATCAGGCCCGGTGAAGAGGCTGACAGAGTAGGGACAGAATATGAGTGTTGTAGTTTACATACCTCCCAAAGGCTCATGTTTTGAAAATTGTTCCTCAGTTGGTAAGTTTCTGGAGGAGGGGCCTGGATGATTGAAGTTGAGCACTTGAAGGTTATAACCACTCCTGATTCCTATCTTGCTCTCTAAAAGTGAGATCTGCCATGCTATCAACAGGCTGCCACTGGCACTGGGCTGCTGCCATGCAACTTCTGAGTCACAATAGAGATGGCTCCTTCCTGGAGCTGTTTGTGTCAGGACTGTGGTCACTGCACTACAGAAGTTCAAAATGGTCTGTGGAAACCCTAAGCATTTCCTCTCACCCCTCCAGCATCTACCATAAATACTGGTCAAGGGTATGTACTCTGCCAGACTCCCTCTGTACCCAGCCCTTCCTACTGTGTGCTTTATGGGCTGCCCACATCTCCTACTGCTTATCACAGTGTCTTAGTTAGGGTTTCTATTATTGTGATAAAAATGCCGTGACAATGAGCATGTTGGGGAGGAAAGGGTTTATTCAGCTTATACTTCCACATTGTTGTTTATCACTGAAGGAAGTCAGGACAGGAACTCAAACAGGGCAGGATCCTGGAGGCAGGAGCCGATGCAGAGGCCATGGAGAGGAACTGCTTACTGACTTGCTCCCCATGGCCTGTTCAGCTCACCTTCTTATAGAACCCAGGACCAGCAGCCCAGGGATAGCACCACCCACCGTGGGCTGGTCTGTCCATTAATCACTAATTGAATCTTACAGCTGGACATCATGGAGGCATTTTCTCTGCTGAGGCTCCTTCCTCTTTGATGACTCTAACTCGGATCAAGTTAACACGCAAAATTCAACAGTACACACAGTTATCCACAGCAGCTATGCTTTATCTTTACAGCTCTTCCCTGGCTCCTGATCCCCACAGCCCCACTTCCTATGCTCCATACTCAATGAAATGGCTTCTATCAACACAGTTCATCACCATTTGGTGGAATATCACAGACCACACTTCTGGAGGAAAGAGCTGAGAGTCCAGGCATCCATGCCTTGTCCAGCAAGCGCTAAGGCTGGCTTGTTGATGGAGAGAAGCTTCTAGCAGGTCAGAGCACAAGCCAAGAGCTTGATGGCTGAAGAACTCAGAAAATGGCGATGCCATTCATTTATGTGAGTTTCAGGGGTCAATCACTTGTGTCTCAGGTTTGTCTCTTTCTGTATAGAATTGAGTCTCGTGGAGAGATGGCTCAGCGGTTAAGAGCACCGTCTGCTCTTCCAGAGGACCCGGGTTCGATTCCCAGCACCCACATGGCAGCTAACAACTGTCTGTAGTTCCAGTTCCAGGCAAACACCAAGGCAAATAAATAAAAGTGTTTAAAAAAAAAAAAGAATTGAGTCTCAGGTGGAGGAAGACACTGCACCTAGTAGATGTTCAGGAACTCTGAGCAGAGTTATAAGGAGGCATCTACATCACCTTGTTACAGCCAGGGAAACAGAACACAGCAAAATTAAGGAGTTCCCTCAAGCACACAATCAGTCACTCAACTGAGACCCAGACACAAGCTCCTTGCTGCTGAGGTCTGTTCTGAGTCATTCTTACTGCCCTGTATCCACTCTACAGTGTTCTATGAGGAAAAATAATATCAAATAAAATAGGCTGAGAAATTCTGGCAGCATCAGTAAGAATCTTTTCTTTATCATGTGGCCTTCTCCTATGTTCATGTCTTCTAGTATATGTTTTGAGGCACTGGGGTCCATGTAACTCATAATGAACTAAGTGTAAACAAAAAACTTCAAGACAGATGACAGTTCACAGCAGCAGTTCCCTCTGAGGGCTAATATCATGGCACTACACAAACCAGGGGCAGGGGCAGGGGCAGGGAGACACCCCGTCCCTTCCTATTAATGCTATTTGGTGGACTTTTAAGGACACAGAAGTTCCTCAACTGTTGTGGCTGGAAAAGCCATCACAGGCCACAATGTCAGTAACCCCTAGAGCCCCGTAAGGCTGCGCATGCAAAACAGTGCAGAGACCTGACTGTTGGACCATGCAGCATCCCCTTAGGAGAGCTTCCCTCTCATTAACACCACCCCTAAGGATGGAGGGCAGAGGCTCAGGTCATCACAGAAAGAGTTCTGCCTGCTCTGTGAATCATGGTCCAAAGAACAGGCTTTATGGGGGTCTCAGATATGCTGCTGAGTCTCTTGCTCTGAGCTCCTACTCCTTGGATTGAATACAGATGAGCTCAGCTAACACAGAGCAGCTGTTGCAGAGGGTGCTAGCTGGAACCTGCTTTCTGCTGGGATGAGGAGGAGAATTCCTCAGCCTGGGAGATATTAACTGGAGTTCCCCCAAACTAAAGCACACATATGACATCATCAATAGGGTACACAATAAATCTCGCTTCTGAGAATTTTGAAAATATGAACTCATTGAACATGTACATGAATGCTTTCACCTACATGTTCTCTCCTTTTAACCATTCTTTTATATGTGAAACTGTATGACACATGGAAATTAGGAAAATGGGGAGTTAAATGATTAGATGGTAGGGTGTAAACAAACACACCATGCTTCTGTCAGCCTTTGCTTTGCAACAAGCCATTGGAAAACATAATGACTCAAAAACAATTGTGTTCTGTTTCTCATAGTAATGAGTTCACAGGTATGTTCCTCAGGCTGAGTCAACTCAGCTGTTCTTTATGGTGAACTGGTGGTTATGCCACAGCAGCTGGTCCAGGGTGGCCTCCTCTACATGTCAAGTGGAGGTATTGGGTCAGCAGGGGCCAGTATGAAAATAAGTTTTGCCTCTAAGTTCATCATTAGGCTTCCATGAACTTATCTGTAGAGGTAGACAGTGGGGTCTCAGATGTAAAGGGGGGTGCAAGGCCAGTGAGCATGTCCTTTTCTAGCTTCGGCTCAGTGTCCAGCTTTGGTTTGGATATGGGTCACCATGCCCACCAGTGGTTCATGTGCTGAAATTTAAGCTCCATTGTAAAGCATAGAAGAGGTTAGAAATGTAACCCAGCTGTAGTGTTGGTGGTGAGGCCAGTGGGAGAGGATTCAAGTGTGACCTGGCCCTGCTGATATAGCCAGGGTCCTCTGATGGGTTGGTTCTCAGTCTTCTTAGTGCTGTGACCCTTTAATATAGCTTCTTGTCTTTTGGTGACCCCCAACTATAAAATTAATTCATTGCTACTTCCTAATTGTAATTTTGCTACTGTTTCTAATCACATGCAAAAATGTCTGGCGTGCAGGATATCTGACACGGGACCTCTGTGAGTCATTTGACATCCCCCCCAAAGAGGTCACAAGCATGGGTTGAGATCCACTGTTCTTAACGAACAGAACTGTCATGATGAGTATATGTGCACCAAAGGGAGCTTCATCAGAATGGCTTACAGGCTGCAGTCCAGCCATCCAACAACGGCTATTTAACAAGGCCAAGAATCCAGCGTTTATTCGGTCCACAAGGCTAGATGTCTCAGCAGTCCCAACTTGGGGATGAATCCTGGAGGATTCCTAGAGGATCACTGGCCTTTAGTCTACAGTGGAGTCCGAAAGAAGTAGGTTTTCATACCAGTGAAAGAATGTCTCAGCAGCAGAGTGGATGAGCTTGCCAGTGAGAGTGAGAGAATCGGGTAACAAGCAAAAGCTTCATTCTTCCATGTGCTTTTCTGTGGGCTGCCACCAGAGGTGTGGTCTTGGTTTACAGTGGGTCTTCTGACTTCCAATAGTCCAGCCAAAAATCCCTTCAGTTTTAATTGATTCCAAGCCTTGTCAAGTTTGACAACCAAGACTAGTCATCACACTCATTATTAAATACCAATAATTTCATAAGAGACAGAGGCACCGAGAGAGGCATACATGGACCCTCCCTTTCACCTGCCTTGTGATTCTCTGCTTCACTTTTGGATTCTAACCATCATGAGACCAACATGAGGTTTGATTCCCAAACATCCAGAGTAATAATCTAAATAAGTGCTTTTTCTTTATAGTTGCTCAGGGAGTTATTTCATTTTACTCACACATTCCTATTTTCCCTCAGTCCAAGGAAACTCAGAGTCAGTGTTGGGATAGACTATCCAAGGAATAATTAGGAGCTGTTTTCTCAATCTCCACAATTTTCTTAGCTCATGGGCTTCTAAGATTTTTAACCCAGTTTGGGTTCTCAATGAATCCCAAGGCATGAATAACACAGAGGAAACTCTTTACAGTCAAGACAGTCTAGATACTCCTTTCCCATGCCCAACTCATCCCTGTCCTTCTTCCAATCCCTTGTCCAATGAGCAGCCTCAGCACCGTCATTGTGCCAAGATCTGGCTGAGCACCCGTGAATGGAAACAAAAGTACATTGTGGTATTTGTGGCAGAATATCTCGTTTATCTGGACATCAGTAATTTTTTATTCAGTTCTTTAGTGGCATTCATTCAATAGTTATTCAGTTCCCACTATCTACTGGGCAATGCACTGGACAACCAGACAGGATTGTAAAATCAACATAGTCTTTGCACCCCCCCCCCAAAGCACCAAGCATAGCAAAATGGCATGAACAGATGGTAACCTAATAGACTGAGTAGTGAGCATGTAATTGAAGACAGAAATACTGTGGAGGACAGGAGACCAATTCTCTGAGAGTCCTCTGGTCTCCTGATGGTGGTCATGAGGAGAGTGGAGAAGGAGGGAGGGGAGGGGAGGGCAGAGGAGAGAATCTCCCTCAACTGGAGGACAGTTAAGAGGAAGTGAGGGAATTGAGAGTGAAGGCACTGGATCCAGTCAGAAGACAGAACTCCACAGATGGCTTGCACGTTTGCCCAGCCAGAGCAGAGGCCCTCCTGCCGCTGTCCTGGGCTCCCTGTTCAGGGACAGATGTAGAACAGTGTCGGGAGATGGAGATGAAGCCCCTCTCTGGAGCAATTGATAGACTTGCTCACTGACAAGCACAAAGTTTGCAGCCCTCCCCAGCTTGAGCTTGGGATGTACCCTGTCCTAGAATCTGAAGTTTGGAAAATTAATTCACAAGCAAGGGTGGAAGTCATCACCCTAAACTTTTTCTCCTCATGTGGTGCTGCGAATTGAATTCAGGGCCTGTGCACACTTCACAGGTACTCTTCCACTAAACTATATATATCTCAAGACCCCACACTCTATATTTCTCACATGGTGTGTGTGTGTGTGTGTGTGTGTGTGTGTGTGTGTGTGTGTGTGTGTGTATACAGTTCAACGTCAAGTGTCTTTCTCAATCACTCTTCCCCTTATATTTTGAGATCAGGACTCTCTCCTGATACCCAGTTCCCCTAATCAGTCAGAATAACTGAGCAGTAAGCTCCAAGGGTCTTCCTGTCTCCACCTACCCTGAGCTGAGATTACAGCCATCACTAACTCTTTGTGTGGGTTTTAGGATTGAATCAGGTCATTGTGTTTGCGAAGCAAGCCTTTGCCAACAGAGAAGTCTCGCCAGCCCTGAACTCTGCATTTCTCTGAATAATGAACTGTCTATCTCCCTGAGCCAGATGTCTTGTGTCTTTTGCAGTTAACAGGTTAGTTGCAGAGAAGATAAAGCCAGGATCTTTTGTGGTTTCCTTAATAACTCAATTTCCTTCCTCCAATAAAATGAAGCAAACAGAAGCCAGAACAGAAACAGAAGGATGAACAGAGGGTGATGAGCTGCTGGCCAGCCATGTGAAGCAGAGAGACTCCATCCCAGAGCCCGGTATGAGCCGTGAGAGGAAACTGGGGTACACCAGGTTTGGAATCCATTGAATAAATTGAGTGCCCACCAATCACCACCTTATTTATTCTCCAGAATCTTTTCTGCCTTGACAACCCCTATATAATAGGTTGCAGCCCAGGTTGGCATAGCAACTGATAATCTGGCTTTTTTTCAAGGTACTTTTATTTTTACCTTCTCTAGACTTATAAGCATGTCCTAAACATTTGGATGATCACAGGGTCCTACATGTAGGAAAGTAGCTTAGAGGGCCAACTTTCAACTAGTGAGGAGTAGACATGAACAGAACCTTCTTTATTTAGGGGGACCCAGGTCCTCAAACAATCTGTTCTGGCGTAATAGGTAATTGTTGGCAAAAACCATTTTCCTTATGAACTATGTCATAAGAAACATTTCAGCTGTGGCTGTTGTCCAATGTGTAGGACATACACTGCACATGAGTATACAAAACAGAGGGTCAGGACACCTGGGTTCAAATCCTGGCTCCACAGATCAGCTCTATGATCACAGACAAGGAAAAGATTCACCTTATGCTTCAACTTTCCTACCAGAAATCCAGCTAATTTTATAAGATTGCCATGGGGATTAGATATAGTGTAGACAGTATTCTAAACAAGCCACGCACGGCAATGCACACTTAAGGGTCCTGCAGTCTGGAAACAGGGGGAATCTTGAATTCAAGGCCAGTCTAGATTACATAATGAATTAAAAGTCAACCTGAGTTATGTAGGGAGATCTTGTCTCCCCAAAATAATGAATGAGTTGAAATGAGTGTTTAGAACAATGTGACACGTTGTACTCAATATATGCTAGCAATTGTTTTTATACTTGTCTGAAATGTGCTTCCTCATAACCTCTGTCATTCAAAACTTTCAAGTACGTTGTTACCATGGAGCAGATATTAGGCAGCAAATTAGACATCTGCAGTCTCTGCAGCATTTTCAAAGAAACTCCTTCTTGAGACTTGCTAGAATCACTACAAAATCTGCCAAGATATCATCACTCTCAGTGCAATTTATTGATGACATATTTGGTGACAGCTGATAATCCTGGTCACTGAGAAACTTTGGGAAATACCATCTCAGGCTCTACGCTAAATGCAGTCCCCAAGCCAGCAGCACTAACACTAAATGGGATATTGTTAGAAGGGAATTTTGGTTCCATCCCGGAGATGCTGATGTTTAACAGTCCAATCAGTCACAACGTAAAAGGAGCATTGGTTCAAGTTGATGGCTCTCTACCCCAGGTACACTACGGGTTTCTACTCTGGGTGCATAGTGGTTCTCCACCTTAGATGCACATAGGTCTACACTTTAGTGTACTGCACTCTTGGTATGTGGTAAATCTCCACCCTGGGTACAGGTGGGCCTGCCCTTTGGGTACACAGTTTATCTCCATTGTGGGGCACTGTGGGTCTATAGTCTGGGTACATGGTTAGTCTCCATCCTGAGTGCATGTACATCTATACTCGGAGTGAATGCTGAGTCTCATCTCCACCCTGAGGCCTTATAGACTGCTCTTGGGCAGGGCTTGAGCATCAGTCAGTGCCTCTCAAGGCTCCCAGAGGGATTCTCTCATGCAGCCAGGACTAAAAACCACTGACTCCAGACAACAGTTCTCAGACTTTGATATGTGCATAGCCTCTGAAATTACCAGAGACTTCAATGTCCAGACTTGATAAAAGAAGATAGACCTGACTACAGCCATCTTAAAAAGTCCCCAAGAAGCTCTGAGAGTGACCAAAGCATGAGACGTGATGATAGAGGCATTCATCCAAAATCAGTTTTAGGGATGTTGTTAAAGCTTAAGTCATTGCTAACATTTTCCAAAGTAGATACTAAATAAAAATTTTGGATTTACTGATCTTGTGGAAGATCTGGAGACTGTTGACAATACCTGCATGTCAGCTGTAGGTTAAAATTGCCTCTTACAATGGGCATGCACTCAGTAGCTTGCCACCACTCCTGCCTGACTCTCACTGCTTATTACTGTGTTCACTGTGAGCATTAGGAGTTTGTAGCATCCAGGTGAGGTCTACCTGCTGGTCTTGTGAATGAAAGAAGCAAGTCCACACATCCAGTGGTAACCGTATGCTCAGTCCCTGAATTGTGGCCTGATTAGTTTTTAGGGTCAAAATTTTGAGTTCTTCCTGCTTGAAGGAAGCCAGGAAATTTCTTGGGGGTAATCTCACTCTTGCTGAGATATCCTCCCAAGGATATAGATCTTCTTCATTCTCACTTTGAATCCTGGACAAAGCATCTGGGAAGTACAGGTGATCTCTGCTTTTGGCCTTGGGGGCTGTCATCTACCCAGACATAAAGAAACAGCAAATCGATACCTCAACAAACTCATCTGTATTATGGGGATAACAGTGCACAATCTACAGGCTTACTTAAGGGTTAAATCCACTGTCTGTAAAACATTCTGGCAGACCAGGCAGGGGAAAGGCTCTCTTGGCAGAGCAGTTGCCTGAGAGAGCTGCCTCTATCCACCTGTAAAACAATCATTATTCATCTCCTTCCAGTCCTAGAGGGATCTGAAGGAAAGCGTGTTCAGAGAGCCACCTATTGGATGAGTGACATTAGATAAAAGGTTGACACTTGTGTAGCCTAGGATTTCTGTTCTGTAAATTAGAGATAACGGCAGCATCTACTCCTTGGAGTGTCAAGAAGTTTAAATGAGATGATGTATGTACAACCTGCTTGCCTACCCAAAGCTATGCTCCTGCTTATGATTAATTACCTCTGGGGTTTGGCTTCTCAAAGCATTATTGCCACCTAGTGGTGGAAGAGAGAAACTCCAGGTTCTACAGGGCCAGAGAGGAAACAGAGGGTGGTGTAAAAAAGAAAAAAAAAAAAGGTTTGATTTTGTCCTGGAAAACAGATCCAGAATGCCATGGAGGATAATTGCTCTAATGAGAAGAGTCCCAGGGAAGCTTTCCTAACAGGTCTCTCTTCCTTATTCCTGCTTGGCTGGTCCCACACATCTTAAGGTAAGAGAACCTCGGAGTGGAAAGGAACCAAAGGCATCTTGAAAGGTGTTAAACAGCTTACATAGTGAACTTGGGTCCCTTGACCATTCTGCCATTACTTCCCATTCCCAATAATAATTCTGACTTTTCATCTTGATCCAGAACTCTCCCCTTGACATTGGCCAGCTGGCCTTCGAACGGCTTGGCTCATGAATTTGGATCCTAACTGTCTCCATCAGTTCAGGTTGCTTTAACAGAACAGCACTGAGCAGGTGGCTGGAACAGCAAACATGCATTTGTCACAATTCTGGGAACTGGAAATCCGAGATCAGGTGCCAGAATTCTTAGCTTTTGGGGAGGGTTCTCTAGTTATGTCATTGCATTATCTTTTGTGGGTGAAAGGAGAGAGGAAGGGGGAGGGGGAGGGGAGGAGAGAGAAGGAGGGAGGGGAAGAGAGAGAGCCCATTAAGTTATTAAGTACCAGGTACTATTCTAAGGGTAAGAGAACTACCTGAGAATGAAATAGACATCCAACCATGCACTCTGGACCTTAACTCCAATGCAGAAAGACAGACAACAATTAACACAAGTAATTACAATACAGAACACATTAGCAAGAGGAAAACTATTTAAGACAATGAGGTGACATTTGAACTCAGACCAAACGTGTCCATGAATTCAGTCGAATGGATGTTTGGGGAGAGAAACATCTCAAGTAAATCCTGGAGGTGGAACCATGACGTGCTATCGGGTGACGAAGCAGACAGCATGGCTGGAGTGGGGAAGTCGGGGGAACAGTGGTCAGGAAATGGGAAATGGAAAGTGGAGTCACTGGCAGTGAGTGATACAAGTCACACATAACAGGGTCATTCTGGCTGCTGTATGGAGAACAGAGTGGGAGGATAAGGAATGAGGGAGGACAGGAGTGAGGAATCCATCAAGGAAGCAGGAGATGTTGGTTATGTGGACCAAGGGGGTTGAAGTGAGGCTCAGTAGGGATGGGCATCAGAGCACAGCTGTCTGAGTCTTATGGAGCATCATCACCTTACCCACTCCACTTCCCACTGGTCCAACCAACAGTATAAAGGATCTTTGGAGACTATGCCTGGCCCATACATTACACATTCTCAGAAGCCACCCAAGGAGATGTCCCTGGAAGGACTGTTTCTGACTGACATTGAGGAAAGGTTTGCCTCATGTAGGTATTCTAGCCAAGAACTTAACCAACCACACTCCTCTCGTCGACTGTTCCAGTGTGAAACCATTTTATGGCTGAGCCTTTGGCAATTGAAGGACACCAGTCCTGACCAGACTGTCTTCCCAACTGTATTAACACCCAGGGAGAGCAGAGACAGAAGGTTTATTAAAAACAAGACCCATTTTGACTACCTTGGCAGAAGATGTTTCTGGAGTAGCTGGGCATGCAATTCTGAGTCTGGATATCAGTCTAGCCACAAAAGTTTCTTCCAGTCCACAGTCATAAGCAACCCTGAAATCAATAGACAGCCTATAGGTCGGACTCAAGAAATGTAAGAGCAGTTATAGCCACGGCCCCAATCACACGACCACGTGGTTTGGGAGCTCACTGAGGTAGATGCTACATTCCTAAAGACATCTGCATCCCATAGCCACAGATGCTGAAGTCCTCAGTCACCACCGCCCCCACCTTGTGTGTGTGTGCTCTGTTATGCATACATGTTCAGTATATTTCTCCTGCTTTTAAAAATAGCATTGGCAAGCATCTACAGTGATAATGATGTCTGAGAGTTAGCCAAGGAGTGGGGAATAAGTCTGTGCAAGAAAGAATATCTTTTAAAAAAAAAAAAAAATCCCACAATGGGGACAAAAGTTCAAGGGAAAAACTTAACTTATCATTAAGAGGCAACAGCAGAAAAGATGTAATTGCTTATTTGTCATACCAAAACAGAATGCTCACTTGCAAAATGGAAAAATATTGACCCATATGTTTAAATTTGTCTGTGTAAAACAATGTAATGAAATAAAAACCTCTTACAGAAATGTACAAAACAATATGCAAATAGGTAAATACATTCATTCATAAAAATTACATTTTAAATGAATATTTATTGGTACCAAATTTGTTCATTTTATTATTAAGGAAAATGAAATAACGGAGCGTGGAACTTGCAGATTTGATATTCTTGTCAATTAAATATCCTGGAAAAATCCTTCATACAAAGCACATAGAAAAGAGGTTGGATAATAAACTGGTTTACATATCAAGGATTTCCAGATGCCTCAGTGAGAAGTGGGGGTTGAGATAACAGAGAGGCAAACAGGCAGTGAGGCCACTGCAGATGGGTAGATGCTTAACATTCACAATACAGAAAGGGTTTACAACTTTACAGACATCAGACACAATGACCCAAGTCCATAGTAGGAGAATGGCACACACGATCAGGCCTCACAAAGGATATACACTTTTTTAAGAAAGAAAAACTAAAATATGCAAAAAGGGAATAAAGATAAGAAAAAGAAGCCAATTGTGAAAAAATATATAATTCTTAGAACTACATGTTTGTCTCCACTGAACAAATGGATAAATAGCTGCCTTCTCCTACAGATTCCATGAAGCCTTTCATAACTAGGCTTCCTGTCCTGTATTAATATTCTGAAGTCAAATGTCTTACTCTCATTTCCTACTGCTGTGATTAAAAAAAAATAAAAATAAAAATAAAAATAAAACCCTAACCCTGACAGAAGGAAGGACCTGACTCACAGTTCCAGGTTCCATCATTGCCAGGAAGTCAGGGCAAAAGCCAAAAACACTAGACACATCACATCCATGGTCAAGAGCAGAGAGCAATGATTTAATTATTCCTGGCTTCTGCTCACTCTCTTCTTTCGTTTCAGTCCAGGACCCAAATCAAAGGAACGGTGCCACCCACTTTTACTCTGTGTCTTCCCACATGAATTAATGAAATCAAGACAAACCTTCACAGGTGAACCTAATCTAGATAGTCCCTCTGCAAGACCCCCTGCACAGATGACCCTAGACTGTGTCCAGTTAACAGAAAGTAGCCATTACATGGACTTCACATGGGGAGAAGTCTGACAAGATGTCAGAGCCCCAGCACTTTCTAAGGAACTGAAAGTCTGTGCTCCAAAGTCAAGGTCCAGCCTTGGTAACATCATCACAGCATTCCTGTAAGTCTGAGGTTAAAGATCTGTGGCACCAAAATAATGCAAAATTGAGCCCTGAAGATGCAAGAAACATCAGAGATCTGTCAGACCTTAAAACAGACACAGTCCTGGTGGGGGGCACTCATAATTGAGGGTTGGTAACCTCTAGATTTGGGCCGGACTATCTGCAGTCTAAGACATTAACCTTCAGGGCATTTTCTGAACCTTGGTCATTACTGTCTTATTAGCATATCATTAATTTTGCTGTTAGTCAGGGGTCACAGACATCACTGTAACAAACAAATTTCCCAACTATAGGGAGTTGAATTGTCTCAAAAACTGGATCAGTGGTAAGAGAACAAGAAGCATGTCTGTGAGAGAAATGCCAAGACATAGAGAGGGAAAGAAAAGAGTTTTGGGTTTTTGTTTTTTTTTTAATTTTAGGTAAGGACCTAGATATTAAAGTAAGTGTCTAGAAAAAAAATAGATTAAAGGTTGCTTAGGGCTGGAAGTAAAACGAAACTCAGTGAAAGTGGGCACAGGGAACCTTAGTGGGTGATGGGGACACACTAAAACTGGCTTATTGTGGTGGCCTCAAGAACTTTGCAAAGTTACTAAAGCAGGTGAATTTCATGTATGATTTGCAAGTTGCAGTGGATGACATTGAGGGTATAGAGGACAGCCATAGTTCATGAATATGGAAACAGTGTTCAATCAGGCATCACCTAGAGAGGCATTGGACTAACCAACCAAAATAAGGAAACTGACTCAGTGAAGACTTAACAAGACTTTGTGTACAGATAACAGCTGCATAAAACAGTTTCAATTTTCACTCAAAAAAAATGCTGGGCACATATAGGAAAGATGCTGTCAAAAGCCCTCATGTCCAGATCCCAGCTTGACCAATTTAGTTTTATTTTATATAAGCCCTGGCCCAGTTGGCTGTACTACCACCACAAAATTATCACTGTCTATTTTAAAATTATTTTGTCATTGTGTATACAGAGAGAGAGAGAGGGATAAAACAGTGCAGTTAACCTCCCACAAGCTCCATCCTAACAATTATTAATATGCAGGCTATTGTTATAGTAAGTTTCTGGCCCGTACTTTCAGGCCTAGCCCTGAGATTCATACCCACTCTCAGCCCACTGCCGCTTAGACCCAAATAATCACACAAATGCTTGTATTAATTTTACCCTGCTTGCTGATTGACTTGGGGCCCAGGCATATAACTTGCTAATTCTCAATTCTTAAACTAACCCATGATTTTGATCTTATTCAGCCATGCGGCTCAGTACCTTTTCTCAACAGCATTTCAGCTTCTTTCCTCTATGTCTCCTGGCATCTCTCTGTGGCATCTCTCTGGCTTCTCTGTTCTGTTCTTCCTGTTCTCAGAGTTTTCTTAGTCTGGTAGCCCCACCCACATCTCCAGTCTGCCTTCAACCAATCAATGTTTTTATTAAACTAGTAGGTGGAATAATTGTTTACAATGTAACAATATAATCCCACTACATTTCCCTTTTTTTTTCTTTTTAAAACAAGAAAAACCCCAACTCTAATATCCTTCTTTCCCATTATCTATAACAACTTGTAACCAACACTGAAAACAAAGACAAACATCCATAATCCATTTTTAGGGAATGTGGGCATAGTTCTCTAGGCTACTTCCTGCTGAATTGAGGCACTGGCAATGGGGACCCAAAGATAATTTAAGATTATGGACAAGTCCTTAGTGAAGTAGTCTCTGAGGCTGGGTCATCTCACACAGTATCCTTGAAGTTGTTTTGGATGCAGAGCTCAGAGGAAACTTCAACAGAGGTACTCTGACATGCTGAATCATCTGGGCCATTCATTTTCATTGGTAACATTTTAGGGGGTCTTTCTCGATCAAACTATATTTTCCTTTAACCAGGAATAAATCCACAGGCTCTCATTTTCTGTGGAAATAAAGACACAACCTCTTCTCCAAAGTAACATATCTTTTGATTTCAATAAGTCAACTCATTTACAAAATATATAGGTTGGATTAATCCAGGAGCATTTGTAATGAAATGGCTTTTAGCAGCTTCATTTTCAGTCAAAAAACTTAAAGACAATAGCATACTGCATCCAGACATTTTTTGTAATTTTCATCTTTGCATGGCTTATTATTTTTTTTTACTCTATTTCTTTTTAAAGGACTTTTTCTATCCTTTTTCCTTTTTCTCTCTCTCAAGCCTGCATATATTTTAAAACACACTCTAAACTATTTAGAGTTTTTTTTTTATCTGTCTTTACTGTATATTTCTTATTTCTTTTCTTTTTCTGTTTTTGACCACACCTTTGCTTGGCTGGCTGACTCCACTCAGCTTCCTCTATTGCTTTCAGTTTCTGATCACATCTTTAATATGCCAAAGTGTGGCAAAGGATTCAATAGGGTGGACTAGACCTGCTCCTAGTCTAGCTTCATAGAGTTTAGCTTTTTAGCAGAGATACTAGTAGGACCCACAATTACCACTCTGGGGAATTTTAGGGTCCATATAACCACCAAGTAAAGCACTGCCATCTGCTGCTCATGAACTCCATTTAAGTATTTGGTAGCAGGGCCTCTTAAAAGACTCATAAGTATTTTGCTGAATTAGGAAGCCTCTCTTTAAAAGTCAAGCCTCTGCTTACCTCCAGCAAACAGAGCTGATCCAAGAAAACATTGCTGCTACTAAGAATCAGTCTTTGACTCTGTTTCCTTTCTGTCCTTATAAACAGAAACCTTAAATCCACCATGTACAGCTCCTTGCTTATACTGAGGCTCCAGAACCAGCCTTGTTGCAGGCTATCTCATCTGCATCCTTACATTCCTGTGCCATTTGTAAGTATACCTCACATGTTAGATTTGGAATTTCTTTTTAGATTTGAGATACTCATGTGTCTTGGGGTGGACTTGTTTCCTTTAATGTAGCCATGTGTTCAAATTTCCAGTTCTATCACAAATGTCAAGAACATGAGTCCACTTATCTGAACTGAAGATTCTCAGGCTGCTTTCTGACTGGATGTGTTCCTCCTGCCCATTTCTCTCTCACTCTGTCTCTCTGTCTCTCTGTCTCTCCCTCTCTTCCTCTCTCCCTCCCTCTCTCTCTTCTTGCAATTTCTTTGCTAAAGAAGCCAAGCCATCCGTCTATGAAGTTCTTTACAGACTAGGTTTTACAGCATTCTTTCTGATAACAGCTGAAATCATCTGTCAAAAGAAAGTCTGGCAAATAAATGAGGATATAACCAGGTAATAGAATCCATAAAAGTGCTCAGATTATTTATATCTATCAGAAAGTGGCAACACAAACACACAGTACTACATATATATACTTTCTGCTGTGTTCTATTCTAGGTGCCCAAGATGTAGCAGTGGGCAGAGCAATACCTGCCCCTGGCCCTGCTTGGGAATGTATTTGAATAAAGGGTAACAGACATTAGGCACATGCATAATTAAAAGGCAAAGGGTGGCATGGTGATGCACATGATGAAGAATGCTATATGAGGAAGAAGAGATTCAGAGTCAGGAGAGGTAGAGAAAAGAAGATTGTAATTTGGATGAGATGTTCCATCAGTTTCTTCCACAGCCTGACAGAAACTAATTATGTGAAGAAAATGGTTATTTTAGCTCACAGCTTCATGAGGCTGAGTCCATGGTCACTCGGCCATAGCATGTGGGCAGGACATTAGGGCAGCAAGAGTGTATGCTGAAGGAGGATTGGTCACATCATGCAAAGCAGGAGGCAAGAATGTCATGTGACCAGTTTCTTTTTTTTTTCTCACAGTGTTAAAATGTTCTGGCCATAACCCTTAAAACCTGAGGTGTGGAAATACTTCCAATCCAAAAGGTGACAGGTGGCCAATGGAAAGATCCAGCTGTCAGAGACACTCTCAACTAGGCCATACATCTTAGGCCATAAATGGTGTCATCAGATTATTAATGCATTAGACAGTTAATCCATTCATCAGGCCAGAGCCCCTTTGCTGTAAGCATCTCTGGAAATGCCACCACAGGCCCACAAATAGGTTTGCTTTATTAACCTCTTTGACATTTCTCAATTCAATCATGTGACAAGATGACCAAAGAAGGTTACAAGAACAAGATGGCATTAGGAAAAGATCTGGCAGAGGGGATGCTGCAGCAGCAGGTGAGGCAGATAATTAAGAAAGCATCCAAGACAGAAGGGATAACATGTACAAAGATCCTGAGGTGAAAATGTGCCTGGTGTGTTCAAAAAACAGCAAGAGGGGCCAGGATGGCTGGAGGTCATGATGGAGCCAGGGAAGTAGATATGGCCAATGTGGTACCCAGGTCTAGATTTCACAGGGCCTTCTAAGCCATCAACTTTTGCTCCGGGTAAGATAAAGCCATGGGAAACATCTGGGCTGAGTGGTGATGAGATCTGATGCTACAGTATGAATTTAAAAGTTTGCTGAATTTACTGTATGAGTCCACCTCATTTGTACTCAATACCAAAAACCTACCTGTGAAGAAAAAATGGGGCCTTGAATCATTTTCATATCAGTGGCTCAACACTTGGAACCAGGTGATAATGACAGGCCATCTTTCACTCAGCAGACAAAGGACCACTACAAAGAGTGTCTGATCATCTCTACTGCAGCTTAGCTGTGTGAAATTTATAATAACAAAAATACAACTCTCTTTAACTTAATAAAGTTTATTACTAATGTCAAGATTAGAGTATAGAAAATGAGGTTCTTCTGGGGAAAATGTCTTAATGTTTTCAATTAAAATAAAATTCTATTGGCACTCTCCTATGCCCATTTGTTTATACATTGCCCAGGGCTTTGTGCTGTAACAGCAGGATTTGGTCATTGTCGTAGAGATCACATGGCCTCAAAGATCCTATTATGGGGGAACGGCAAGACTTCAAAATATCTTTTCTTTGTGGGAAGGGGGTCATGATTGAGCCCGTCATAGAGATTGCTTGATAAGATCCACCTATTTCCAAATTGCCTGTCGAGTATTATCCGTTCCCTATTGACACTGAGCACTACCCACATACAGCACCCCATGACTTCATGAGATTTGTCCTAGGTCAGGTCTAGTGATCCTACCCTGCCCTGCCCTGGGACAGTGCCTGGCTACCTGGCCTCACCCATTGGTTGGATTCAGTTTGAGTCATTGCTTCTCTTACTAGCACTCAACCATGTCCGTCTGCTGGGTCAGAGATGCTGAGAAGGCCCTGGGACTGCTATGTTAAAATATGGCATATCCTAAATGCACAAAGTCATTGAGGTCCCCAAAGTAGGAGATACAAAGAAACCATCCAAAGCCATCATGCATATGTAATTTTCACAAGCTGCTGCTTTTGATGAGTAGGGAAGCTCCCTGCCACTCATCACAGATGGTCAGTCATCAGGCTGATGGAAAGAATGGTGGAAGTGGCTGGACGTGTGGCATGTTAGTCAAAGGCATGCCACTCTTTCAGGTTTGCAAGAGGTATCCACATTCTTGTTCTGATAGTGTCTAAAGCATTGCAACATAATAAAGATTCAGAGCATTTTGGTCCCTGGCTTTCCCATATGGAACCCAGGGATCACACAGCATAGCCACAGCATTTTGTCATAGCCTAAACAGATCATTTTCTCTCCATTGCAGCTGATCCTCCAAATCCTAAACTGAAAGGACCTTTGCTGCCAATGCCCTGGAATCTCTCACCAGCTTCCCCCAACTGGGACAAAGCTGGTAAAACTCCAACAGCTGTGGTACAGGAGGCAGGCATGAGAGACCTAAACCATTCCAGCTGGGTGCAGTGTGCAACCGGCATAAAGCTGAAACTCTTCAACCTTGAATTGATGATCTTTGTCAAGAGCCTTGCGCTAGGCATCCATTCCAATCTGTTTAATTATTTATCCAGTAAAAAGACACAGCCAATTCTTTTCTTTTTTTTTTCTTTTTTACTAAATAGGGCTGTGAGTCTAGTTTAAAACCCATTATTTTTCTTAATTATTCTTCTTTCTTCTGAAATCCTTCCACCAACCTATGTGTTCTAAGTACTTTGTCTAGATAGGGAATAGGAAAGCACATTGAATTTCTCAACAGTTTCCCATTTCATGGAAATATTAAAAGAAGTAGAGTAAGTGAGACAAAGAAAGACAAATGCCACATAATCATATCGACATGTTGAAACTGGGAAATTGAGCTCTCAGAAGTAGAATAGAGCAGTGGCCACAGAGGCCAGCAGAGAGGGAGGGGAACAGAAACAGAGTGATTAACGGGCATGGGGGTGCACGGAGAGCAGTAACTTCTGCTGTTTTACGGCATGGTATGGTAATTATGATTGCCATGAATTGGGAATATATTTCAAAGTAGCTGATAGAAAAGGTTCTCAATATTACAAACACAAAGAAATGATAAGTGTCTGAGGAGCTAGATTATGCCAATTGATCCAGATCTGATTATCATACATTGTAGATGTGTGCCAGAATACTACAGTGTGCCCCATAAATATTACAATTAAAAACTTAAATAATAATAGGGTTGAGGATTTTATTGAGTGGCAGAGCAATTACCTGTCTGTGTGAAGCTCTGAATTCAATTATAAGCACTGAAAAAAATATAAAATTTAATTAATTTTTTATTAATAAGGTTAAAAACAATAAAGGAAATTATTGTCATGCTGGGATGCTGTGTGCTTGAGGCCAGACCTGTGATGTCCTGAACTCATGTGTATTCTGCATTTTAGAAAAGCATCAGGTTAGCAGCCAAAGCATTCCTGGAACTTTCTCATCGGGTAGACAATTGTTTAGGGTCCTGAGCTGCACTTCTGGCTTCTCTTCTAACCCCAAATGTTTCCAATATCATTTTGTGAATCCTACACCAAGAACTCCCTGTGCACAAAAAGACATTGAATACTTCAATTTCTTCCTGCCAAGTTAAACTCAAGCATCATTTACCAAACTTATCTTATATGTGGAGTATCACACAGGCTACAGAAATGGGGAAATCCTCTTTGCTTTTCTCTGGATAGTGATAATTTCAGAGAGAAAGATGGGTATCCATAATTAGTCACCTAGGTAATATAGTGCTGTGCTTTAAATATTAAGAATCACGCACAAGTTTGTGTGTTTGAACAATTGATTCCTAACTGGTGGTACTTTGGGGCAAGAAGTATGGCTGGGCACTGATAGGCCACAGGGTGGGGTGCTTTGAGGGTTGTGTCTGACCTGAGCTCTCTGATTCACTGAGATGTGAAAAGCTCTCATGAACCTGCCACCATCCATGTCTTCCCCGCCATGATGGACTCATTTTCCCCGAGAAACAATCTGAAATAAGTCCTTCCTCCTAAAGTTCTTTCTGTGAGGTAATTAGTAATAGGAATGAGAAAAGCTAACAAACACTTGACTGCTTCTTGGGGCATGTAAGGAACACCCTACAGCTGATGTCTGCGTGGGAAACTGTGGAAGTGACAACGCCATTGGCTCACGGCCATTTCCTTCTCCAAAAGCTATCTTCATCCAAGGTACCTGCTTCCTGAAAGCTGTGCCCTACCCATCATCAGCTTTGTCCAAAGAGAGGCTCATGTGAAATGACAAAAAGCCTTTTGTCTGTTTAGGACACCGTTAAAGGGACATCTCTATCACAGACTCAATTCTGAAGACTGAGAACTCTTTCCTCAGGTCCATCACTGTTTCTGCCTATTCTTGCCTCCTCTCTCTCTCTCTCTCTCTCTCTCTCTCTCTCTCTCTCTCTCTCTCTCTCTTTCAGCTCAATATAGGTGTTGTATGTAAGAACAATTCAACTATTATCTGTTAGATGTCTATTCTGATCTGAGGCCTTCTGGAATGATAAGTTATATGCGGACACCTCTCTCATGGCAGGTAAGAAAGCAAGGTGTTTTCAGCCAGTGCTAAGAAGAAAATGACTACAAGACAGTTATTCAAATACCTTAGATGCAAGCACATCACTGAAGCATGTTTTCAGCTTCAAGCCCTGAACACCTGACTCAGGAGGTGAAGCCTACAACCCATAGCCCTCAGCCCACCCACAGCTTGCATTTTTAACAAGCCCTGTGATGCTGCCAGCACTCCACAGCCCTTTAGTCATCCTGGATTAAAAAGCTGACTTCTTGTAAACAGGCTTCCAAAGTGTCTCAAAATAATAAGAACTGGTGTGAGCATGTGGAGCATGCGTCTTCTCTGGGATCTTCACGCTGGGTGTGACTTCCTAGTATTTAATCCTGAAAGATGCTAAAGGAGACACTATCATTAGCCTCCATGATAGTAAGCAATAGGCCAAAGGCCACATAGCTTTAGCAGCCCTGAGATTCCAGCACAGGCCACAGGCTTCCCTCCTTCCCAGCCTGAGGTCTGAGCTACTGTTTAGATCTGCTGCCCAGGTGGTTAGGACTTAGCAATAACTTAGCCTTCTGAGAACTGTTTGGACCAGTACTGCTTGGTAGTCTGACATCCTCTGCTCCATGGGATGGTCAAATCTACAAAAGTAGCTGATGACCATTTCCAACCAGCAGATGATTTTCAAGGAACTCATAATATACCTCCTCGAACATAAGCAGATTCCTGTTTTGCCCATGAGTAAATTGTAGGGAACACTAGAAATGATTCTAAATCACAGCCTACAAGCAGGACAATAATTTCCAGCTATCACAGCTAAGAAAACAATATAACAGTAACAATTGATCATTATGATACCAGAATGACAGGAGGGGCTAGAAGTATGTGCAATACTCTGCACACTAACTGTGAGGGGCGCGGGTAAAAACAAGCGGTTGTGAGCATAACCTGTGACACATTTCAGTTTGAATTTGGAAAGGAAATCACTTGGGGAGCTCATCTCTCAATATCTGGTTGGCATCTGTGCTTTTGTCTACATGATATCCATCCTATTGGAAAAGCAAAGCCTTCAACTAGATGTGGCTTTGAGAGGGATGCCTCCAACTGAGTTCTACGGGCGGGCATGGGATCCACACTTAAAGCTCATAAAAGCAGAGTGCATCCCAGTTCAGACTTATCACTTCATTCCGACTGTCAAAATCCATGCAAGGATATTAGTCACACTGCCAAGCGACGATACTGCCAAGTGACTTCCCCTGACTTGTGGTCTTCTGGCTGGAAGGCTAGAAGTATGGAGCTGCTGAGGTCTACACATATAGTAGACTCATAACTCAAAATTCAAACTTGGAGACATTTCTGTGAATATCGGGAAAAACCAAGAACAAGAAAACATCATTTAAATATAAAGACTCTGGGCTGAGACAATGGATCAGTATGTAAAAGCATTTGCTTTGGAAGCATGAGTATTTGAGTTCAAATCCCCAATACCCATATAAAAGCCAGGCATGACCATGCACTATAACCTTAGTGTTGGAGGACAGAAATGGGTGAATCCTAGAAGCCACCCTAGCCAAAATAGTGAGCTTCTGATTGGATGAGAGACCTTGTCTCACAAAATGAGGTAGAGAACAATAGAAGTCGCCGACAAGCTCCCTTTGCCTCTGCACAGTCAAAATGGATGTACACACACACACACTTACCAAATATACATACATTTTGTTTATGATGTACACATGATAAAGAACTTCTATTTTCAATATCTAAAAAGAGGGAACAATCAAATATTCCCTGCTGGATACATGCATACATAAAATATAGTCTATATACATAATAAAATGTTAGTTGTTCTTTAAAAGGAAGACAATTCTGTCACATGCTACAACATGGAATAGCCTCAGGATATTTTTTTAAATGAAAGAAGCCAATGGCAAAGGGACTAAAGTTATATGGCTTCTCTGAAATGAGATACCTTGAGAAATCATAAGATTCCAGGGTCCACCTGTCTCTGTCCTCCACCATTGAGATTCCAAGTATCCATGGATGTTCATAGGGATAGAAACTAGAAACATGGTCACCAGAGTAGGGCTTGGAAGAAATGTAAATATACAAATTCAAACAAGAAATTGAAACCATATTCTGCTGGTAGATCTTTAGAATAGTTTATTTTATGGTAATTTTAGAATTATAGAGGAATTGCAAAAGCAACAAGTGCTTCCTTGCATACACTACAGTTGTTGCCAGGCTCTTATGTCATCGGGGTGCATTTATCACAGCAGAGGCATCAGCATAGGCAACTGCACTAATCCCATAGTTTGTAGCTTGCTCCTCTTTGGCAATGTCTTCAGTTCTAGGATGCGGGGTAAGAGATCACATGGTATCTAGTTGCAGCATCTCCAAGTCAAGCCTGTGAGAGTGTCTCCATCTTTCCCTTGTCATCGTCATCATCGCTGTTGTTGAGGTACCAGGAGCTTTAGAGAGCTCAGAACAAGCAGGAAGTAGACTTTCCCTCCACCTGGACTTATCTGCTATTTCCCTCATGAAAACATGGGAAACATAAGGGAAGCAAAGAGTCTTCCTCATCCCATTGTGATGGGGCACGTTTATCAAAATGATTTCTACTGTTTTCATTTCTAACACTGTGATAAAATTCCCTGACAAAAAGTAACTCATGAGACAAAGGTACTTACTCACCAATCCAGGTCACAGCTGACATGGGAATGTCAAACAGCCAGGCCTGTCCCATCCAAGAGCGGTGAAAAATGAATTCATGAATGGTCATTTGCTTGCTTGCTTGTACTCAGCTTGATTTCTCTATTCCCATGAAATTTGGGGAATGGTGGTACCCACAGTAGGCTGAGTCTTTCTACATCTCTGAACTTGACATTATCCATCACAGACATGCCCACAGACTAAATAAACCAACATAGACAAACCCTCACTGAGGCCCTCATCCTGGATGATTCTAGTTTGCACCAGGTGGACCTTTAATTATCATATAACCATTGCCTGATCCATGGGTGGGGACACTGACCTTCTTCATCTGGTCAAATTTATCAGATTTATCAGCTACAGTCATTTGCTTTCTCTCTTTTCCATATTTCATTATTTGGAAGCAGGTTCCTAACTGCAGTCCACCCTCAAGTGGGAGGTAAGCGCCAGCCACATCCTGATTCACAGTAGTTTTGAGGCTCTCAAACTACCTATACCTAAATCCAAATGCTCCCAGCATCTTCAGTAAAGCAAGTAAATATGTTCTTTCTTGCTAGATCCAGTGTGAGATTGTGTCACTTGCAAATAAAAACCCCTAATTTTTATTTCCTTACCATCTATTCTTTATGCAGAACCCAGCATTATTTTTTAAATAACTATATGATAAACTCCTAAAACTATCACTAGGTCACAGCTTATTTGTCTACCCAACATGATGACAGCCCTTTGAACCCTGGAAACTCTGCTGCCCTGCTCCACCTCATCTAACTCCCAGGATAAAATATCTGTTGATTCAATCCTGCTAGGACAGTGGTCTATTTAGACCTGTGGCTTTGCCATGTGTAAAAGAACTTAAACCCTGAGAAGTATTTATAGACACAATCTCTATTGAGAGAGACAGAGGGCTGCCCTTTGTCAACCTCAGTGACCCGAATCTGAGGCTAATGATCTCACCAGGGCTGTGAAGTTCGATCTTGTGAGCCTGTGAATTTCACAGTAATGACAAGAGTCCTGGCATACTGGGACATGGGTATGTTTTATAATTCATCTATTCCTTTGTTCCTTCAATGAGGAGTATTCATTGAATTTCTCCTATGTGTCAGATGCTATGCAAGGCTTGGGGAGGACTGTTAAGAACAGGATAGGTGTTCTCGGAGGAATTATTTCCAACAAACAGATGTTAAAGATGTAAAAGAGATGAAGAAACAGCTCAGTCACTAAAGTGCTTGTGAGGTACAAGCGTGAAGACCCAAGTTTGGATTTCCAGTACCCACATAAAAAGCTAGTATGGTAGTTTGAAAGTAATTGGCCCCCATAAGCTCATAGGGAGTGGCGCTATTAGAAGTGTGTCACTGTAGAGGCAGTCTTTGAGGTTACATATATGCTCAAGCCACACACAGTGCCTCAGTTGCTTCCTGTTGCCTTCAGATCAAGATATAAGAACTCTCAGTTCTTTCTCCAGCAACACGTCTGTCTGCACATCTAAATAATGATAATGGACTAAGCCTCTGAACTGTAAGTGAGCTCCAAAAAAATGAGCCCCAATTAAATAAACTCTTAACAAGAGCAGCTATGGTCATGATGTCTCTTCGCAGCAATAGAACCTCTAACTAAGACAGCGAGGCATGTTTGCATGTGTCTCTAATCCTAGCACTGAGGAGGCTGAGATTGGAGGCTCATTGGAGACTGCAAGCCAGTCACTCCAGCTAAATGTGTGAGCTCCAGGTTCAGATATATCCTGTCTCAAAAAACAAGGTAGAAAGCAATAGGGGAAGACACTGCCTTGTATTAGTTTCTGGCCCAGCCTAACCCCAAAGTCCAAATGAATTTTTCCTGCCCTCAGCCTGGCCTACCCTAAGGTTCAGACCCACAGCTTTACTTGGTCCCAAATAATCACACAAAGGCTTATATTAACACATATTGTTTAGCCTGTGGCTCAGGCTTATTGCTAGCTAGCTCTCACTTCTTAACTTGCCACATGGCTTGTGGCTTACCTGTACTCCACTACTTATTGCTTCTTGGGCAGCTAGATTGCATATCTCTAACTCTGTCCTCCTTCCTCTGCATCCATTTTTAGATTTCCCTTCTGCTTCTAAGCTGCTCTGCCATAGGCCAAAGCAATTCCTTTACTATCCAATGGCGTTCACAACATACACAAAGACATCCCACATCACAACCTCTGACCGCTGCCCCTATGTACCTCCACACATACACAGAGAGAGAGAGACAGAGGCAGACAGAGAGACAGAGACAGAAGAAAATAAACCAGGTAGCTTCAGATATTAACTGTCATGAGGACAATAAAAGAGAGGCATAATAAATGAGTAACTGAGAAGGAGAAAGAAGAGGCCTTAAATAAGACTTATAAGGGAAGATGTCATCTCTAAAAACTGAAAGGCGAGAGGGAGCCAGTTGTGAGAACCCCCGGGAAGGGAGAGCAAAGCCGGAAAAGGCTTGGTCTGCTCTGCAGTAGGGAAGAAGGTGGCTCCATCCTAGCGAGTGGGGAGACAGGGAAGATGTCACTAAAGAAGCAAGCAAGGGTCAGGCTGCACAGGACCTTTGTAACCATGGAAACGAGAGCTTGTGAGGAGGGGAATGACATGATCTGATTTATGCTTTTTTAAAGTCCGGTCAGGCTGCTCAGCAGAAAACAGATTTGGAGGTGTCTGCATAAAAACAAAAACCAGTGAGCTGAGGCTACAGTCCAGACATGTGAAGACAGAGCCTAGATCCTGAGCAATGGCTGTGGACCTCGGTAGACATGGCAAGACTTTTGTACTTGTTTTGGGTACTAGGACATGCTAGAGAATTAGATGTGGGGTATAAATAAAAACAGATGCAAGATTTGGGCTTTGGCCATGGTACCATGACCAAAACGAACATCCTGCATTTGTAACTGTGTTCATGAAAAATGTGGCAAGAGTGTGTGGTGAAAGGCACGAGCCAGGGGAGGAAAAGGTGACTCAAGAGAAAGAAAGCAAAGTCAACCAGGAGACTGCTGCAAAGGTTTCTGGGAGCATTATATTTCTGTTTGAAGTGTGTGGCCATGAGGTTGAGGCAGAGCCAAGCAGCCCAGCTGTGAGGTGCTCTTCTACATTTTTCTGTTTTGTGGAAACGTGATGGCCTGGTCCGGATATCAAAGAAGGTTTTTGTTGATAGGCAAAGTAGGAAAGACAAAGGGTGGAGAACATGAACTTGTGTAAGCAGAGTCACAGTTTGGAATCTACATTGCATCAGGAAATCAGTGGAAGAAGCTGGTGGATAATTTAAATAGGACAATAGAGCAGAATGGCCCTACACAGTATGGAAGCCACTGGCTACTTTGGCCACAGAGCACTAGACAGGCAGAGGCCTGAACTGAAATGGGTCTAGTATAAAGTGTGCATGGCTTTTAAAGGCAGCATGAAACATGAGGGCATAAAGCATACCATTGATAATTTTATATTGATTATGTATCAGCACAATTATATTTATATCTACTGGATTCAATAAAATAGATGATGAAAATAATTGTAATGGATAATTTTACACATCCTAATGTTATTGGAAACTTGTAACTGATAGTGTTCTGTTTCTACTGGGCAAGGAAAAACTACGGGTGTCCCTGTGTCAGGAAAATGTTTTAAATAGAGGTAAGCAAGTAAGAAACATGGACTTCAGATTTCAGAGGCTGGATAGTTAACACTGTTGGTGAGTGTGGCTGCAGGAAAGTGGCATAAAAAGGTCATGAGTGGGTTGGAAGGCTAATGAGTGAAGACGCTGATGAGATGGATAAGTTATCCACAGGAATGTTGAAAGCCTGGTGGGGGTAGAAGAGTGGGATGGTGACCAGGCAGTCTGGAGTGTTCAATGTTTGAAGGGTGGGAGCTCATTTGAAGAGATACAGCTGCCACTGTTGTTTTCCTGTCTAATCAAGCCACACACAGCAACCGAACACTTGAAGAGCTGCTGATCTGAACTGAGGTTCCCTGGAGGCTCTCTCTTGAGAAGTTCCCAAAGTTGCTTAAAGTAAGAAAAGGGAGCCCTAGGGTGCAAAAGGTGGGAGAAAAGGTACCTTACACTTATAAAGTCCGGCCAGTAGGCTAGAGGCCCACCGGCCAAAGAGAAAATGGAATAAGACCATGCTTGGAGAAAGAACAGAGTTGGGGGAGGGGGGTTGAAATGGAAATTCCAGAGAGCACTGAGGAAATAGTGGAAGATGAATGTGAGAGACACAGAATGGGACAGTCAGGGATGTGGAGGGCTGCATCCGGGCTGATGGCAAATGCTCTAAAAAACTGCCATTTGGACGTGAGCAGTGAGATCACCTGTGTGTGTCAGGCCCTAGAAGCCAGGAGCCTGTCAACAGATGCCACCACTTTGTCTCAGTGCCACAGTATGGAGGGAGGAGATAGTCTCTGCTGCTCTCGCTTATTCTGAGAGACACTGTGAAGCTAACTGTTGTTAATATTTATGTTTTGAAGGGTGGTTATATAGTGACAGTTTATTGGGGTAATCAGAAGTTGAGGTGCTGCTGCTGATTTGAAGATGGGAGCGCTTTGCGTTAAATAGGTCAGGCAGGAGACAGATTGGGTATGGTGAGTGAGAATGCCTACGGATGTGTTGGGAAAATACTGCTGGTGAAGCCCTTAGGAATGCTTACTCAGGACAGTTTACTCACATAAAGATCTGGTCCCTTTGTGGTATAGTTTTAATGATGTATATAGAAGAGTTGACACATTCAAAAGAATTTGGAGGAATCTATACAAGTTAAGTAGTTAATGAGGCCACCAACAAAAATAAAACATGCTGTACACTACAGTCAACTTACACTTTTGTATTTCTTTCTTTGCTATTGTTTGGAGTTAGTTTATTTGTTCATTTATTTGTTTGTTTTAGGGAAGTAATCTCATATAGTCCAGACTAGCCTCTAACTTCCTACATAGCTGAGGATGACTTTGAACTATTGATCATCTGGCTGCCAAGTTCTGGGATTACAGATGTGTGCCACCATGCTGAGTTTATGTAGTACTAGAGACTGAGCACAGGGCATTGTGCATGCTAGAAAGCACTCTACCATCAGAGTCATATACCCAGCCCATCATTGCATGGTTCTATGATTTAACACTTCTATTATGTACACATATTACTTTAATAGGCAGAAATATACGTAGTGTATTATTTGAAGTTATGCATTTCCCAAACAGGAAAAATTATATATATATAATATTTGAAACTACATATAAATCATTTAAAACTCCACATAAAAGGGTTTGAGTTTTTGAAATATAAGAATTGGCAAGCTCTCTGTAAAGCCTAGTGTATCAGTCAGGGTTCTCTAGAGGAACAAAACCAATAGAATATACACAATTACAGAAGGGAATTTATTGCATTGCTTCCCCAGACAGAGGCTGGATAGTCCCACAGTGGCCCTCTGCAGGCTGGAGATCCAGGAAAGCCAGGAGCTGCCCAGATTAAAAAACTGGAAGCTTCAAAACTAGAGAGACCAAAGTACAAGTCAGTGCAACACAAAATGCAAAGCCAAAGACCTACAGAGAAGGTAGTATAGGAAGTTTGTATAGCCAAAGACACTGGGGGCTGATGTCTGCAGCTGGTGCCTCAGCAAGGACACCTGACCAGGGACAGTCAAGCTTGTGTGTCTCAGACAGGTTCCTGCTTTCATCTTCTCATCCACCAGGCTTTGCAACACACTGGGTGGAATTACCCATCTCTGGAGACAGTCTCCAAGACACCAGAAAATGTACTTGCTTATTTCCTACACTTTTCTCAACACATTCAAGTTGATACCTAGAAGGAACCATTAGTCCAAGTAGTAAGTATTTGAGGCTTTACTGGCTACACAGTCAGTGTTGTAACTATTCATCTTGACCATTGAAATGGAAGTAACCATGGACAGAGCATGAATCCATGAGCATGGCTGCAAGCTGATAAAAGGTCATTATTTTTTCAAGAAGAGGCATGTGATGGCTTGAAAGAAAATGCCCCCTAAAGGGAATGGCACTATTAGGAGGTGTGGCCTTGTTGGAGGAAGTGTGTCACCGTGGGGGCGGGCTTTGAGGTCTCTTTTACTCAAGCTTTTCCCAGTGTGGCAATCAGTTGACTTCCTGTTGCCTGTAAGATGTAGGACCCTCAGCTGTTCCTCCAGTACCACATCTGCCTGCATGCTGGATGTTCCTGTCATCATGATGATGGACTGAACCTCTGAATTGTAAGCAAGCCACCAAGTTAAATGTTTTCTTTATAAGAGTTGCTGTGGTCATGACATCTCTTCACAGCAATAGAAAACCTTGACTAAGACACAGCAGCAAGCTCAGGCTTAGCCACCAGCTGTTACGTCTCAATCTTCCAAGTAGTGGATGCACAACAAGAAGCGGTAGCCAGGCAAAAAGTAGTAAAGAGAGAAAACCACAAGTGGTCTCTCATCTGTCTAAAATACTTTCATAAAACCCCAGAGCAGTTGTGCTATATGCTATCATTTTATAAATCACAAAGAGGTTAAAAAGCAATGTGTAGGGGCTGAAGAGGTGCACCAGCTGTGAAAAGCACTGACTGTTCTTGCAGGGGATCCAAGTTCAGTTCTCAGCACCTATACAGAGGCTCACAATGACCTGTAAGTCCAGTTCAGGAGATTCAACACTTCTGGTCTCTGAGGGCCATCAAGCACACACATGGTGCATGTGCAGACATGCAGGAAAACATATGCATAACCACAAATAAATAGATGAAAGTTTTCAACCAATGGAATAATTATTTCAGACAGCCTGGAGTGACAGATCCATCAAATTAGCTTTGGAGTTCCCTTGAGCCCAAAACAAGAGAGAAATGAAACTTTTCCTGTCTCCAGTAAACACATGAGAGGAAAAGCCCCAGTTTAATGCCCATCACCTTTAATAACAACTCTGGAGGCCACCTCAAGGGCCTGGACTATCTCTGTTCCTTCTCTACTGAATTCCTAGTACTGTTGCCACAGTTCTCAATAGATATGATTGGGTAAACAAAGTCCATCCTTCATCTAGGACCAATTTATCCTCCTGGGCTGATTCAGAGATTTGAGATCTGGGGCTGTAATCCAGAGCATTGTGCATGTGTATGTAAATCATATTTTAGTTCTTTTTTTAATATTTATTTTTCTTTTTATCTTTTTTATTCTTCTCTCATATAGTACATCCCAATTACAGCCTCCTAAGTCCCCTACCACCTCCCCTCCCCCCAAGATCCACTGTTGTTCTCAATGGTATCAGCTAAACTCAGCATAACACGATGCAGTAAGACTAGGCACAAACCCTTATATCAAGACTGGATGAGGCAACCCAGTAGGAGGAAAAGGGCCCCAAGAGCAGGCAAAAGAGTCAAAGCCAGCCCCCACTACAAAAAGTATATGCTAAATTGGGCCGAGCTCCCCATGGGAGGCCTTATCCTCTTTGAGGTGTGTATAGGAGTGAGGTGGGGGGAAATTGGGGAGTGAGTGGGAGATGAGGAAAGAAGGGGAGCTGTGGTTGGTAAGTAAATAAAACAAAACCTTTAAATTAAAAAAAAATGTCAAAAAAATTCCAAGCTAAATAACTACAACACACATGCAGAGGGTCTAGCACTCACCTAGGCCATGCCAGTCTCTTGATCCTCTTGGATTTTACTCTTACACCCTGCCAGCATTCTTGAACATTTGGACACAGTGAGAGTCTCTTCCCAAATCTATCACCAAAAAATAAAACAAAACACATTTTCTTTCTCTCCAAAGAAAGGAGTTTAAAAGTTCTAAGATGAAAGGTTCATAAATATGGTGAGCAGAATTTTAAGATCTCAAGATCCCCTGCTCAGGACCAAGGACCATAAAGAAGGTGGAACACCATTCCCCTGAGTGTGTTCCTTACACCACCAAAAAGGTCTTTGTTACTGTTTCTATTTGTCACCTTTTCTATCAACTGACTTTAAATGAGTCAAAAGAAAGATTATCTGGGGGTCTGATATAAGCATATGGCATAATCTCATGAAGAACTAAGAGTTTTCTCAAGCTACCTTCAGAAAGGTAAGTTACAAGTTCAAAGAATAAGAAAGACTGAAGGTCCCACCAGTAATTTTGTATTTGCAGTGCCTATGAATAAGGACCAGAGAATGGCAGCCTAGAGGTGACAAAGACCTTGGCTGGCAGGCAGCAAGATAATTAGGAGCTCAGTCTTACACTCACAAGCAGCTACAGCGCCATACACAGGGAATTTAGCTATGCCCAACCCCAAATTCCAGTCTGCCTAACTGCAAGGTCTCACTGAGTGTTTTCATGAAGTTTATGATAAGTTGGTCTATAGCAATTGAAGTTACTGCCCCCAAACCTTGTCTAATAGGCAGGAAGACACAGGGTGTCCACACTGGAACATAATGAGACCCCACAAGGCAGGGTATGTCTGTCCTAGACCTGATGTCCACTTGCAAACTCACATCCCTGAAGGTGGTCTCATTCCTTTTTAAGCCCCCTGTATATGAGACAAACTGAGAGCCAATCTGTAGCCATGCCTGGAAGGAAGACACAGAAGAAAGACCCAGAGACAGGCAGTGTTATGAGACAGGAAATAAACACTAAGAAATGAGCCACTGGAGTCTCCAATAAGCCAGAGAGGAGCCTGGTCCCCAGCAGTGATGCTGTCCCTCTAAATTCCCAGGTACTCTGCAGTACTTAGCACACCGCAGGGTAATTATATAGACTAAATGTCCCCGGCCTCACAAGCTGCATGGCACAAATGAGGTCACATCAGCATTTATATCCATAATTAGCTTTCTCAGATCCCTTCTTATTGACTGAGTTAGTTTAGGCCACGGGATAGATTGCTGGAACAGAGAGATCCAGATACATAGCAGAAGATGAATTCAATTTTTGCTCATCTAACTTCCCAGGGAGGGATGGTGGTCCTGGGCAGGGAGGCCACTCCTCTCCGTAGGGTCCCTCATGGTTTCCGGTTCCTATCATCTTGTTCCGCTTTCCTGTATGGTAAGGTAATGTTTTCACCCATAACAGGGCTCATGTGCCACCACCACCATGTCCACTTTCAACTCCCAGAGGAGAGGAGGAAAGAAAATAGAAAACAACGTTTACCATGAAATAAGTGACCTGTCACTTCTGCTCACAACCCATTGGCAAAACTATGGCCACACCAGCTGCAAGGGAGGCTGGGAAATGTAGTTGCCACTCATAGTCTGCAGAGTCCTTGTTTGAGTTTATGTATTTGAAGTATCCCTCAAAGGGGCCTATCTATATACTGAAGGGTTGGCTCCCCAACCTGGGCCATGGTGGAGTACTGGAAATTTTTAATGTGAGGCCACTAAGGGCTGTTTCCATTGGGGACGCTTCTCTGTCTTGCCATGGTGATATGCCGTCATGCCACCATAAACTTACATGCCTCAAACTAAAAGAGATCCATCATCTCCTTTTTATGCCACGTGTTTTGGTCTCATTAGCAAAATCCTGATCCTATTACTCAGAAAAAGGAAAGAACAGATTGTAGGGAAATAAGGAGTCTCGTCCATACACAGCATCAATACAAGGTTTGTTGGGAGTCTCTGAGAGATGGTTCATGCGTGTTTAGACAGCTCCAGGGTAGCATGGGCTCTGCCCAATCATGTCTACTGCATCACTGCTCTGGGGAACTGTGCCAGTTAGAAGCTGTTCCCTGGGCTCCAAATATATGACCATCTTCATTTATGACCCCTCAAATGGAGCCAGAGGCAAGATCTGGGTGTCAGAAGATGGTCTGAGAGGGGATTTAAAGAAGGAAGAATTAGGGAGAGAGCGTGAGAGAGGAAGGTGGAAAAGCCAATGAATCCTGTGTAATTGGAATTAGTCTCTCTTCTGTGGCTGTAATTAAATACATGAGACTAGATAATCAGTGGAGAAGAGAGATTTATTGAGTTCATAATTTGAAAAGCTGGGTAGCCCAAGAGTGTGGTGCTGTTGTCTACTTGGCATGTGGCAACAGTCTGCTTCTTTCATCCTAAGGTGCTGAGACAGAGCAACTGAATCAGTTTGAAGCTTGAGACACTTGGTGTTCATTGTCACCTTGACAAAAGTCTAGAACCACCTGGTAGCTGGCATGCCTGTGGGATTATCCTGATTATGCTAAATGAACCGGGAAGAGCAGCCCACTGTGGGTGGGACCACACCCTAGTAATGTTTTCACCCTGGGGGTCTTATACTGTATAAAAACGGGAAAGGATGCTGAACACCAGCATGCATGCATTTGTCACTCTGTTCTTCTGACCTCAGATGCGATGTGACCAATTGCTTCAGGCTCCTGCTACCTTGACTTCCCCAACAGGATGACTGTGCCTTGAACTGTGAGCTAAAATTAAACCCTTTCTCTCTGGGTTTGTTCTGCTCTGCATATTTTATCACAAGAAAAGGCACTAATACAGGTATCCTTTGCTCTTCTCATGAATCCACTGTTGTCATGGAGGAAGGAGCCCCAGACCCAGGGCTTCCTCTAGCCCTGACCTCTCAAAGCTCCATGTCTAAACACCATGAACACAAAGCCTGTGGGATTTTGAGGGATACATTCCAATTACAGCACTACAGATTGCCAGTTTGGGCAAAGGGGACCCAAATACTCAGGGACACTTTGTGTCCTTCTGAAAAACAAAAGACTGAGAAAATTATCACCAATAAAAACAGTCCACTGTTGAGGGAGTGTCTGGGGCGTCTGCCTGCTCCCTGCCCAAGAGTGGAGGCAGAAAGGCAGGGAGACAAGGCAGGCACTTGAGGTGAGATGCTGTCAGCTGGCATAAGAATCATTCACCATTTCTGCTGCTAAAATCCAACAAGGCCAAGGGGATGCAGAGTGAAGTACCAAGAGTAACATAGAGAACCAAGCCTAGAGCCAAAATGATGGAGATGAAAAAAGCGTTCCTCCTCAATTTGCACATGCCCAGTCTATGGGCTGGGGATAAATTATTTTCTCTCTAATCCTAGAAATGAATCCTTAAGGTGATTTTGCCAGGCCAATGAGGTGACTTGATGGGTAAGGGTGCTTGCTACCAAGTCTGAGGACTTGAGTCCAAGAGACCAACTCCCCAAAATTGTCTTCTGAACAGCACGCTCACCGTGGAGCATATCCACACATACCTGCATAAATAAATAAATGCAGGGGGGAAATGGCCTCCCATAGTTCTCCTGCTCTCATGAAACCCACTCACATGAACAAAGCCAGGGGTTCCTAGACTCTGTGTCTGATCTCAGCTCAGCACTCACAACATAGCCCCCAAAGTTTCCCTTTCCTGTGTCCTATAAAAACTAAGCAAACTGAGCAACAAAGAGTATGGACCCTTGATAAATATTAACTAGAATTATTTTTCACTCAAGTGTTTATAAACACTGCTGGCTACCACAAAGCAAGGGGTGTGTAACAGAAAACCTACTATTGGGAACTCCAGACGTAGCTCAGTAGTAGAATGTATGCTTAGTAGGTGTGAGGTCTGGGCTTTTCAATTCATGTCACACACATAGAAAAAGAAAGCTTATTTTGGACGGAGGCCCAAGATTTCATGTATTAAATAATGGAGCCAGATTTAACCCCAAATTTAAGCAAACTGGTTCCCAGTCACGAGACTAAGCTTCTATCACCTGCAGCCCCCAGGGATGTTTGCTGGTGGCTTTATCTTATCATAATAGAATTGCGGATATGACCTATAGTGTAAAGCACCAAAGAAGAATGATTGGGAGTGACAGGGTTCCTGCAGGCATCCACAACATTCCCCCCCCAAAAAAAAGACCCTGGGCCAACCTATTAGCTCCTACCCCAAGCAAAACTGGACCATGAGCCCTAAAGAAACCACCTTGCCGGTTGCCACAGTCAAGCGCTCCCAGCAGGTGGAGAGGGTTGAGTGTCAGGAATGAGGCTAGGCTTCTGCAAACACTGGATAATGGTACCAGAGTTTGAGAGCCTTGCAATGAGCTATTTCGGCTTGGCTAGCTTTTTAGGGCATTGCAAAGAAATTAGATGTGGAGGGGGCAGGTGCAGCCTGGAGCAGCCGCCGGGTCTGGAAGGCTGCCACACCACCTGTGATGAGAGAGAGCCGGGGCGGAAGCTCATTAACTATCCCCGGATCATTACCTCCTGTTCCCCAGGGACACAATCACTGAGTGCAGACTTTCAGTTCTAGAGGTCTCTCTTCAAGGGTCCCTGTGGGCTGAAACCAGGGCTCTCTTCTCAAGAAGGGATGGTGGAAGCCAATCTTCCAGAGAGAGCCATTGGTGATTACTGTCTGGCAGGATGACAAAGCCTAGTGTTTCCTAAAAATATTGTCTGTCCAGCTGAGGAAACTGAGGCTGGGGCTCAGAGAGGTAAATTAACTTTCCTAGGACATACACTTTGAAAATGGCAAAGGCAGAGATTCAAGAAATTTTTCTGGGTCTCCAGGCCATAGTCTCAACTGTCACACTGGTAGGAGTCTTATAGACTAGATTACAATAGTTCTCTAGCCAATGAGGACATCCAGAAATGAGCAGAACTGCCCTCCACTGCAGGCAAAGACAAGAGGGTGAGTGGCCTGGGAAAGCTGGTAAGGGTGTGGGACTCATTGCAGGAGGTGTTGATGGTCCTTGTTCAGTAAGGAAATCATCTTTATTAACGGAGTGTCTTTATTTGCCAGGCTCTGGAGATGGAGATGGAGGCCACTGAGTCCCAGCTCTTGTAGAGAAGGCAAGAGACAGTGTTAAATTCTATGCAGTAACCTCAGAGGGTGCTGGGAAGGAAACAGACAAGCAAGATGCCAGACCCTGGAAGGTCCTGCAGGTGAGTGACAATCATCTGGAGGCTAGATAGTGAGTGCTTACTCCAGGAAAGACCCAAGGAGCTGGACGTCAAGGGATGGAACAGCCACAGACCCTATAGAGTCTGATGGTTACTGTAGTGGGGAGCTTTATGAGGAACATCGAGTGGATGGGAAGTCCCTTTGTCACTGCCCCACCCCCAAGGCCAGAAGTCCCTGTTCTGTCTCCCCTGCCTCTGCCTCCCTCTCCCTCCAGAGTTGAACCCAGAACTCTATGAGGCAAGTGCTCTACCTCCGCGCTCCATCCTGGCCCTGTTTCTGCAGAGTCCCTCAGTTGCCCAGGCTTTGAACTCACTGTAGTGCAGAGAGTGCTTGAACTTCCTGCCTCAGCCTCCTAAGTGACTGGGTTGCAGGCCTGAGCCACCCGGCCTGGCAGCAATCTAAGTTTCTTTACCAGGTTTGCTGAGTGGTTGCTGAACTCCAGATGCCTTGCATAGGTCTGTACACAAAGCTGACACTTAACTGAACCATCTTTTCTGGCAATGTGGCAGCTGTTGGCAGAGTTTGAGAGCCAGCCCCTCTGGCCACTGTGGAGTCAAAAAGTTACACTTAGCTTCCAACAAGACCACGGTCCAGCCAGGCTCTGCTCTGGGTGGGAGATTACTGAAGTCTTCTACTTGCCTGCAGCTTCAGAAATCAGCAAAATTCTGGACCGGCTTCTCTCCAGACCATCAGTTCTCAACCTGTGGGCCAAGACCCCTTGTCAAATATCTGTCTCCAAAAATATTTACATTATGATTCATTACAGTCACAACAAAATAGTTCTATGTTTGGAGGTCACCACAACGTGAGGAACTGCATTAAAGGGTGGAAGCATTTGGGAGGGTTGAGAACCGGTGACCTAGATCCTTCTCTCAGATACACACTCATTTATACACCTCTCTTAAACCCTGTGCTCTGGGAATCCTTTCCTGAGCCCTCTACCCAGTAACTTCTATCCCTCCTGCTTTCCTTCCCTTGGGAGCACTCATTCCATCTCAGCGTTCCATTCTGTTTACACATTTACCTTGTTGGCTGCCCACCTCTGCCTCGCAAGAACATACGACCCACCAGCAATGGTATTTACTGCAGAAACAAACAAATGAATGGATGGTATTAAAACAATGAGACTTCTCATGGGACGAGAGGTAAGTCATAGTGTGCTCCCCAAAAAAATAACTATTTCTATTTCAATAATTACATACAACATTTCCTGGCTAGCATTTCTAGAAAAAAAAAAAAAAGTCATTTTAAGGAATACACTAAGTTTGTAAGCTTTCGCCTTGCTACCATTTTTAATTCCTGTTGGCAGGTCTGGGGACGCGCTGATCTTTCAGAGTTGGAAGCCTTAAACACTGATGTAGCTTTCTGCGCTATAGGCTTCATCTGTGAAACAGAGCCATCTAGTGAAAATCTCAATGTCCACCACCTACATATTTGTAGCTTTCCTTTTAATAGGCTGAGTTTAAATTAAAGTTCAGTTTTTTGTGTGAAAAATAACTAGAGTGTAGAGATACCTGGGCTTGGAACGTCTTCTATCCTGGGCACAAATCCCGCAGTGGGAAACACTGGGCTCCTTGTTATTAAGTTGGGCCACATGCGCAGTATCTTTCAAAAATTTTCAGCAGGGGGTTAAAGCCTAAGCTGATGAGTAGTTAAGTATGGGAAGATGGGGGACACCCCGTACAAGCAGCATGCTGGCTATGCTTTTACTCCCTGGTAACCCTCTAACAGCCACTCAGAGCACTATTAGTAGGAGCCCTTCACTAATGTGAGCCTATAATCTTTTCTTCACAACGATTGGTTCAGTGCTGAGCACATGACCCCTGCCTGACCAATCAACAAACAGCAGTGACTAGGAGCCCTCAAAAGTCCCAAAACAAATCTCATTGAACTGAATTATATCTAGAGTCTGTGACTAAATTAGTCACCTTGGCTAGGTAGGATCATATGGGTCCTGTTTGGACAGACTTGATCTCTGCCCTCCTCCAGAGTCAGAGGGAGGTGATCCCACTTGGTTACATGTAAGGGTTGGAGCCTTGTTTTCCTAACTCATGAGCTCATGTTCTACTTTCCCTTAAACGCTTAAGATCATAAACTTAGTTGTTTGTTCAGTGAGGTGGGGGCTCTCATTATGTATTCTGGGCTACTTTGGAATGTAGAATCCTCCTGTTTCAGCCTGCCAGGTGCTGAAACTGCGGGTATGTTTCACCAGCCCCAGGTGCATGACAGATTTTGTCAAGAACCTTGGCCATTACTTCTTGAGACCTGCACCACCACTTCTGATGTCAAGAACCTTGGCCATTACTTCTTGAGACCTGCACCACCACTTCTGAGCATGGATAAATGTCAGTATATCAGTATTTGATTTTTTTTTTTTTTGGCTATTTTACTCAATGGCCTTGAATCTTTAAAACAGTACTTAATATTCTGCATCTCTGTTCTTCTGAAAATGGATATAGCATTCATTTCTATCTAATGAAGCTGTTAGGAGAGTAAATGAACTTACGACAGTGTCTGGTAGGAATATAATACCTGCCACCTTCATTTGAATCTTAACAGTCATTCTCTTGGGAGGATCATCTGTGAATGTTAAGGCTTGGGTAGAGTCTAATGCAAGTCACCTGGATTCCCAGGGCTCCATACTGAATAGGAGTGAGCACCGTCATGTGGGAAGGGCTGAAATTAACTAGAAGGTGTGAGTGAAATGGAAATGAAATGGATGGTGTAGCAGCCAGTGGGTGGGGGGAATGGAGGAGCTGAATTAGAGTGGTGTGGGAGGGGAGAGGGGGATGGGGTGGGGTGGAGGAAAGGAAGGAAAACTGACACAGTGGAGTAGGACTTGATTGGGCTAGCCTTCTAAGAGAACATAGAGTCTCCCACTATACTCATTCAGTAAACACAGCATCGGGGGTGGTTGTGGGTGTGGCCCCAGGGCTGTCCTCTTTAGACCAATAAGAAAGAAAAGACAAGGCACTGTCTTGTTGCAAGTACGGGTGCTTACCCACATAAAGATTGACTGACCTCTACTCAGCTCATAGAAAGAACATCTCCTAGGACCTACTAAGACCCCAAAACATCCAGCAGGATCCTCAGTAGAATATGTGTTGCCCATGAAAATGTTCAAGCTTATTAATGACAGAATCCACAATATGTAACAGTAAGTAACAGAAGTGGTCCTATAATGTAAGCACCTGAGAAGGAGATGTGATGCTCTATAGACAGATGCAGACCAGGGGAAGATGCTTCAGCCTAAACACAGGGAGAAGATACAGTATAGGAGAAAGGAGATAGTGCCCCCTTTCATCACCAGGTTTCTGCCTCTTTCTCCATCCATTGCTTCTGATTTTCTGTGCTGGCTTTATTCCTAGACACAGTATCTTGAATTGATGGGGAAGGGAGCACTCTCAGGTGGTCCTTTGAGAATAAAAGACTTTTAATATCCATGTTAATTCTTTTTAAAAAAAGAATTTTGAGAAACTGGGGAGAGAGATGCTTCAGTCACTAAAAGGAATACTGTGCAAGACCTGAGTTCAGATCCCCAGCAACTCTGTAAAACAAAACAGGTAAAGGAGCATGTGTCTATAATCTCAGATCTCTGAAGAAAGTGAGACAGCCAATTTAGCTGACTTCTAGAGAATACTGAATACCAGCCAATGCAGCTGAATGAGTGAGCTCAAGGTTTAGTGAGAAACCTTGTCCCAAAAATAAAATGGAGAGCAAACTGTGAAAGATATGATCTCTGACCTCCATGTGCATGCATACATGAACACACATATATACCACACATGTCCAACACAGAGATATACATAACACACATGAGCATGCATGTATACATGCACACATGTATGCACATACTTAAAAGGACTCTGGCTCAGCTTGGTTTCCAGCTCTCCTAGACTTGTGGAACTGGTGTGCACTCACACAGCCACATGCCCTGCCCTGAGTGTGAGTAGCAGTATTTCTTAGTGACCTTATGTTGAGGGTTCCCATTTAACACACTAGATCATACCACCGGAGTCACTCAAGAAGCCTGAGCCCCAAAAGTCCAGATCATTGAGTTTTGTCTCAGATGGTGGAAACATGGATTAACATATGAACTTAGGCAAGAGCCTTGCCTTCTTCCCCCACCCCCAACCACTGATACTCAAAAGAACCTTTCACACATGCTTTAGAAGTAACAGAGTTCACAGACTGTTTTCCCCACTGATAATACTCTGCAAAAATACACTACAATATATATGATCACCAAGAACTGAATATTGATTGGCACAACCCTCCATTCTTTGGAGATTCCACAGTTTACATGTTTTGGTGTCCTGTACATGTAAGCCTACAACATACTTTGATTTATGTGACCACCAATATAGTCAATATAAATCACCACAGAGCCCCAGTGCGGGCCCCCACCCAGTGCTCCTGTCAGCAGCCACCATTCTTCCCTCCTCCATTTCTGAAATATCAAAAATGTTGTATAGTAAGAATGATGCAGCTCAGCAGTTAAGAGCACTGTCTGTTCTTCTGGAGGACCTGAGTTTGATTCCCAGCATCCACATGGCAGCTAACAACTGTCTGTAATTCCAAGATCTGACACCCTTACACAGTTATACATGTAGGCAAAACACCAATTCACATAAAATAAAAAGAAAATAAATAAATATTTAAAAAAAAATAATAAATAAGAATGATGCTCCCTGTAGCCTCCCTGGATAGACATGGGTTTTTTGCACTCAGCATAACTTACTTGGAACTCAGCCTAGTGGTTAAACATGTTGACATCTTGTTTCTTATTTGCTTAGGTTGCTGAATGGGAGTTCACAGTACTGACAACAGTGTAGATGGTCTACAGTCTGTTTAACTGTTTATCTATGGAGACCATTTGGGTTGTTTCTAATTAGGAGCTTTATGAATAAACTACTATGAACATTCTTACACAGGCTTTCATGTGAGCATCAGTCTACACCTCTCTGGGGAAATGGGACACTTGTGATTTTGTGGGAAACCGTCACCCCCTTTTTGAGAGCATGCCATTCTGTTTTGCCACCAGCAACAGTCATGGGTCCTTGGCCGTCCACACCCTCAACAGCAATTAGTGTCATTGCTGTTTTGTATTTCAACCATAACAATAGATGTGCAGTGTCATCTCACTGAGGTCTAATTTGCATTTCCCAATGACTAATGATGTTGAATATCTTCTCACAAACTTATAAGGAAATTAATCTTGAGATCATTTTTTTCCCCTAATAGATGGAGGGTTAAAAATTAAGATAATGATACTTACTGTACAGAAGTGTGTTGTAGTAGGTTTCCTGGGCCCATTTGGGCCAGAGGTTTGGACTTTGCCCACAGCGGCTTTTGTCCTCCAAAGAAATGAATCAGACACTTATATTAACTTCATACTGTTCGGCCTATGTCTCAAGCACATTACTAGCTAGCTCTTTCATCTTAATTCAACCCGTTTCTTGTAATCTACCTGCCACGTGTCCCAGCCCATGGCTCACCTGGATTCCCTACATGTCTCTTCTTCAGGGGTCGGATGGCGACTGGCTAACTCCACCCTCCTTCTACCTGCCTGTCCTCTGATCCTCCACCCACTTCTACGGTGCTCTACATAGACCAAAACAGCTCCTTTATTTATAGCATACAGAGAACATTCCACCACAGTGATGGGTGAATTCTAGAGAAGAACCCACTGTATGACTCTCCAAGAAACACCGGGAGCTACAGAGATGTTCAGTGGGAAAAGTGCTGACTATAAGCACAAGGAAATACATTCAAATCTTCAGAACCCACACAAGAGCCAGGTGCAGCATGTCTATAACAGCAGTGCTGAGGAGCGGAACACAAGGACCCTGGGGGCTGATAATCAAGCCAGCCTATCAGGAACAGTTGTAGTGGGATTATGCTGGTAATGTAAATATTTATCCCGCCTATGGGACAAATAAAAGCTGATTGGCAAAAGGCAAACAGGAAATGCGGGCAGGGCTACCAGGCTAAGAAAACTCAGGAACATCTCAGAGCAGAGACAGACACCAGACACAGATGCCAGAGAGAGCCACCAGAGAGCTGCCACAGACAAAACAAGAAGACCGCAGCAGACACAGAGGAAAGAAGCTGAAATGCTGCTCTGAGAAAAGGTACTGAGCCGAGCAGCTGAACAAGATGGGTTGAGTTCAGATGAAGGAGCTAGCAAGTTAAATGCCTGGACCCTAGGTCAATCAGCGTAAAAATAATATAAGCCTGTGTGTGATTATTTGGGGCAAAGCGGGGCCAAGAGTGGGTCTAAACCTTTGGTCCATGCCTGGAAAGTCCAGGCCAGAACCTTTTACAACAAACAATGACTTCAGGTTCAGAGAGAAGGACCCTGCCTTGAAAAAAAAGATGGATCAAGACTAAGAAAAGACATGGTGATGTCACCCTTTGGCCCCCACATGCACCCAGAGACAGGCAGAAGGGGTAAAGAGGTATAAACTGTATCTAGTTTGGCCATGGTGGGCACATCTATCATCCCAGCATTAACAAGAAGATCATGAGTAACCTGGGGGGGAGTCCTATAAGAAATATTAACTGTTGCTATTCCTGTAGAGAAAGATTAAAAAGGGCACAAAATGTAACAGAATCCCACCCCACTACTGCTGAGAATCTTTCCCCATATCTCACTGTATCTTCACTATACTGTGAGAAGAATATCATTACTTAATATTACAAGGTTGTCACAGGATGAGACAGACCTGGGAAGAATTAACACTAGTGAGAACTTAGTTTCCCATTATCAGAGGCTCTGATTAATCCTCGTTCTCTGTATTAGTTACTTTTAAAAATACCTGAAAGAAGCAGCTTATGCTAGGAAGCACTTCTTTTGGCTCACACTTCAGGGGATACAGCCCACCATGGCAGAGAGAGTGTGGCTGAGTGTGCCGTGACGGGAGCTTGCTGTGACACTGCTCATACCTTTGCAAATCAGGAAACAGTGAACTCAGACCAGAATTTGATCAGCCTATCACTATGTCTGGCAGACATGCCTCTCATCCCAAAGATTCCATCCACAACATCCCAAGACATCACCACTGGGAACCAAATGTGCAAACACACAAGCTACTTTGATATCCAAACCGTAACTTCGCCCCGCTGACATTCTCTGCCTTCCCAGAGTCTCTGCAGGGACAGAGTGTGGAACCCCAGAGATCACTGTTCCTTCAAGGATCATTGTTCCATCAGGGTGCCCCACTGTTTCCAGAGAAGAAACAAAAGACTTGGCTGATGAACAGGGTGAGATCACATTTATCTGAGAAGCTTCCAAATGAAAACTAGCATTTGTACTTATTACATTTCACCTCCAAATTTGATTACATTTCTCTCCTGCTGTAAATCTGCCTTTCCTTCTGCCAGCTTGTTATTAAAGCTGGGATGGAATTGGTGGAGTGATACGTAAAATTTCCATCTTGGCTCTGACATTCCAGGAAGTTACAAACCAATTACAGCTGCTGAGCCTGGGGCCTTGATGAATCACAGCAAGGGATGCAAGAGGCCAGGACCTGGAGGGAGGGAAACAGTGAGTTAGGGAACAAGAAAGAATTAAATAAGACCATCCATTTTAATCTGAGTGTTTTGTTTTATATCCACTGTAAACAGAAATGTGAATGGGTCTTGTTCATTTGTTTGAGTGTGGTGTGAAGGTCTTGAAGACAACCTTTAAAATAATTTCAGAATCTGAAAATTCTGAAATTTGAAATGGCCCAGGAAAGAAACAAATATTATGACGACCTGCTCAAGTGTCTTTAGCTCTCATGAAGATGTCAACAAAAATCCACTGATGAATACTTTGGGGTTTGTGGGTCTTAATGATACCTGTTCCAGCTCTGGGAACCAACACCTCTGTGATTGAGCCTTGGCTTCGCCCTTCAGGAAGGGGCTGAGTTTGACCAAAGTGTAGGAAACTGCCACGACTCCACTCCCTCCTCAGGCAACAAACACCAGGGCCTATTTGTGCTGGCTAAAGACTGAAATAGTGTCCTCAAGATGCCAAGCACAGGACCCAGCCAGGTGTTCAATGGTGTTTGGACAAAGACCCCCTGTTGGATAGATGACCCCAGATACCTAGTACAAATAGACTCCAATTAATCATGCCTGCCTTTCTGGAGAGGGCTTAGCTTCCAAGACAGCCAGTTGAATTTTACTTTCTCTGGTGAGCCTGCTTATTTTTCTCTCCTATGGACAAATCAGCAATGGGATTCAGTACCGTGGACAGCAAAGGTCCTGCCAACTAGGTTGCTGACATACGTTCCCTTCCTGGACCATTTGCAGTACCTGCTTTTCAGCTCATGGTTCAAAGACATACTGCAAGCTGTGGATTTTATTTAGTACCAGACCACAATTGTATAGCTCTGTCTTTCATCATAGAGGTCCTTTCATTTCAAGCTCTTATTTTATGTCTCCAGTTTGGGCCAGGTTTTCCTCTAGAAGAAATTCCAAATCTTCTCCTTTGAGGTCTACTCTGTAGGAGAGATGCTAGAATAGGAAGACTGAGGCAAGGGTAACATGAAGGAAAGACTTACATAATTTCTGACAGCAGCCATGTTGGATGAGGCAAAGAGACAAGTGGAAGAATGCCTAGCACATTCATGACCGGAAAAGTCAGGACCAGAAAGAAGAAACTTGCAATGAATGGATCTGTGAGATTAAAAAATAAGACTATGAGTATGAGCAGTGAGTGGACACCACACATTCTCCCTGGAGCAAGAGGCATTTAAAAGAAGATATGTCATTTCAAAGGATCTGGGCAAGCCCACCAACATGCTCATCTAGGAAGCAGAGACAAGAAACAGAACAAGGCTCAGATCAGTGGATGAGGAAGGCTTCTACAGTTACTTGCTGTGTAAGAATGAAAAGGTCGTTTTTCAGAAGAAACATGATAAGCTCATCAAATTGGTTGTTTTTTGGGTTGGGAGTTTATTCTGGGAATTGGGTTTTAGTAATTTACTTTTAACCTTTTCTACTTATGTAGGCTAACTTTGCTTCATGTATGTGTGATGCCTCAACTGTCATTTTTTTTTTTTTTGCCTTCTGCTTTTTGAATTAGTGTTAAGTAAGATCCTTTCCAGATTTCTGAAATATTTTCATTGTCATTTTTATCACAGTTATAAAAGCAAATTTGTTGCATGCCTAAACTGACAAAGTAATCATTGAGGGACATTTGTTTACCTTTACCCTCCATCCATCAATCTCACCTAGGTATGGGGAGAAGAATTCTAGCAGAGGGAGTTGTGATCATGAGCTCACGGGGGTTCCCAAGAGAAAGGAAAGACTCCAGCTGTTCTCTAAGTCCATTCTTACATTTTTTAACACTACAATAATGGCTGAGTGGACAGGACAAAACTGTATATGCCTAGGGGAGAGATCTCTAATGAGTCACAGGATGTACCTTGGAGAGTCTCAAAAGATGTGCTAGCTGAGGTGTGGGGTGAAGGGGGAGGGTCTTGGCCTTCCATTCAAAAAAGGCCAGAAGCAATAGCCAGGCACTGCATACCCCTGCTTGGCAGCAATCAACACCTGATAATTCATTTGCAATGTTTGACTTCTAGGAACACCTGCTCCTCTGGTCCCTGTGCACTTGATGTTGTCCTTGAAACCAGAATAGCAGCTTCCCAGGGAGGAGACAGCAACAAAAGCAGCTGTCAGAAGTCCCAACTGACCCTACCTCCCCCTCCCAGCCCCACACATTTGTTGGAGAGGGCCAGTGCATAGGCTATTCCCTCCTTCCCTTCACACCTGAGGTTCTATGTGACCTGTGTTCTGAGTGATCAGATTGGGGCTTCAGGCCAGAGAAGGGAATTGCAGCTTAATTCTCTGATTCTTTAATATACTGCTTCTCAATCTAGACTAAGTCATATTGAGAAAGGTTTCCTAATTGTCCCTATATCTCTGTTTCTCAAAACATGGCCTGGGAGAAGCAGCCTCTGGGATTTTTCCTTGAAATGCCAGTTTTTAGGCTCCACCCTTATCCTACTGAAACTGAGCTGGAGTTAGGGCCAGTCTCTGAACAAACCCTTATGGACTGACACTCCATGAAAAAACTCTTTCTGAGTGAAAGATTCTTCAGACCGATCAACTAATTAGAGCTTAGAGGGTGTGAAGACTGGGAAGATGATCAGTTAGCGCTACCCATGCATTGCATGAGGACCTGAATTCACTACCCAGAACCCAGACGCAATGGTCTGCACTTATCATCCAGATGTTGGGAAATCATACACAGGAAAATCCCTGGAGCTCATACCAACTAGCCTCGTCTAATTGGTGAGCCCCAATGTCTAATGAGTGCATCTCTCAAGAAATAAAATAAAGTGGTCAGCTCCTGAGGATTGACGTTAAGGCTGACCTCTGGCACCCACACCCACACACGCACATAAGTATTGAGTAGTTATGGAAAGTCTGGATGTTGCAGATCGAGACAAAATTATCTTGGGCTATCTTTAATTCTCTGAGATGCTACTTATCAACCACACTTTCTCAGAAAGTTTTGAGAATTTCATATAATGTATTTTAATCATGGTCTACCCTCTCCCAGTTCCTCCAAAATCCACCCATCTCCTTATCTAACAATCCAACTTTATGTTCTCTTTGTCCTATTTGTGCTGCCCACACATTTTCAGATATGTGGCCATCCACTGAGATGGGGTTGACCTACCAGTGGCCATTAAAGAAAACTGACTCTCTCTCTCTCTCTCTCTCTCTCTCTCTCTCTCTCTCTCTCTCTCTCCCAGCAACTATCAAATACCAGAAGATCCTCAGGTAGAAAGTGGGACTCTATGCTGGAGCCCCCTCAAGTTTTGTACATACTGCCACATGTAGTGAGATTATATGTTATATGTTAAATAATTGTCTCGTCATGGGTTTAATAAAAAGCTGATTGGCTGAAGGCAGACAAAAAAGTGTGGGCGAAGTTACCAAACTAAAAAAGTTTCAAAATAAAACAGACATGTCACACAGATGCCACAGAGTCACCAAAGCTGCCAAGAGATTAAAAAAATACTCTGAGAAAAGGTACCAAGCTGCATGACTGAACAAGATAAAAACCATGGGTTAGTTTAAAGATAAAGAGTTAGCAAGCTATATGCCTGGGCCCTAGGTCAATCAACAAAAATTAACCTAAGCATCTCTATGTCTCTGTGAGACTACAAGTGTTTCTGCCTGGTTGCCAGTCAAACTTCTGGTCTAGACCAAAAGTTTGGGCCAAAAACATTACAGCAGTCACAGCCACTGTGAGCTCATATGTGCAACTGTACTATCGTATCTGGAAAAGAGTGTTTCTCTCCATATAGTCATCCATAGCTTCTGGCTCTTACATTCTTCAGAAATGATTCCTAAACATTGGGGGGGGGGTATGAAGGTCAGGGAGTGATGACCCATCCCTTTAATTCCATCACTTGGGAGGCAGAGATCCAGATGGCCTACCAGAATCAGACAATGGTAACACACACCTTTAATTAATCCTAGCTCTAGGAAAGTTGAACCAAGAAGTGAGATACCTGAGTGGAGGGAGAGAAGGGAGGAATTCAACTTCCCCTACCAATTCCTTCTTTCAGCTGAGGATGGAGAGGTTGGAGTGAGAAAATTCAGGCCTGAAGAATTTGCTAGTTGAGAATTGGCTGTGATTTGTTCTCTATCTCTCTGGTATTTCAGTTTTTCCCCAATATTTGGCTCTGGGTTCCTATAATAATATCAAATAGAATTAATGCAATAGGTTCTCTCCTAGGACTTATGAGATGTCTATACACATGTTTTTGACCCTGATAATAGTTCTAGCCATGAGTTCTACTGTGGAACTCTTAAATCTAATTAGAAAGTGGTTGGGCACTCCCATAACATGCATACCAGCCACTGATGGCATCAGTGCACAAGTCTTGCACTTAGGCCAACTCAGTCATTGGTATTGCTCATGGGCTTCATAGTCGAGTATGGTTGACGACATCTTGTCTCCACTAGTAGCATGCATAGCCCCTTCCAGCATTATGAAAGCTGACAAAAGTGGTAAAAAGCTTCCATGTTAGTACAAGTTTGAGTTCTCCATGTTCTATCACTCATGTTTGTGATGCCTTCAGCAATAGGGTTTTCTATACACACACACAGAGAGAACTTCACTTAAACATTTTATTCATATATACATATATATACATACATATAATATATATATATTAGGAAGCTCTTTGTGATGACACACACATACACACACAGATAGCTTCACTTAAACATTTTATTCATATATACATATATACGTGTATATATATATATTAGGAAGCTCTTTATGTTAAGAGTTAGCAAGTTATACGGCTGGGCTATAGGTCAATCAGCATAAACTTAATATAATCCTTTGTGTGATTATTTGGGGCTAAGCAGCAGTGGGGCTGAGAGTGAGTCCAAACCTCTGGACAAGGCCTGAAAGTCCAAGCCAGAAACTTTTTATTACAAATGGTGCCCAATGTGGGGCACAAATTACGACTCTGGGATTAAGAGTCCTATGCTCTACCAACTGAGCTAGCCAGTATATATAAAATATATCACCATATACTATTAATTCTGTTTCTCTAGAGAACCCTGGTTAATATACTTCTATAGTAGTAGATTTCCATAAGATTTTTTGAAAGACCTTTATTTGTAAGCAGATTTTTCTTTGGGTCGCCAGCTCACAGAAAAACAACATGGGACTTATTATTAATTATGAAAGCTTGGTCATGGTTTAGGCTTGTTTCTAACTAGTTTTTATAACTTAAATTAGCCCATAATTTTTCATCTATTCTTTTCTGTGGCTCAGTTAGCTTTCCTTTGTACTGCCCATCCTGTTTTCTCTCCATCTGGCTGAAAACTCCCTCATTCTTCTTCTTAGAGCTCTCTATCCCCAGAATTCCACCTAACCTCTTCCTGCCTAGCTAATGGCCATTCAGCCCTTTATTAAATCAGTCACAGTGGCACATCTTCACACAGTATAAAGAAATATTCCACAACATTTCCCCCTTTTGTCTAAATAAAAATAAAAGGTTTTAACTCTAACATAATAAGACTATAAACAATAAGAATAATTATCAGGTAAGAATTACATTTACAATGTCTAGTCCATTTACATTTGCTAAATTTAGAGAAAATGCTCCATTATCTATCCTTAGTCCAAAGTTTTATATCTAAGCCATTTTTGTCATAACTTGTATTAACATCCTAAAAATATCTTTTGAGACCTTAAAACATCTTCCCAGATGAACAACTTAAGCTTTTATATTTTCCAACCTTATAAACTTTACATCTATTATATAAGTTACTTTTCTGAACTTGATAACAAGGAAAACTATCTCAGTTAGTATAGCATGAGACTCTTCATTTCAGAATTATGACTTCAAGCTCCACATTGGGCACCATGTATAGGCAGATTTTCATTTGGGGCTGCCAGCTCACACTCACACATACACACACATACAAAGCCCAGAGAGTTGTTATTGTTATTAATTATAAAAGCTCAGCCTTATCTTAGGTTTGTTTCTAACTAGATCTTATAACTTAAAGTAATCCATATTTTTACATCTATGTTTCTTCATGTGCTCATTACCTCATCTTTATTTTTCCTCTTCTGCCTCTTCTTCTTGTTTGTGACTCTATCTTCTTCTTCCAGGAGTTCCGTCCAGAAGTCTCACCTAGACCTCCTGCCTAGCTATTGACCATTTACCTTCCTACTAAACCAATCACGGTAACATATCTTTGCACAGTGTAATCAAACATTTATTGTTAGTTACGCCTCCCTTTATTCCTTCCTTTGTCCTGCCAATCTTTTACCTTAATTCTTCCTGTTTTATTATTGCTCTCTATCTCTTTTTTTATTAATATAAGTTTACTGGTTCTTCGGGAATTTCATATCATCCACCTCAATTCCACTCATTTCCAAGTCCATCCATATCTGCTATTCACCTTTGTAGTGTCCCCCACAAAGAAAAATGGAAAAAATGATAAAAATAATAAATAAGTAAAACTGCAAATAAGAATATTAATTTACAAACAAACAAATAAATAAACAAAAAACTCACTTTGTTCCTTTGTCTTTCCTTCCTTCCTATCACCTCTTCATTTATTTTGGTGGCATTGGAAGTGGCTGTGTATCATGCAGTACACACTCTTTAGCCACACAACTTTACTTTTAAATGTTTATTGTTTGATGTGTTGTTGATCAGGTTCAAGGTCTTTGGTTTCTGGTGCACCTCATGAACCCCCATGGAAACTTTCCTTGGATACCTTGCAGTTGCCCCAGTTGTGGAGATTCTGTGGCTATGGTTCCTCAGGACTAGTCCTTCATACATCCCATGTCACACATTGGGATGTTGATGAATGCCTACTCCAGCCCTGCATGGCTGTCTGGGTAGTAGCTGGGTTGTTCTGCCTGGGCTACTGGGACCACTCACTCAGGTGAGGAGTAGATCAGATCTCCCACACCTGTGGTGAGGGGTGGACAAGACCAGCTTTCCAAGTGGAGAATAGCTCTTTTATTAGAGGCAGGACCAGCTTTCCCATGTGAGGATCACTGGGGTCCATTATTCCAGGGCTCATGAGGTGTGGGTCAGTTCTCTAGTGGGGAGGAGGCAATTCTCCCCAGGCCAGTGAGGGGTGGAGCAGCTCAGTGAGGCTTTCATACTTTAACATATGGTTCAACGTGTGGTTTGAATGGGCCCCTGTGGTAACAAAGGCAATGAACATCAACTCAGACCCTAGCTGTGGCAGGACCACAGATCCAGACATAGTCCTAGGTACTAGCCTGGGCTAGATGTCACCATGGCCCCGGATACCAGCACAGGCCACTTAGATTAGGTTGGCCCCTGCAATGGCATGGCCCTTGGGCATTAATGTGGTCTCATGTGGTGACCCAGACCCTGGGCATTCTTACTGTGTTCAGTGGTAACAGGAACATGGATATCAACACAGACCATGACTGCCACAGGGCTGTGTATCCAGGCATGGCCCTTGGCAGCAGCCCAGGACTAGACATCACCAAGGACCCATGTGGCAAGGAGGCCTTCCACATAACCCATTCCTCATCATCTTTACCTCTTCAGATCTGCCCCTCTCCACAGAACACAAACCTCTCTCTCTCTCTCCCATATATTTTGCTCACTATAATGACACTGACTGCCCAGCTTCGCTGCCTAGGGCAAATGGCTCTGAGTGTGTGTCTCCATTTCTGCCTACTTGGTTCTCATGGTACTGAGCAGGCTCATGGCTTCTCCCCTACCCTGGTGGGGGGGGGCAAAAAACTCTCTCTTTACACCCCTGCATTCTATCTTCCTTTCCTTAAAAGCCACAACCCCTATGTCCCCTGGCTAACTTCCTGACCTCCATAGGAATCCCAAATGAAACATGAGTGTCTAAAGATTCTACACTGACATCTACAAATGTAC
>PVIH01000888.1:52668-256534 GCA_004025045.1 Sigmodon hispidus
TTTTTTTTTTTTTTTTTTTTTTTTTTTTTTTTTTTTTTTTTTTTTTTTTTTTTTGAGATGGGGTTTCTCTGTAGCTTTAGAGCCAGGCAGGCTAGCTTCAAACTCACAGAGATCCGCCTAACTCTGCCTCCCAAGTGCTGGGATTAAAGGTGTGTGGCACCACCGCCTGGCTAATTTGACTTTTCTTAACAGCTGAATCACACTCCACTGTGTAAATGTACCACATTTTCATTCTCATTAAGCTGTTGATTGACATCTAAGCTATTTACATTTTCTGGCTATTGTGAATCCAGCAGCAATGAACATGGATAAGCAGGCATCTCTGTAGTAGAATATAGAGTCCTTTAGGTATATGACTGAATGATATAACTAGATCACATGGTAGGTCTTCCACTGATTTCCATAATCGATGGACCAGTCCACAATCTCACTAACAGCTAATAAGTGTTCCACTGTCCCCACATCCATACCAACACATGTTGTCATTTGGGTTTGTTCTTTATCTCAGCCATTGTGAGTGGGGTAAGATGAAATTTCAAATTACTTTTATTTTGCATTTCCCTGGTGGCCAAGGATGCTGAACAGCTTAACAGCATTGCTCAGCCACTTGCATTGCACTTTTTTAAGAACTCCCTATTCAGCTTGGTGCCCCAGTTTTTAGCTGTGTTCTTTGTTTTCTTGATATTTAGTTTTCCTTTTGATTATCAGGGCTTTCAGTGTATTCATTTAACAAACCTCTAGCTTCCTCCAACCCCTAAGTAAGAAGGTCTTCAGATGGCATCTGAGGACCATAAAGAAATCTCTCTGCTTGGCTGTGACTTGCCTGTTTGATGTCCCGACCAAGGGTTTGTGGTTAAATGCATTGATGTATAACTTTATTTTCTTCTGTGACTAAGGAAGCTGCATGTAATCTCCCACAGCAGAACAGGTCATGAGGGCAAACTGAATCCATTTCCTGGGCCATGGTCCTCATATGTGGCTCAAAATAAACTGTCTTCTTCCCTTTACAGCAAGCACTGTGTGTGCAAGGACATCTTCTCAGGGTGATTTGGAAGCATACTACAATGTGACAATATCTTTCTAAAGGAATGACGGGAAGAGGTGAGCTAAGCCACCACTCCAATTGGTCACCCTGTCGGGTACTCTCAGCTCTAGAGCGGTGGTTCTCAACTCACCTAATGCTGTGACCCCTTAATATAGTTCCTCATGCTGTGGTGACCCCACCCATAAAATTATTTTCATTTCTATCTTATAGCTGTAATGTTGCTATTGTTATTAGTTGTAAATAAGTGATATGCAGATGGTGACTCACATACACACAAGGGTCACAAACCACAGGTTGAGAATCCTTGCCCTAGAAGCTTGTCCAGTTAGTCCCCATAGCTGGTAGTCCCCTAGATTAGGGCCATCGTTTTCCTACAGCAAAGAATGTGTATTTGAACAGTCTTTCCCATGCATCTTCATTGACCTACACAAGGATTTCTGCAGGACACATTCTTAGAAATAGAACTCCTAAAGTGGATAATGTACACAGTGAGATGTTAATATGCATGCAAAAAGGATGCACTTGCTGAAGGGGAGCATCAGCTCGCATTCCCAGAGTTGGAGATCAAGAGCCCCACCTGCCAGCCTCTCCAACATAAACTAAGTATTCTCACTCTTCTCATTTGCCCTTCTAATCTGAAAGGTGGAGATGCTGCTGCGTGTTGATTTGCATTTCTTTCAGCGGGACACTGAGCACCCTTTCTTATGGATATCAGCTATTTGGGCACTATTGCTTTCTGGTTTTCTCTGTTTGCAACAATCAAGATGCCTGACTCTGTATTCTGAAAAGAGCAAAAAGGGAAGACATACCCCCCACCCTGTGAAATACAATCTCTCTAAGGACACAGAAGTTTGAGGGTCATATGGAGTGTGAGAAGTTTGCACAGAGTAATGACATTCAAGAGCAGGTGTCATACAGTGCTACAGGACAGTGGAAGTCCCAGACAAATTCAGGCGAGGTGTCACTACATTGAATAATTTACTCAGGGCACAAAACAAGACCAGAGCCAGTCTCATGTTGGGGCTCCCAAACCACATGACAATGGCTGTGGTGATACATTGTTTGTAATCTAAGAACTAAATCTTGCCTGAAGATCAGAGGGCAGAGCCAGCCACAGAGTTAGCCATAAGGTCAGGCAGTGATGGCACACATCTTTAATCCTATCACTCGGAGGCAGAGATCCATCTGGATCTCTGTGAGTTCAAGGCCACCCTGGACTACAAGAGATTAATCTAGTTTTAGAGAAATAGAGCCAGGCAATGGTGGCTCACACTTTTAATCCCAGTACTTGGGATCACTCACCTTTATTCCCGGCACTAAGAAGGTTGAGATAGGAAGTGATATGGCTGGGCAGAGAAAGAACACAAACAGGAGGAGCAGGAATCCCACGCTGCCTCCCTTTCCTTCCCTTTTGGCTGAGGACTCAGAGCATTCAGTCTGAGGATTCGTGGAGACAATCTTCCCCTTTCAGCCTGAGGATTCAGCAGTGGTGAGAAGTTTCTCTAGTGGTTTGTTCCGCTGCTTCTTTGATTTTTCAACATTTACCCCAATATCTGGCTCTGGGTTTTTATTATAAGATCAATTAGGATTCATGTAATAGATGGCTTTTCCAGTGCAGTCCACTTTCAACTACCATGAATATGGGAGTAGTCAGACTAACCTGTAACCACCCTGACTCATACCTTTAAGCTCTATTACCTTGGAAAACAGGTTTTTCTGACCATTGTTCTCCCCTGTTCACCACACACACACACACATACACCACACACACACACACACACACATACACACACACATACACCACACACACACAGACATACACCACACACACACACACACACACACACATACACCACACACACAGACATACACCACACACACACACATACACACACACATACACCACATAAACACACACACATACACCACACACACACACACACACACACACACACACACACACACACACACACCAGTGGCTACTGATCCAATGAAACTGTGGAATAATGTGCAGCTCTCATAATATGGAATGTTCCTGTGAGGAACCTGGCTCACAGTGCCACAAATATAGTTCTGCCCCAATCCACCCAAAAAATGTAAGGTCATATCGGCTCCTGGGGCTCCAGGTTGGCCATTCTGCAAACTGGTATGGTTTGCAGAAAGATGGGTGGTGTGGGGGTTCAGGGGCAATGCTGAGTCTGTAAGAATAGGACCTGATTCAGATTCCCCAGCACCCACATACAAATCCAGGTGTGGAAGCTCACACTTGTAACCAAAGTGAACAGATCACTGGGGAATGCTGTCCAGTTAGCCTAGCTGAAATGATGTGCTTTGGATTCAGTGAAAGACCTGGTATCAACAATTAGGTAGAGAGAGACTGAGGAAGATGTCTGATATCAGTCTCTGGCCTACATATATGAATACACACATGTGAGAGAGAGTACCTGTAAGTTTTCACATGAACTCTCCCCTATTAAAATGCCATCACAATTGTTTTTGAATTATTATATTCAAACATAACCAGTTGGCTCAAGCTCCCAACAAGGGTCAAGAGCTTAGAGCCTGAACAATATTGGAAGAGCCAAGAAAGTTCTGCAAAAGCACCACACTTTGGTCTCAGCACTTAGACTTCCCATGAGAGGTCACGTCTCTACTGTTCATAGTTCTGTGTTCTGTGTATGGGTTAATCCCAACTGTGGAACAAGGATCAGCACACAATCATGCTCTGCCATTCCAAACAGTCCACCTCACTAGCCACCAACACTAGGTGTAGAATGTGCACATTACTTTTGCTGTGTCTGCTAGAGCCATAGGGAAGGGGACCACTCACTTATTGACTACTTCCATTGAGGGGATGTCATAAGCACATGGTACTTCTAAGAACTATGTAACCACTACAGTGGGAGAGTTCTCTGAGTGTGGCCCACACACATTGTCAAAGGTGAAGGTGACAAATTCTTCAGCATAGCATTTCAGCACCCCACTGTAGCCATGCCTTGCAGTAGATCCATCCAGTCTAAACTTTTCTATTCCGTAGACTTCAGGATTCTCACCTTGCTTAAGCCAGACTGAGTTGGATTCTCTGATCCTTGAAATTCCAAAGACCTGCTTACAATGGAACTATGTCCAGACCCTACCCCACGACACTGCCCATTCCTTGCCTGCTTGGCTGGTTTTGTGTTTTAAGGCAGGATCTTGCTAAAGCCAGGCAGATTCAAAATCACAATCTTCCTAGCTCAGCCTCTTCAGGGCTAAGATTACATGTGTGTGCCACTTTTTCTGGTTACATCAGCTGTTCCAGATAGCAGCAGGGGTCTCCTCAAATAGAGAAGGAGACACCAAGAAAGTAAATGGAAGAACCTGAGTTGCATCCCAAGGGGCCTGGGCAGGAGTCCTGGCTACAGGGACTTAGCAATAGATGGAATCTTTATCCCAGAGCCCTGTGCATGACCATGATGCCCCAGCAGGTATTTAAACAGTTACACCAAAGCGATGCCTTTGTAAAAGAGTCTGAAGTTATTTTCAAATCCCCACAGCTGAGTCAGCCAGGGGGATTTTATTAGACATATTTACTCTAAAATCTAGCATCTCACAAGACATTCCAATGTTTAATTTAAGCTACTTTTCCTTCCCAGGCTGAAATCTCATGGTGGCACTTAGACATAAAAAGATAAAACATAAAATAAATAAATAAATAAATAAATAAATAAATAAATAACACCCACAATTCCGTTTCTCTCTTGTCCAAACCAGCTTAGCAAACAGGCTGCTGTCTGAGTGCCATCTCAGCCTCTTCATCCAGCTGATGAAGGCACCTGCCTTCTGCCTCCTTCTTCCCAGTCTGAGCTGAGTCTTCTAGGGACTCAGAGTCTTCATCTACCACAATCAAATCTTTAGACCATCATGGCCCTATGTCTTCAGTGCAGGACAAAAGTTCACTCTTTGTATTCCCATTTTTCTGAACCCTTATAATGGCTCCTTACTGGCCTGCAGCCTAAATCTGACTCTCTCTCTCTCCCAGAAGCCATAAACTGTCCACAGCAACTCAGCTGAGGGAGCAGTAGGGACGACCTGTGAGACCCTCTTACCCCATGCTGGAATGCTGACTGCTTGATCCTGTGTGGGTCTCCTGCAAGTAACCACAGCTGCTGTGGGCTCATGAACGCTGTGGCTAGGTCATATCCAGAAGACACTATTTCAGTCTGGTTCTCCCAACCTCTAGTTCCTACAATTTTTCTGCTTCCTCTTTTACAATGGTCCCTAAGCCTTGATAGGTGTGTTAGATGTCCCATTTGTGGCTGAGCACTTCAGTGACACTATACTCTCTGCATTTTAATTGGTTATGAGTTTCTGCATGAATCATCATCCATTGCACAAATAGACTTCTTTATGAGGTCTGAGAGCTACGCTAATTTGTAGGTACAAGCTATAAATTTAGAAGGTAGCTTGACATTATGTCCATTTAACAAAAAAAAATAGTAGTAGGTTCACCCTTGGGGCCTGTGAGCTCACCAATCATTTATCTTAGTCAGATTTATAGTAGCAGACATACATTTTTTTTCCTGTGGATGGAGCAGATCTCAAATCCAATCAGAAAGCAGTTGGTTAACTCCATAATACTTGTGCCAGTATTGCACCCATGGGCATATGTTCCCATGCTGTTCATTACTATAATGCACAGTGTTCACAACTGAGTAAGACTGTTGATGCTTTTTTTCTCCAGAAATCCCTGGTAAATCCTTCACACTCCAGCGGATAGACCTGTAGTCAGAAGTTTCTGGCCCATCCAGCCAGAGGTCCAGAGCTGTAGCGCTGCAGCTGCTTAGCCCCAAATAATCACAACAAAGGCTTATATTAATTAAAAACTGTTTGGTTTATGGCTCAGGCTCATTACCAACTAGCTCTTACAACTTAACTCAAGCCATTTCCATTCATTGATATCTTGCCATGTGGCTAATGGCTTTACCTGTGGTCCATTACATGTTACTCTCTTGGCAGCAGCTCCAAGTGTCTCTGTCTGACTCTGCCCATTTGCCCTGTTATCTATGCTTGGATTTCCCACCTGCCTATAAGCTGCTTTGCCATAGGCCAAAAAAAGTTCCTTTATTATCCAATGGTATTTCACAGCATACAGAAAGACATCTTACATCATGAGTGTATGGACAGAAAAAATTGGACGTGGTGGGTTATTTTGTTTTTTAAAGAGAGGGCACAAAGTTGGGAAGATGTGTGGAGTGAGGAGTGAAATGAGGGAAAGGAAGAGGAGGAAGAGAAAAGGAGATGGAGCTGCTAGGGCGGAACAGAGAATGAACCTCAGCTTTCTTTCCTAAGTGCTGTTCCTCTAAAAGCCGAAATTGTGAAAGAGAAGTGCACTTACATCAGCATTTTGAAAAGGCCCTGCTTTATAGCACCAAAAAATAAATATGAGCCAAGTACCATCTCTGACAGAGCAGAGCAGAGAGAGAGAGAGAGAGAGAGAGAGAGAGAGAGAGAGAGAGAGAGAGAGAGGGAGAGCTATCACAGTGAATGAACAGCTTGGAAATGCTCTAGGATTCTGGGAATGCCTTTGGCTTTTTGAGTTTGCCAACAATCCAGGAGACTTCCTGGGAGAAGAAGAGGGAGGAGAAGTGAGAAAGGATTACAGCACCAATTGGGCAAGGTCATATGCTCACCCGCTGGCCAGATGAGCAGGATGTCTCACCCTCCAGAGAGATCCACCGTAGAATCCCATCTTGAACCCTTTCAATCACCTAAATCGCTCTCCAGAAAGCCATTGTTTATTCATTAGTTTTACATTTGAGCACCTAATTTGATTCAAACATTAATGTATTCACCAAATTTTCAAGGTGCATACATTTTTACATCTTCAGGGTTGTGCCAAACCACCCCCTAGAAGAATGCCAATTTATATTGCCCTCTTACATGGCATCTCTATGTTTTCTCGCACTCTGCAGGAGAGTTAAACTTTCCAGAGACGCATCTATTTTGTTTTATTGATTTAAAGTTCTGCTTCTTGATTTGATTAATCAATCCTGCTGGCTTTTTGCTTCATGATTAATGTGCAGCATTAATCGCTTCCTCTCTGTGTACTTTCATTCTGTTGTTCATTTTCTACTTATTTTGACTTCTTAACTCAATTATTTTCCATTTTTTAAACATGTAGATCTGTTTGTAAATGTTTTTAAATACCATATTTTTAAATACAAGGTCCCATTGTTTTAAATATCTAAATAGTCTACTATAGAAGTATTGATTTCCACTTTAATAAAAAGCATATTTTGTTATTTAATTTCCCAGCAGCTATCATCTATCTTTAGCCATGTTTTTTGCTATTTAGTGTGATCAGAAGTAACATTTATACATTCTTTTCTGAACCTTTTTTCTTTTATTTTTGGTATTATAATATATTTATATCACTTCTCTCTTCCATTTCGTCCCTCCAAACCCTCCCATGTATCCCTCCTTGCTCTCTTTAAAATATATGACCTCTGTTTTCACTAATTATCATGGTGTGTGTGTGTGTGTGTGTGTGTGCATATGTGTGTGTGTAACCTGACCAGTCTCTGTAATGTCCCTGGGGAAGACTATTTTCCCCATTGTCAACATTTCTTAGTGTCCTGTAGTCTTCATAATGGGTTGAGGCTGGGCATTTTCCCACCCACAGAGCATGTCTATTGTCCTTGTTCAGATCACATTTTGGGCAGTCATGTTGGTGAGACTTTATGAGTGTAGCTTCTGACATTTCTAGGCAACACAATCACACAGCAAACTCCCTGGTCCTCTATCTCTTACAATATCTATCTCTTACTCCCTCTTCTGCACTGTTTCCTGGGAGTTAGGTGCAGGAATTGTTTTGTAGATGTAGATGAGCATTTGTAGAAATCTTCACTGGGAAAATGGCTATGAATTTCTCTGTAAATGTGTACAGATACTGTATTAGTTAGAACAGGGCAAGTATAGCTGCAATAACAACCAACTTAAAAAAGCACAGTGGCTTAAATAACAAATGTTAATCCTGCTTGTGGTCCATGTTCACAGAGGATGAGATGGAAATTCTCCTCACAGTCACCCAGGTACTGGAGCTGGTCAGCAGTCCACCTCAGCACATACCTCCATATTTAGAGAAGAAAAAGCATGGGACTTCTATAGCTATCTCATCAATGGAAAACAAAAACAAAGAAACCTCAGATGCATAAGCTCAGCAGAGCATGGAGGCCTTATCCTGCAAAAAGAGGTTCTTGAGTCTGTGCACAGCAGATGTTTCTGCAGGAGTTGGCCATGCATCCTGCTGAATTCCAGGGACTGTCTGACAGTGTTAGTTGAGACCCACTTCATCCAATTTCCAATCCCTTACTTCTCATCCAGAGTGGCCAATGAGATCTAAATGCAAGTGGACTCTGAGGAGCAGCCATTCACCTCAGTGGGCTGACATGCTTGCCATCCAGCCTCATACCCTGGGTTTGAACTCCAGGATCAATACAATAGAGGAACTGATTTCTTCAAGCCATGCACTTCACCCATGCACGATAGGATGTGTGTCCTCATACACCTACACAAAATAAAATGCTACTTTAAAATGTTTTCAATAAGTGAAAATTATTGGGGTTCCCGGGGGCACTTTACGCCTCTGATATTGAGACTGCTTTGTGTCCCTGTGGGAAGAAAGCCGAGAAAATCTTTCACCCATTTGCCTTGACTTGCTGAGCTTCTAAACCAATACCCAAAGTGTCTACCCCCAGATTCTTGCATCAAGAAAAACCAAAGTCATGTTTATACAAAGCACCATGGCTGGGCCTCTCACTTTCATCTGAAAGCATTTCTGCTTGATAAAAAAAAACTCAGTGTGTAAAGAACATATATAGTCCCCATCTTCAGTGAACAACCATCCTTTGAAGTTATCCTGTAGATGACTAAAAATAATGTCAAATACACACTTATAACTACAGAGCAGAATATCTGTGCATCAATTCACCACTCATGTATTAAAAATAAGGGACAAGATTCCTAAGTTGAATCTTGAGTGACTGGCAAATAATGATCCACTGTACTTTTTTACTTATATATAAAATTTTCTATAAAAATACACATTTTCTTTACTAAATATAGTTTTCTACTAAAATGTTTTATCAAAGCTGCATCCATACCAGCAGTATTTTAGCTACCTTTCTGCATTGTTATTGATTTTAACAATTGAGGTATAACTCACCACTTAAAATGTACAGTTCGTTATGGCTTTTACTTCAGTCATAAAGTTGTGAAGATACCACTTGTCTTAGTCAAGGTTTCTATTGCTGTGATGACATACCATGATCAAAGCAACTTAGGAAGGAAAGGATTTACTCAGCTTATGCTTCAACATCATATTTCACTATCAAAGGAAGTCAAGACAGGAACTCAATTAGGGCAGGAACCTAGAGGCAGGAGCTGATGCAGAGGCCATGGAGGGGTGCTGCTTACTGGCTTGTTCCTTATGGCTTGCTCAGCCTTATAGACCCTAAGACACCAGCCCAGAGATAGCACCACCCATAATGGACTGGACCCTCCCCCATAAATCACTAAGTCATAAAATGTCCTGCCCTGTTCCTCACCTGGGCAGCACAGTAGAGCTGACCCTGTTGGCAGAGGCACAGGTAAGATAGCCCTGAGGTTGTGTGACTGGAGTAGCTGGCCACACTCCCTCATGCCATGTAGTGGTGAGGGCTAGGGAAAAAGCTCCTTCCTTCCCTCTGCCATCTGTGGTTGGCCAGAGAGCTGGACCCCCCCCCTTAACAACTATATCACTCAGGAAATCGGACCCTACAATCTCACCTGGGCAGCACAGTAGAGCAGACACTGTGAGTGGAGGTATGGATGAGCCAGCCTCATAGTTGTGAGCATGGGTCTGTCATGTGATAGCATAAGTGGTGAAGAGATGTCCCCAGCCCCCACACATCAATGCCTAAGACAGGTTGAAGGGCTGGCCCTGAGTCATAAGAAGAGGAAAGCTAGCCCTGCCCCTCATCAGCTGAAGCACCCAGGAAAGAGGCTCTACACCTTACCTGGGCAATACAGTAGAGCTGGCCCTGAAGTGTAAGTGTGGGAAACCTGATCCTGAGGGCTTGAGAGCCAGAGAACTGGTCCCACACCTAATCATGGCTACAAGGGGTGAACCAGCCAGGGCATTTCTGGAGAGCTCACTCTGGTGTTGAAGACAGGGGAGAGCTGGCGAGCTGACCAACCCTTGAAACTACTCAGGCCCAGAATCAAAGTTTTATGCTGGCCCACCCAACATCCATCCCATCTGTGATCTGCTGGGGGGAAGTCAATTAGGAGGGTGTTCGTACTACATACCCAGAGCTGCAGGATCTCCATGACACAGGACAGCAACATGATGTCTAGGAAGATTCCCAGTGAGGGCCCAGCAATGGCAGTAGCAGAGACCAGGATCCTCAAACCAGACCAATGATTCTTTGCAATGAACACTTGCATGAAAAAATGTATGGGGTTTACCACATGACCCACTGTGTCACAGTACAGTTTCCATGTCGAGATTTCCCCTTCTACCTTTTTTTTCTTTTTTCTCTAAGTTGTTTTATTATTATTATTATTATTATTATTATTATTATTATTATTATTATGGAGGGTGAGGAGTGAGATAGGTGGAATTGGACGGCATGATGTGAAAGACACAAAGAATAGATAAAAATAAAGATTTTAACAAAGGAAAGAAAATGCCCTGAAGGTTTGCCTAAACCTGGATCTTTTGAAAGCATTTTCTCAAGTGAGGCTCCCTTCTCTCTGGTGACTCTAGCTTGTATCAAGTTGACATAAGACCAGCCAGTACACCACTCTATTTTCGAGTGTTTTCATTACCAACAAAAAACCCTGTATGTTGGGGCCGGAGAGACGGCTCAGTGGTTAAGAACCCATACTGCGCTTTCAGAGGACCTGAAGTCGGTTCCCATCACCCACATTCCAGTTCCAGGGGATCTGATAACCTCTTCTGGCTTCCTCAGACTCCTGCATGCACTCACATGTCAGCACATAGGTACATCTAATTAAAACTAAATAAAATCTTTTAGGAAAGAACTAACCTGCATCCCTTAGGAACACCCCTCTCCCCCATCACAGCCCTCTGTGACCACTGATACTTGGCCTCTGGGTCTGCTGAGCACAAGTCCGTAAGCTTTTGCCATGTTTTTGGTCCGTTGACCTTTCTTCATTATTTCCCCATTTTCTGCTTCACTAATTTCCAGTTTCTAATGCTCGCCTCTGCTCGATTTTGACTTAGAATACTGCTTTCCTCATCTTGGATGAAAGTTGTGATTTTGATATGAATTCTTTTCTGCTTTATATCTTATATTTGTATTTAATTATTGTTTATTTCTTTTTTGTTGCTGATGCTAATTTGAGACATGGTCTCCTATGGCTCCAGTCCCAGCAATCCTCCTGCCTCAGCCTCCTAAGTGATCGATGAAGATAAAAGCCACCACACTCAGTTTTCTTCTTTTTAATACATGAGGTGTTCATGGGCAAAGCAGTTTTAGCTACATTTCATGTATTTTGTATGTTGCCCCAACTTTTCACTGGTCTCAAAGTATGTTCTAACTTCCAGTGGTTTTTTAAATTTGTTTATCCATTGTTGAGGAGTGTGCTATTTAATTTCCATATTATCTGTGAATTTTCCAAATTTCTATTATTGTTTTAAATTTTTTAAAATTACATTTTGGGGGTGTAGTGGGGTGCACAGGCCACGCATGTCTATGGAGGTCAGAGACAACTCTCAGGCGTCATAAGTCTCCAAGATCGAGCTCAGGCTGTATGGCCTGCTGAACCACCCACTAGACTAGACGAGTTTTTTTTTTTGGGGGGGGTATGTTTTGGTTTGGTTGTATTTTTGGCCAGGGTCTCACCAGCAAAGCTCTTGCTGCTGCCCTTGAAGATGCATCTTCTTCTCCTGTTCCCACAGGGATTCAGAGATAATAGCTGGGTACCAACTCACCCTGCTGTTACCAACTTCTAATCACACCACTGTAAGACAATATATCCTCTCAGTCCGATCCCTTTAAACACATTCAGGTTGGCTTCACAGGTGGCTGTGCTGTGTGATGTCTACTAGAACACCTCTGTGTAAACGGGAGAACACGGAGCCGGTTCTTCCTGGGTGGGGCGCTTCACAGCCTCATATTAGAGGCTACCTCCAGGAAACTACCTCTAAATGTAGCTGTCTAGAACAACAGTGTCCTCAATCTTCAGTTCCCATATTGATCTATCTATCTATTTGTTCCATCCACTACAGAAAGCAGGGTATTTATGGTGTCCTTATTACCCTGATCTGGGCAGTACACAATACCTATCTATACTGAACTGTCACACTGAACCCCAGGAAGAGTAACGCACAAATCTTGTCAATCAAAATAAAACTTTTTAAAAGACAAGGTAGTAAAGTCTCCAAATCATTTTTTGTTGAATTCCCTATTTCATTCTCCTCAGTGTGGTCCGTGTCTGTTTCATGCGTTTGGGGGTTCTGTGAACAGATGACTACATGACTGGCATACCTTCCCGCTGGGTCAGTCCTCCCAGCTGGAGGCCTTCCAGACTGCGTTTTGCTTGAAAGTCCATGGTGAATCTGTCAGTCTCGTTTTCTCCATACTTTCTTCCTGTCTGATGACTTCCACCTCGCATCCATCTTTGAGTCCAAAGCATCCTCTGTCAACAGCATACAGCACCATATGTTTCTCAATCCAGTCTTACAGTCTGGGTCCTTTGTTTTTCTCAGATTGTGTAACCCATTAATTTATGTATATAGCTAAAGCCACAGATTCCCAAATGATAACTTCCTTGTTTTGTTTTTCTGGAAAAGTTGCTCAAAGGAGCTACTTATATGTAGGTGCCATTTGCTCTTGAGTGTTTGAGAACATTTATCTTTACGTAAAGCATATATATGAAATATATATATATATATACCCTAGGGTCATTATCCTGCTTCTCAAAACTCTGATCCTATGGGTACTCAGCATGCTGGGAGCAATTCAGCATCACACATCACTTGTTCTTTAAACTGTCTGCCACATATTACCTAATTGAGTTTGGTTTGCTTTGGTTTAGTTTTTGAGGCAGAGTCTCCTGTAGCCCAGGCTGTCCTCAAATTTTCTGTGTAGAAGACCATGATTTTCTGATTCTCCTCCTTCTCCCTCTCAAGAACTAGAGTTATAGGCACACGCATAAATCATGCCTTCTGCAATTCTGGGAACCAAATCCAGGACATCATACCTGAGAAGCAAGTACACTACCAACTAAACCACATCCCTAGTCCCTTGTTTTATTTTTTGATACAGGGTTTTGGCGTGTACCTCACACTGGCCTCAAGCCTGAGGACCATGTGTGGCTTTTAGGGTGCAGTGGAAATGGGTCACTCTGAGAGGACCTCTCTCAGTTTTATACACCATTGGTTCCTATCCCAAATGCTGTTCTTCCACCACGTACTCTTACACCGTGAGCTCCCCCATGTTTTTCTTGCTATGGAAGGCAAATATCTCCCTGAAACCACAAGCCAAAACAAACTGTTCTTTCTTTCAGTTGTTTCTATCTGGTACTTCAGTCATGATGGAGTAAAAGTCTAATGTGGGACTTAAGAAATGTTTGCTAGTGGAGGTGAAGGGGGGCTGACCAGCTTACACAATCAGAAAACACCTTCATGAAATCTAAGATCCATTAGGTAGCAAAATTTCTCCTGTTGGCGCCTCCTCTCATTCCCCCCCACCCCCACCCCACCTTTCTCCTCCTCTTTCTGGAATTCTAGGGGGGTGGATAAAGTCAGTGTCAAATGAAGCATAGATGAGACGGGACACAGGCTGTGCTACAAAACATCCAGTGATATGGCAACTCAAATCAAAGAACGAACATTTAGGTTTCCTCCCCGTCCAATAGGGCACAGCCGGGAGCTGCAGACTGCATTGCTGGCCCACCCCCCGGGCAGGTGCCTTCCATCGCTGCCCTAGGCAGTTTCTCCAGGTATCAGAGGAGGTAGAGGGCAAAGTGCTTCTGTTTTAAAGACACAATCTGGAATCCGCACAGAGAACCTCCTCTTACATCCGACTGGCCAGAATTTAGGAGTGACACAGCTGACCTTGAAGGTCTCTAGGATGGAGCCTCTGGTTGGGTAAAGAATGAAAAGTAGAAGATGAAGTCATCGATCCAGAGAAAACCATGTGTTCCCTAATGCCTCTTGCACACATTCTAAGTATTAACAAAAGTTCCTATTCCACAGGCCAGAGGAAGAAGCAGGATGGCTTACCCTGCCCTTCTGCACTGACCTGCTGGATCCTACATCACTGTCCTCCCTGCCTCCTGTGAGTCCTCTGACTCCATCATCACCTCTCTTGGTACTTAGTGGGACTGCATTCCAAAGTTAAATAGTGTTGTCATCATAGAGAAGCAGGATTTTCAGCCCAACTGCTCACTAAAACCACAGTATTATTCAGATGTCATTTTAGGCCAATTTGGTCATAATCTCCAAATTAAAGTTCTGTAATTTAAATTTTGTATTTTTTTTTGTGTGTGTGTGTGCATTTGCGCACCTGCTTGTCTGTATGTGGACCGTGCACATGTAGGTGCCTTTGGAGTCCAGAAAAAGGTGTTGGCCTCTAGGACTGGACTTACATGATTGTGAGACACTGACGTGGGTCCTGAGTCTTCTGCCAGTGGAGCAAGTGCTGTGGAACCTCTTCTCCAGCCCCAAGGTTCTGTCAGTCTTTATTCCCAAGGGGATTCTAGTATGTCAGAGGAAAGATACCTGGAATATTCACATAAAAATAAAGATACAGCAAAATTTCCACAAAGGATATAAGTTATTCCTTTCTACTTCAAGAGGGAGTGCGTAAACTTTGTATCATGTGTACTATGTTCATCCTTTGTGTGTGTGGTGTGTGTGTGTGTGTGTGTGTGTGTGTGTGTGTGTGTGTGTGTAAGACCGAAGTCAATGAGTCAATGTCAGGAGTCCTCAGTCTTTCTCCACCTTATTTTCTAAGACAGGATCCTCACGGAACCTGGAGCTCCTGGATTCAGCTAGATTGGCTTGCCCCGTAAGCCTCAGGTTTGCACCCGCCTTTGCCTCTCAGCACCGTGACTACTGGCATGTGTTCCAGACTGTTTTATCTTTATGTAGGTGCTGGAGACTCACACTGAGGTCCTCAGGTTTGCATGGAAAACACTTTGCCACCGGATCCATCTTCCTAGCCAGATGGTGTAGATGTCTCCCCACATCTTTCCCAAGTCAACAAAATCCCAGTTCTCTCCTCAAAGGTCCAGCTGTGTGACTTTTCAGTACTGCATGAGGCTAAGTCTCTGTGTTTTTTGGCCCTTCTTTAACCACTTACCACTGATAAAGACCCTGGAAATAGGGAATCCAATTAGTATATTTGTCTTGGTATTCTACATAATGAAACAGAGCCACAAAACTGGTCAATAATTTGTTCCAGGTCACAACATGATAAGGCTGGGATTTGAACACAGAGTGCCAGGCTTCAAGCTCCATGACTCTGCCACTGTGCCAGAGAATTCCTGATGTAAGAATGGGTGGCTTCCTCAAATTCTATGACCTTGGAAGAGGAGGGATGCAAAGCCACAACATTTGGGACAATGGTTTGCGGGGCATCTAAAAATGTTGAGTTTGAACTTGACATGCCAAGGTCTAAAGTCATGGGTGATGCTTAGCTCTATCCAATTCTACTTCTTCCTCAGGTGATTCTGCTCTGGAGCCCACAAAACATCCCTGTGCTAGCAAGATTTCTGAGATGGGGCTTCCTTCCTCCTTCTCTGTACCCAGAAAGCTCAGTGAACACAAGCCACCCATCCATGACCACAAGGACTTTGGCTCTCACCTGGCAGGCAGGCAGCAAGGTCCTGGTACACAGCCCAGAGGGAAAGCTAGCTGCAGAAGCCCATTAACTCTGACCAGAGGGCTCAGGGAGGCTTGTTGAGGGAACACAGAGTAGATGTTCCATAAGAAGCACTGTGGGCATCGCCCCTTTGTTATTTCCTCTCTGCAGTGGCACTCTGACAAGCTGTGCCTGACACGGGGACATTAATTTTTTATGCTGCCCTGCTGCAGACACACAGATTAGATTGGGGCAATGATGAATGAAATGCAGATGCAACTGAGAGTCCAGGGATGCCAGGCTACAGGTCACATCATGCTCCACCTCAGTCTCTTGTCCCCACGACACTGCTGGCTGCTGCTTTACATGTGCTCCTGTGGCTCCACAGAGCCAGAGGTGACTGCTGAGGAGAGAGGGAATACAATATTCTCAGCTGGTAACAGGAAAGTTGATTAAGAAAAATTCACTCCCTCTATCTGGTTGCTGATCTCCTGTTTATCTTCATTTGAACCATCCTGGGTAGATGTGTTTTAATTGCAAGCTACTTCCATCCTTTTTCCGGAAGCAGGCAGGGCATACATTATAAAATAAATAAATGATTAAGAAACATCTAATTATTGTTATTAGTTTCTTACTTGGAGGGACTTCAAGCTGCTGCTTATTAAAGTCATTCATCAAGGAGCCACCGTGCCCTTTCCAGAGGCAAGGCTCCCAGGACCGACATGGGACTGGCTGTCTCGTGCTGCACGTGGGGCTTAATAAACATGGGCAATATTGATGGCTGTGAATTCCTCCCTCAGCCTAAGCTCCAGCATGATGGATTGATGCTTCCTAAACATGGAGACTATTTCTCCGGCCATTCATCAACCCCACCACAAATACAGGTGTCAGCCTGAGCCGACATCGGGCTCTAACCACCTCCCCCGAGCATAGGGAGAGAAGCCTGAATTTCCTACCCAGGGACCTCATCAATTTTTCATGCACTGCAGTCCCCTGACTTGTTAAATATTTATAACAATGTCATTATTTACCAAACAAGCTACCCAGCTGTGTCAGAGACCCCAGAGAAAGACTCAGGGGGATAGAGAAAGGCCCTTCCTCTGAAGAAGCTTCTAGGCAAGGGTGGTTGGCAGGCAGGTCTCTCTGGCCTACCTCGAAATATGTGTGTTGAGGAATCTCTGAGGCTTTGGGACGGGTGATTGCAGGGCGGAGGTTAGCCCCCAACTGGGGACCACAGCACTAGGAAACTAAGGAGAGAGGGTTGAATCACAGTTGTTCCCACCAAGGACCCATTTAGCTATATGGCTATCACACTGACCTCACTCTCCACCAGGTCTATCTTTCAATAAGAGCTGTGTAAACCTTCCTGGCCATGAAAGAAGATGTGCATGAAGACAGCAAAGAACCTCAGCCTTTCCAAAAGGCTTTCCTGAGCGCTGACAGGGGCGGGAACTGGAATGACATGATGTGGCTGCCTCCCCAAAGTGCTCCCTTTGGTGTCTTCATGACAAATGCCATCCCCCTAGTGGGAATGCCAGACACTTCCTTCACCTTGCTTGCTATTCTATTATAGGCTCTAGACCAACCGTTTCAACCTGTGAGTCACAACCCTGTGGGAGTGTCGAGTCACTCTTTCATGGGGTCACCTAAGACCATTCTGCATATCAGATATCAAATTACAATTCCTAACAGTAGTAAAATTACAGATATGAAGTAGCAACAAAAATAATGTTATGGTTAAGGGTCAGCACAACACTGAGGAGCTGTATTAAAGGGTCCAGCATTAGGAAGATTGCAACCAATGAGCTAGACCCAGATCCTGCTCAATGGGAAGGGAAGGACAACTCTGCGAGAGCAGGTGCCCTTCTGAGAAACATTTGTGGAGGATCTGGAAGGACTTAAGTGAGGGAAAGCTGCTATCAGCATATGTTGTATGAAAAAAAAAGAGAGTCTGTTTTTGTTTTTTCAAAAGGAAAAGTGAGAAACCTGGGTGGAGAAAGGTCCTATTTTTCTCATCCAGGTTTTGTCCCATCTTAAGAACTATAGCAGTCGGGGGCTGGAGAGATGGCTCAGTGGTTAAGAGCACCGTCTGTTCTTCCAGAGGACCCGGGTTCGATTCCCAGCACCCACATGGCAGCTAACAACTGTCTGTAGTTCCAGTTCTAGGCAAACACCAAGGCAAATAAATAAATAAATAAATAAATAAATAAATAAATAAATAAAAAGAACTATAGCAGTCACTAAGGACAAATTTGAAGACAAAGCCCTAGGAAGAGCAGAGAGAAAATAAATCCCTCAGTCCTTGAGGACACATGTGAGGGAGCACACTTCCTGGTACCTGCCATGCCTCCAGGCTCCGAATAAAGAGAGGTTTGGTTTTGTTTCTTTTATTGAAAAGAAATTCTTTAGTATAGTATTTTCCCTATCCCCAATTTCTCTCAGTCCTTCCCCATCTCCCCTCCCATCCAGATCCACACCCTTTCTGTGTCAAAAAAAAAAAAAAAAAAAAAAAAAAAAAAAAAAAAAAAAAAAAAAAAAAAAAAAAAAAAAAAAAAAAAAAAAAAAAAAAAAAAAAAAAAAAAAAAAAAAAAAGACAAATCAGAATAGGACAAAACAGCCAGACAAGAAAAAAGAGAGCCAAAAAAAAGTACAAAAAATGTATATAGATGCAGAAATATACACATTTGTATCCAAAGCAATTCCTTAAAAACACAAACTGGAAGCCATAAAATATTTGCAAAGAACCTGTAAGGCATTACAAAATAAAATAAAAAAGTAAAATAATTCCTAGTTTAACATTATAAAAGAAAGGCCCCTCTACAGACTCTGTTCATTTTGTGTTGGCCTCCTCTGCTGGGCAGCAGCCTCCCTTTAAGAGGGCTTTGCTTCTCCAGTGACACCAGACTCCTTAAGAGAAAACTAATTTTTCTTTTTCTTGTTTTTTTATTGTTGTTGTTGTTAGTTTTATTTATTTATTTTTTAACAGGGTTTCTCTGCAGAGTCCTGGCTGTCCTGGAACTTGCTCTATAGACCAGGCTGGCCTTGAACTCAGAGCTGCCTGCCTCGGCCTCCCAAATGTTGAGATTAAAGGGGCCCACCACCACTGCCTGGCTGAAAAAAAACCTAATTTTTCATTTGTGAGTGGTTATCAATTGAAGTTAGTTTCTGACTGATGTAAGGGTTAAGGACTGAGTAAGTGCCCACTTCTCCTTCAGCTCTAGGACCCCATCTGGTGCAGATCCATGCAAACCCTGTCTGTGCATGATGCCTCCATCTGTGCACCAGCCCTGTTGTGTCCAGAAGTCCTGGATTCCTTGGTATCCTCCACCTGCTCTGGCTCTTTCCACCTCTTCTTCTGTGGAGTTCCCTGAGCCCCAAGAGAAGGGATTTGATGGAGACATCCCTTTCAGGGTTGAGTGTTCCAAGGTTTAAGAGAGGATTTTAAGCCTGCCCTTTGCCCTTCAGAATGTCATGGGAATAAAAAAAGCATCAGAGATAAGACCCACATGATGGATGATGGGTCCAAGATTTGAGGAAAAATGGGATATTTGTATGGCTAAGCTGTATAACACGCGGATAAAAGAGAAGCTAGCCATTTCAGAATAATGAGACTCACCAAGTGGCCATGGTCATGATAAATACCATATTATGGCTTCAGAAGCACCAAGCAAAGCACTCTGCTTCTTATGGGATCCCCCACCCCAAATGCAGAACCTTAATCAGTTCATGAGAAGTTATGAGACAAGGCCTAATTTGAAGGGGAACCTGTACAAGTGACTCAGACACTTCAAGTGTCAAGGTCATACAAGGTTGAGAAACCACAAGACTATTAGATAGTACATAGTATCAGAGATGGGTTCCTAGACAGCAAAAATTAAAAAAAAAAAACCATGCAGGTGTGTTATGGAATATTACTTTAACTGGGCAAAGATGTGTTACATTTGTTTCTGCTGCATTTGTTTAATTATGTAAAGATGTGTTGCTATTTCACCTTGACTACCTAAGGCACCTGATTGGTCTAATAAAAAGCTGGATGACCAATAGCTAGGTAGTAGAGGGATAGGCTGGGCTGGTGGGCAGAGAGAATAAGTAGGAGGTGAATCTAGGCTCTTGAGGAAGATGCCTGGGGTCAGAAACCAGGCAGCCGCCAGCCAATGGGGAACAATGAAACTAAGATACACAGAAGGGAAGAAAGGTAAAAACCCTGAGGCAAAATGTAGATGAAGAGAAACAGGTTAAGTTATAAGAGCTAGCAAGAAACAAGTCTAAGCAAGGGCGAGCATTATAAACTAATAATAAATCTCTGTGACGTGATTTGGAAGATGGTTGGTAGCCCAAAAGAAAAAAGCCTTGGTTCATGGGTGAAATCCAACTGGAATCTGTATTGTCTGAATTATGACAATATTAGTGTTTGGCTTTGACCTTTGTACTGTGGTTATGCAGGCTGCCCCCAGGGGAAGCATAACAAAGAATATGAGAGAAACCACTAAATATTTTCTACAGCTTTTGTGTAAATATGAATATCTCTTTACTATTAAAACAAATATACATCCAAGAATACCCTCTAAGTTCTGTTACCAAATTGTATAAATCAACTTCTGGATTTGCTGTAGCAAAAATTCCTCAGGGATTACACAGAGGACTGTGTTTAAGAGAGTGTTGAGAATCCTCTTCTGGAAACCACATCAACACACACACACACACACACGTGTATGTTATGACATTTTCCCATTTAATTGTCAAGTACTTGTGTGATAAATGAAACCGCAAGCTTTGAAATAAAACAATTTAAACTTGAGTTTCTAGCCAAGTTCTACCATGCATTGTCTCTATGACTTGCCTCTATTTATTCTCTCAGGGCCTCTGCATAAAGTTAAAATAATGGAAGCTACTTTGTTAAAGACTTCTGCAATGGCATTTATCAGGGGACAGACAGACAAAAGATCCTCCTTTATCTGTGGACAGATCAACAAATTCCAAATCCACAAAGTCCTCTAAAATAAACTGAAACACACTGCAGACTAGAGGCTTGGTGGTCTAAGGGCTTAAGGTTCCTTTTGAGATGGGGAAGAACTTATCATGCAAACATCAGAGAAAAAGTTTCCTGGCAGAGAAAGCATCAAGGCCTGAGCAGATCCTGTCAGGAATGATAGAATCAAAAGGAGGCTCTAGCATCTGAATCCTGGTATTCCCCTATCTGCCCCACCTCTCCTGGTAAAGTCTAGTTCTTCATGCAATGGCATGAAGAGGTGGGGCCCTTAGAGGGTAACCATCCCATGAGTAGAGAGTCCTTTACTAGTGTTAACAGACACTGATTATTTTTTAACTAATACAGTTAAGAAAACTGCCCTTATAAAAAGTGGCTTAGCTGGCCAGTGGTGACACACACTTTTAATCCCAGCACTCATGAGGCAGAGGAAGGTGAATTTCTGAGTTTGAGGACAGCTTGGTCTACAGAGAAAGTTCTAGGACAGAGAAAACCTGTCTCAAATACAAACAAGCAAAAAACAAAGCCAAGAAAGAAAAGGAAAACTCATGTAGTTTCTATACCCTTTCCACCACAAGAGGACAGGTGATGGGTATCACCTACAAAAGCAGGCTCTTAATCACTACCTGCTGATGCCTTGATCTTCCCAACATCCAGAACTAGAAGTGAAGCATTACTGTTTATAGACTACTCAGCTTAAGGTATTTTGTTATATCATCAGGGATGGACTAAATCATATAGGGTTTGGTAAGTATACAGATGGAAATGGAGACACAAGACCTTGGACCAGAGAGAGACAGACTAGTGGAGGCAGAGGAGAGACTGAGCACATAACTAAGGAGGAGGAACTGGGTGGGGCCCACACATGGCTTAGCCATAAAGAAGAGATTTCAAGGAAGAGGAGCAGAAAGAATTGTCAGGATGGGGGATGTTCTATACAGGGGCAGAAAGACTAGAGTCTAATAGTGTGTGTAGTGTTTTGGTATAGGCATCCATACTTTTAAAATGTTAACCTACCTGGATTCTTTCTTTAGGAAGCTGGTCCCAAATAAAATCAGCATTTTCTGTCTCTTGGAGAGGTGACTATGAGATAAACTCCACTAAGGAAGGGTTTCATTTTGTGGTCAGGTTTCTGGCTTGCTCACTAATACACTTGGCAGTACTCCACACATTCTTGTCAAATGACCAACAGAATGAAAGTCCAGTCTAGGATCAAAGCCCTCGAAGAATGTGGAGTCTTTAAAGCTACCACATAGTTTCCACTCAGATTAGTTCCCATCCTCCAGCCCTGGAGGGAAACACCAACACCATCCAGAGCCTCTGTGGTATTTTCTTACACATTGCTTAGCATTAAAAAAAAAATCTCACTGAGTAAAGTTCTTGTCACCAAGCCTGAGGGAACACACATCTGAAAGTTGTCTGACCTCAAACATGGAGTATGTCCCTGACAGCACAAAATAAATATAATGTAGTATAAGGAAAAAAATTAAAGCATGCTGAGAAGTGGAGGCAAGGTTGTAATAGAAGAAAATGCACATGTGACTAGATACTAGTGTCATAGGCTTTCAGATAACTATGTCACTTATGAAAACTGACAAGCCAAGTGGGGAGAGCATCAGACACTCAGACTCTATAAATAACCCATGGAAATACAGAACTGAAAAAAATCGCCTAAATTAAATTGAAAACACAATAAGATAGGTTTAACAGCAAATTGGACATAGCTAGAGGTTGACAGGCTTTGCAAATGAAATAGAGGGTACCGGGTTTAACTTTAATTTCAGACCAACAACAGAAGCTTGGTATAAATATGCCCCATTCAAAATTTTTGACATTCTAAAATGTATTTACTGTTCACGTGAAGATCCTATTTAATAGGATGCTCTTTCTTTTACCTGAAAAGATCAAACCCAGCTGGAGAAGACTCATTCTGCTGGAAATATCCAGAATAAATAATGAATATTTTAAAAGGATGAACAAAATATTCCCAGGAAGGAAACAAGAGACATTTGAGACTCAATGAAGGCCTAAGTCACATGAAGCTGGATTCCCAGAAGACAGACATATGTCAGAAGTCATGCTTAATGGAACAATTTGTTGAGATGCTCTCAAGTCATATTCTTGTTATGGGGAATAAAAAAACAGGCAACCCATAATGTTGTCCATCAGAAGAAAGATTATGGAAAATGAACCCCTTCAAAGAGCCCAGGAAGAATCACCTGCCCCATATTGTCCAAACAATAAGACTGACCACAGACTCACCAATGAAAGAAGCCAATAGAATGGATATCTAAGAACATAATCTCCAACCTAGAGATGGATACCTCCATCCCCAGTGACAATCTCCTTCAAAGCTGAAATCAGGGTGGGGATGTAGCTTGGTGGTAGAGTGTTTGCCTCAAACCCAAAAAAGCTGGAGGGGGCTGGAACCCCAGTGATACACAGATATAAACCAGGAAGATGGAGAAAGAGGACAGCAGATAAACAAACAGAAAAGTGTGCTGGGAAGAAAGGAAGGTAAGTCATACTCTGGAGATGGTGGCCAGGGTGGGAGAGAAGAGGTGAGGCCCAACTAGACAGTCCTGTGGGCCAACAAGGAGAGGGCTGGGCTAAGCAGATAGTTCTGTTAGGATAAGCAGGGCTGTAACAGAATTGGTTTGCATGTTATCTTAGTGTGTCTGCTGCTGTGATAAAGCACCATGAATGAAACAACTCTGGGAGTTAAGAGTTTATTTCATCTTACAGCCTAGGGTAATCATGGTAAGAACTCAAAGCAGGAATCTAGAGGCAAGAGCTGATGCAGAGGCCATGAAGGAGTGCTGCATTATTATTATATGGCTTGCCTCCCCATGACTTGCTCAGCCTGCTTTCTTATACAGCCCAGGACCATCTGCCCAGGAGATGGCATCATCCACAGTGGGCTTAGCCCTAGGGAATCAACCAACTAAGAAAATGTTCTACAAACTTGCCTACAGGCCAATATAGTGGGAGTATTTTTATCAACTGAGATTCTCTCTTCCAAAATGAAGTCCATGTTGACATAAAATTTAGTCAGTATTCAGGAGATATATCCAACTAAACCTTTCCTTTATTTGGTGCTGGGGGTGGAACCTAGGGCCTTGAGCATGCTAGTCACACATTCTTCTACTAAACTACATCCCAAATCTTTATACTAAAGTATTTACTTCCCACAATAAAATTTTTTAATGATTTATTTATGTATACAACATCCTGCCTCTATGTATGCCTGCATGCCAGAAGAGGGCACTGGATCTCATTATAGATGGCTGTGAGCCACCATGTGGTTGTTGGGAATTGTACTCAGGACCTCTGGAAGAATAGCCAGTGCTCTTTACCTCTGAGCCACCTCTCCGGCTCCAGAATAAATGTTTTATCTCTAGTTTGTACCTCTGTATTTTTTCCTTCTTTTTTTATTATAGAGAAACGTTTTCAATTAGAAAATAGAAGATTGTTGCTGCTGTTTGGCCCTTTGTCCTGCCTTAGTCAAAAGATTAACAGTCTTTTAATGAAAAGACATACATGAATCAATAAGCACAAATAAGTTCCTCTTTAAAAATATAAGGATATTTCTAGTCAAATAAGAACTGAGAGAATGCACCATTAACACCGGCATACCAACAGGAATTCTTCAGGCAGAAGGAAACCAGTCCCAGGGTGAACTATATAAAGGATGGAAGAGCAATGAAAGTAAATGTCCTGGTGAATCCAAGTGAATACTGACTACATAATGTTAATATTGTTAAATGTGCACAGAATTAGAATGCATGAGCATAGCAAGTGGTCAGAAAGGGCAAGAGAATGAAAGTGCTCTGAAGCCCTGAGGGGTGAAAAATCCTAAAGTATCATTTCTCAGGCTCTCATTAGTCCAGACTGCAATGCTGAAAGCCAGCACACACCTATCAACTCAGCACTCGGGGTTGCGGGTTGCGGTGTTGTGTTGGAAGTCAGCATGAAGTACATATCGAGAGCCTGCCCTTAAGGATGAAATGGCAGCTAAAATCAAAGAAGGAGATAGGTTTTGAGTCTGAGGCCAGTTCAGGGCAACTATCTGCAGTGTAAATCAGAGAACCTGAGTTTACATCCAGAACATCCAAGTGGAAACCCAAGTCGGGTGGGGCATATCTGGAACCCCAGTGTTGGAAAACCAGAGACAGAAAGATCCCTAGAATTTGGTGACCAACTAACCTAGCCAAACTAGTAAGAGACTGTCTCACAAAACAAAAAGAGAGCAACTGAGGATATCTGATGTCAACCTTTAGCCCCTTCATACAAGCACACACATGTCCAACCACATGCACACTGACACAGGAAAACACATCACACACACACACACACACACACACACACACACACACACACACACGCAAATGCTTTACAATTTAAAAGGCTAAGAAAGAAGAGAAGTATGAAGCAGATGGTATAGAAAGGGTGGGAGGAAGGTAGAAGACAATGAAGTCATCTATAAAAAACAAACAATTAAAAAGTAAAGCTGGTGATAAAGATATTAAAGAGACAGTAAGGGAACAGAAAAACCAAATACATTACTAGTTAATGTAAACATATACAATACCCCATTAACTAAATACCTCCCCATGTAGGCACCACAATCTACATTCCACAGGGAAAGACTCCTGGGGCCCAGAGAAGTTGAGTAACTTGTCCTGACTATCCAACCCTGAAGTCACAGTTGCAAGGCTCAAGCCCAGCAGCCAACCTCCTCTGTAAAGATCCTCCCTACCCTCCTGAACCCTGACTCTGGGTCACTCCTCCTGCAGCCTGCACCCAGATTCCTGCAGCAAGTTCCTAACTCACTTCTCAGGTATCACATTGTTGTCATGGTGACTGCTCAACGGCATAAACTGGCTCTTATCTCTTCCTCCAAATTAAATTGTTCCTGGTTGTCATTTACTTTGTCATATGAGGTTCCGTTAGATGCTCACTCCTCCCCCTTCCAATTTTTCTTGCCCTACATGCCAGAAAGGGCCTTCTCGGGTTTCTAGAAAATACAGTTTCCCTTGGGTGGAATGAGAGCTATTCTGCAAGGCCTCCCGTGTCAGGCCTCATCCATCACTATGGTTACAATGATAGCAACCACTCACGAAACCTTTTCTCTGTGTCCAGTACAACGGGCAGGCTTAGAAAGCATCATTCCTCTTTAACCAACATAACTCCACCCCATGGACAGAAAAGTTGGACTCAAGACAAGTCAGTAGTAGTTCATGGAACTGGCACCATGTACTCTCTTTTTAAGAAGAAAAACAGCAAATGAAGCAGGACACCTCCTTGCTTCCCTCAAGCATGCATAGCACCAGCTGACTGGATGACACGCAGAACATAAGAGAGGAAGTAGACTGTAGCATAGACTGCAAACTTGAGAGGGTGCTCCAGGAGGGCACTCAAGCAATGTCATGTTTGCCAGTTGATGTGGGGGTGAGGAAATGGACCCTCTGGGTGTCTCAAAGTTAGTAGGCAGACTGCCCTGAGGAACAGCATGGAGGGTGGTGCTGAAATATCACAATCACAACTTTGACCCTGTGATTATACCCCAGTGCTGGGCCACAGAAATGTAGGATGATAGAAAAGTGTCATCTTCCCATGTGACCATGTATGAACCAGAAGCTGGCAAGGCCATCTGCATTCTGTATACCACAGTGTCTTGAGGCCTACTCTAGGAACTGGAAACTGGATCTGAGTCTCTATAAGGTTTTCACAAACAAAGGGGAGACTTAAAAATGCTACATGCTTGGTCTTAACTAAATATTGAAATCTCATTATTACTTTTGACTCAGAAAAAAATGGGAGGACTGGAGAGTTAGCATAAAGGTGAAGAGCACTTGTTGCTCTTGCAGAGGACCAGCTTCAATTCCCAGCACCCACATGGTGGCTCACAACCATCTGTAATTCCAGCTCCAGAGGGAATCTTCCTATCTCAGTGGGCACCAGACATACACAATGCACAAACATAGATGTAAGCAAAGCATTCATATACACAAAATAAATTCAAATTTGAAAAAAATGAAGCTGTTTAAACCAATAGAGCAAGCCAAATTAATGACATAGCAGTGGAAACTGTAAATAATGGGGTGATATCCATACTACATATGCAAAATTTGTCACTGAGACCCTTGTTTTCTCTGAATAGTGAATGTTGTTGACAGGGAAAGGAAAATGTGCTGGTGAGCCAAGACAGAATTCCACAGGGCTCTGCACAAGGTAGATCCTACCCACCAGCTCAAAGTTCTGGACAACCCACATGGAGAGCCACAGGCAGAATCCAAACACCTGCTGAAGTCTGGAGCCCACCTGGGGAAGGCGCACTGCCTTGGGGTGACAGGTTTCCAGCCACTTCCTGCTGGTTTAGGCCTCAAATCTCTCCTGGGGGCCTTAATACAAAAGACTAATGGACCAAGTTAAGGGGCTTTGCCACACTTTTGCTTTCTTCAGGATGACTTCAGAGGTAAAATATATTTGCAGACACTGAGGATTCAAGTATTTGAAAATTATCTTCCAAATTTAGTGGAGACAAAGTGGTCTTTAAATATTTGTGCAAATATTAAATCTACATATTTTATAATGTGAACATTTGGGTGCATAGTGGAACCTCTCTACTAAAGTGTGCTGTGGTTACACTAAAGGAAAATCTTACTACTCCAAACTAGAGGAGATGGTTAAGAGCTGTTTTGGATGATCATGGCATGTGATTTGCCCCAACTCTCCTATGATGCAGCACTTCTACCCTCAAATGAGAAGTTAAAAACTGATAAGCTGGACTTTTAAAATACACTGGAGTGTGCTGAGCTCTATTGCCCCCAAGTGGTCATCAATGATATGACACCCATTAGAGAGTTCTTTGTAGGCAAGACAGCTAGAAAACAAAAACAAACGCAACTAAAAAATGGCTAAAAGCCAGGTACTGGGAGGCTGGAGAGATGCTCAGTGATAAGGGCACTAGCTACTCTCCTAGAGGACCTGTGCTAAGTTCCCAGCAACCACACAGTGGATCAGCAACCATCAGCAACTCTAAATTCCAGGGGATCAGAGTCATTTCTAGCCTCCTCCTTGGCATTAGACACAGGTACAAGTGGTGTAATTACACATGTACAAGTAAAACATGCACACACAGAAAATAAAAAGTAAATCAGGTACTATAAAGGGTGAGAGAAGGCTGAGGAAAGAGTACTTTGTAAGCTAGTTTCCTCTTATCACCAAAGAGGAGCAATTAAAGAAAATCTGTTGGAGGTGAGTTTTCTTGCCCAGCTATGTAGCTCATACAATCTGTGAATTGAATAAGTATGGATGTAATCTTTTACACCATAATTGCATGGGGAGTTGGCCAGACTACATGGTGGTAACAATGTTTTTACCTGAAACACTGCAATTTTAAAGCATTTTGCTGTACAAATCAATGCAGTACAAATACTAGTCAATAATTTTTTTTTTTTTTTTTTTTTTAAAAACTGGTTAGGCAAGGGGAGAAAAGAGTATGTCTAGAAGAAGGCATCATGTAATAAATTTATTATGTTTTGTTACATTTTCCAGTTTTCTCTTAATTCCAATTGTATACTATATAACCAACTGCTGTCTCAGAAATAAAATGTTTTAAACATAAAAATATAAATTCTGCTTCTTAAAAGTGCATACACCTTGAATAATAAAATATACAAATAAATAACAGAAGGCAGTGACACATCTCATGCACTTGGCCTAAAATAATTTAAAATGTAGAATACACTTTCTTCCAGTCTGCAGGAAAGACACTCTGCCATCCTTTTACTGAAAAATGTATACAGAGCTTACTACTGGCTCATGAATGACACCAAAGCATTTTGTGTACAGTGATATGACATGCAGCTTCTAAGACAACTAGAGAAATAAACACCGCTGTAAATATACAAGAGAATCAAGAAACCATTTTGATAATGAAGCCTGAATTCAATTTTAACCAGTGGTGAGAGGCACAATTGGTGAGCAGACCTATACAGAACACAAATGCCTACAGGAAAGACCCACAGAACCGCAAGCACGGAAACACAGTCCCCCAGTCTAGAATAGCACCTAGGAAAGTTCATGCTGTGTGTTCACAGCAGCAGAGAGCTTGACTCTGGGAGGCTGTGCCAAAGCTGTTTCAGCTCTGATTTTTCCAGATATCCTTACTCCTTAAAATATAGACCACGTCAGACAAACTGTTTCCTTTCCTTTTTGCAGGCAACCTGATGCTCAACAGGATGAGGCCACACAGCACAGTAGATTATTTTGAAGATGGTATAGTGTACCTGGCTCACCACAGATTAAAACCAAATTTATGTGCCTCTGCAGGTAACATATACTGCCAAATTCCTGGATAAACAGATTTTTTTTTAATTGCAAGAAAATAGCAATGAGCTTGAAAATAATTCAAATAAAATGTTTCACATTTGTTTTTAAACGTAAAAGGACTCCTAAAGCTACATTCTGAGCAGGAAAGACCTAGAGCAAAGTGAAATCTGAGCAGGTGACCCAGTGCAGCCTGTGGTTTGCAACTGTGCTATCAAAAGCACAGTAGGCTTTGCAAGGCTAGACAGGTAGCTTTCTACTGCCTTCTGCCACATTTTCTAACCTGGAGTGACTTCCCCTCCTGCATGGGTCTCAGCTTCACAGTAAATCTGGAGGTTCTGGGGATGAATTCTGATCCCTTAGGGCACTCTACCTGCCACCAGAAGTATGAACAATCACCAGACTGGCAAGTGACATATCATCCATAAAATGCTTCACAGGTCCAAATCAGGCCTTAAAGTCAGAAAGAGCCTGTCCTCTGAATTTCAAGCGGGGACTGACACCTTTTAATTTTCTTGTCCAACATTAACTGGAATTCCTCCTGAGTACTTTGCATGGCAGTGATGATTCTCGCCAAAAATTTTTGGCAGAGATGGTGTACCATATCCTTCTCAATTCTAACTGCAACTAGAAGAGGAAGTCACTGCACCAGCCTGTGCTAATTGGCATCAAAAGCCTGGGAGAGGCCCAGACATTCCAAGTCCCTTGATGATCCTAATGACCTCAGGTGAATCATCCAGAAGAGGTCTGGGAACAATGTATGAGATTTGAAGATATCTTTCATATATGCTATAAGCCTCCTGTTCCTATCTGTGCCCCATAGAACAATGGTTTTTAAATGAATGTGAGCTGGATCTAGACCTGAATCCATTGTACAACACTACCATACATTCTATATCCTTAATCTTACTGAGACCAGTGGGTGGGAAGCCCCAGAGCCTTCCTAAACAGCTCCAAGTCTTTACAAAAGCATTTAAAAATTGTTAGCACTATGTGAAGCGCATCACATCTCTCCTTGTGATGAAGGATACTACAAGATATAAAAAATTAAAATCTATAGAAAAATGGCAGGTTATTTCTTAGAACAAAATACTTTAGGAAAGTCTTCAGGCTAAATACAGTATATACACCAGTGTATGTTCAACATATCCAATCCACTCCTGCTTGCAAAATACTATTTTATAGACAATCTCACCAATGATAAAAAATATTGGCAGAGAAATAGACACAAAGCAACCTAAAATTCACATTTATGCTTAGCTACACTGATTAAGCCACATTTAAAAATTACAAATTCAAAAACTCCAGAATCTGAGTTTTTTTTTTCTTTTAAAAAAAAGAAAAAACAACAACAAAAAAAACCACTCAATGTTTAATGTAGTTTCTCTGTATGCTTTTTAATCAATTGCTTGCATAGGTAGTATGAGCGTGCTTTCTGAGTTAGAGAGAGGGCATGCAAACTGCTTTCTTGGGGGATAGAAATGATTGGTCATGTTCCAAAAAGCAAAAAAACGAGGACTGATCCAAAGGCAGCATGTGACATGGAACAATAACTGAAATAAAAGCATTATGTTCCACCTGAAAGGTGCAGTCAGCTGTACAGCAATGAACCCTTGTAACACTCAAGCAAGAGCAGCCCACATACTAGCAGCTAAGTTGTTTTTATGGTAGGCACTGGTTTGTCAGCAAATTTTGCCCTTCTCAACTCCAAAATGTAAGTATCAACACACCTCCAAGCTGTGTTTTATTGAAACTGTGCTTATGATTTTTATCTTAGCTCAAAAGTTCAACCTGAAACACTAATTACCTTTGTATTCAATGACAATCTACACAGGAAACTTAACTTCAGCTATTTGGTAATCTATCAGAATGAATGTGATGCCATGTGTCCACCTACTTAAACAGGGTTTATTAGAAATGAGCTTTGTTCATGACTCTTTAATCCATATTCCCTTAAGCTGACACACTGCTCCCTTGACACACAGTCCCTATTTGTTTCATTATACTCAGAGAGGTGATATATCCCATCCCTCAACATTCTCCACAACCATTGCACATAAATAGTTGATTCTAATGCAAAGTGACTTGGTACTAGATTTTAACCACTACACAGTACAGACAGCTGGGTCTGAACCAGTGGCCAGAAGATCACAATGTTTCCAGAGATAAACAAGGACACTTATGGTTTCCAGACAAAAACTCAAGAGAACCTCAGGCCTCAGCCAACCAGAATCCATTGGGGTGTTTCTGCTGAAGACTATCACTCCATGGCAGGTCCTGTTTGCTCTGGTGTCTCCCAGGATTCCTCAACTACGGCAGACGGCTGAAGCTTTCTGTTTGCCTCTGTATGCAAATCAGGCCCAAATGAATTGAATGAATGAATGATTAAATAAGAATTACATGTGTTCAAGGCAACTTTAGATCTCTGCACAATTGTGTGGCATAGCACAGATATAGCACACTGCTCTATTGATCTCACAGGGCACTACTTACTCTCAGGTATAAGAAAATACAAATGAGGCTGGCAAGGGTCTTAAAGTGACGTGAACATCATCTGAGGAGTCATGAAGATAAGGAAAAAGGCTGACATAAGGAATGGTGTAGCTGCATGCACAGGATGTTTACCGGAAAAGAGAGCAAGGGTAAAAAGCAGTTTTATTTAACACCAAAAAACATTACCAATGCATCACTCTATTGGTTGGTGCTGTGTGTCTGCTGGGAATGACAGCGTTAGCCAGGCTCAGTGAGTTGCCAAGCAGAAACTCAGACCTACTGTCTGAGCAGATAATTCTGACCACAAAACACACATATATTCACTGTATCCAAATCACTGGGAAAAGACTGTGATAATGAAGTCCTTAACCCTGCCACAGAACTGAATGAACCAAGCGATACACTCTCATAAGCTATTTCACTTCAGGCAACATCTTCAAAGCAGTCTTCCTTGGGTCTTAAACACACCCCAATAGTCTGAAATTAGATTTCATTGTTTCCCAACCTCACAAGCACGACAGCTTCATAGCCTAGATAATGCCACATGTTCTGATTTTTTTATTAAATTAAATATGAAATAAGGACTAAATTCCATATACATATAGCTTTTCATTTTTATTATATTGTATATATAAAATTGTATCTCTAGATCCCATGGAAAAGTATAGAGACTTGTAGAGGATTTTTCTGGGTTTTTTGTTTGTTTGTTTTTTAAGAAAACATGATACAAGTGGGAGGGAGGGTCCATCCTTACTACATTTAAGAATAAAACTATGTAGTACTGTGAAAATTAAACTAGTTTCTATTCATCTTCATTATGGCAAAACAGTTTGTTATCAAAGTCTTCTGTCTTATCACACTCTAATTCTAAGACCATTTCAGAGGCTCAAACCACACAAATGCTCAATTCCTGATACTGATGGCCTCACATTTGGGGCTTTTTCAGAAAATAAAAACAATAAAAGGAAACAAGATTGGTGGCTAAATACTGATGGGGCTGACCTTGTGCCACTGAACAATGATGACACGCAGAGGCAGCTGTCACCTCAGTCACACTAAGGCAGGGCAAAGAGCCTCAATGCTTTGGGAAGCCACAAAGGGGGAGAGGGGGTACACCAAAGCAGCCAGGGCAGGACTGAGTGTAGTGGCATTGCCTCACACACACTGGATTGTGTGGAGCACTGTGGTAATGTGCACAAGGCTCAACACCTAAGCCTCAAATACCACAAGGGCTGAAAACCTCGGCTACACTCACCCTGCCAGCTACCAGCTAATGTCCACAATAGCAGCAAAATAAACTTAAGTAACCTACTGGAAATAATTCCCAAGAGGTATTCATTAAAAAAAAAAGGCGAACAGAAGGACAGTGCAGAAATCAAAACTGCATGCACATATGCAGTGTGGTCACTTCACAGAAGTACTGAAAAGGGAGTTTGTGTGGACCAGGGAACCAAAGCTTTAGTGTTTAATAACACATAAACTCAACATGCTATAATGACAAAGTGACAAATGCTACTCTGAGAATCAATACTATGATTCTCTTGATATTACAAAACAAGAGAGGACACTAAAAAACTGGGCTGGAAAGTATTTCCAAGCGATTTCCACAGGCTTGGAAAACTGTGTTTTACCATTGAGAATTCAATGAGGTTCCCTTTTCATATATAATAATGCAATTTGCAACTACATGCCAGAGGGAACATACATGTCAGGCTCCTTGAATTCAAGGTCTCAGATTAGCTCTTCAAAACAGAGAAGGTGTAAAAGAGTTACTGAAAAGCAGTGAAAAGGAAGACTGACAGGCAGGATCCAAAGTGCATGTGCAATGCTTTGTCATGTCAGCACACTGTCAGTGGCTCTTGGCAGGAGGCAACTTCTTTCTTTTCCAAGTAACAAGACAAGGCAGTAAGCATGCACACAGAGGCAGTATGAGATCCTCAACTTCTAACAGAAAAAAGTAACATCAAGGAAGAAAAATGGAGTCAACTCAGGCTTCCAGCTTGAAATAATTTTTCTTTTTTTTCTTCTGGGAACCTTTCAAAAGCATTAATTGTTCTGCTACAGCTCAAAATTCCAATGGTCTTAGCCAGCAAATTTAGAATTAAAATATATATATATATTAGTGACTGGCTTTCTGAGTATCCAAAATTTGCCAGATCTTAGAACATATCCAAGGAGTCAAGACAGGCCAGGGAATACATATCACTGCAGATATAAAGGTAGAAAAGATTTTATGTCTACCTCTGAATGCTCTACCTGTGGCAGAAGGAGAAAGGACAGTCGCCTCCCCCCATGTCACCTTCCTCTTGGACCCTTTTATTAGTAATGTGCATCCATCCTACACTAGCTGAGTATATACCTGAGAAACATTAGTGTTAAGATATCGCCCTTACAAAAACTGGTAGATGGGGCCAAAGTGCAGAAAGCGTTTTCCCTCAGTTTATTTTGCTGTTAGCGTCACAGTTTTTGTTTGTTTTTTAAGCTCCTGATGCCACTCAACAATCTACACAAAGATAAATTCCACTCAGATGAAATCCAAGTTCATCTGTCTACACACTGACACTGAACTGGTTCACAGGTTTCCAAACCCTAGTGTTCAATCAAAGTCATTAGAGTGCTCTAGAAAGAAATAAGTACAATCGCTAAGGGAACAAGCCAGATTATTTTCTACAGTTATTTCAGTTAGCTTGGTATCAATGCTTTGCCTATGGCTGTTATTTGGTTCAATGGCAGAATAAGGCGACGCTTTTAACAATTTGAATTTCACACACACACACACACTCATACTCTCTCACACAGTCAGGCACAATCCCCCAAAACTACAAAATAAAAGCATAGAGGGGCTTGGAGGAAGGGAAGAGTTCTAAATAAATAAACATCTGTACAGATAAAACACCCAACTGCAGAAGATCACTGAGGTTTTTGAGAAGGCCGTGCAGAGGTTTGCATGCTAGAAGACAGCTTTTTGGAGCTTTTCTCAGTGGCCAGCCTGCTACTGGGAGACAAGGGAACTCCGGAATCTAGCTGGGAAGACTTGGATCTGCGAGCAGATAGCAAGGAATGTTTAGCAGAAGCAGGGTCCTTGGAGACAAGCTGTTCTTTTCCAGCTGCATTTGTACTTGGCTGCTGTGAGCCTGGAGACTGATGGCCTTTCTCTGCCTTGTCATCTGTGCTGTTCTTACTGACTGACTTGACAGAGCTCCCACCAGACTTTTTGGACAGCAAGGTTGTCTTGCCAAGATCAGTGGAGCGGCGAGTTTCTTTCTGTCTCAAGGCCGACTTAAAGAAGGACAGCCCTTTGTCCTCAGACTTGCTGTCCCTCTTCAACCCAGAGCGCACACTTGTGCTCGGTGAGCGCAGGCTGGCCATGGAGGAGCTCCGAACATGTTTGCCATCAACTCTGCTGTCCCCTGCTCTGGCCTGATTCACTCGAGGGGAGCTGGGTTTGGAGGTGCAGGTGGAGGAGACACTGGCTCTGTCAGAGCCTAAGCTCTGTCTGGAACCCTCTCTACTCAAGCTATGGTCAGAAGTCCTGCTCTTCCCAGAAGGGAAGGAGGCCCGGGGGGCAGGGCCTGGGGCTTTTTTGGCAGATGTGGAGGAAGAGGAATAAGTGAACGCAGAAGCAGACTTCTGCTTCTGTGGTGAAGGAGATGACATGGATTCTTGGGACCTGGGAGAGGATTCTTTTTTGGGTTGCGTAGGGGCAGGGGATGAATGCCTTCCACTGGCCCTGGAAGAATCTGCTTTGCTCCGACAGCGGGCAGGTTTCACGGAAACCTTTACAGGACCAGGTGAAGAAGGGGATGGACTCGATAGAGAAGATTCCTGGCTGGCCAAGGCTGGCCTCCCCTTCCGCATGCTCTTCTCTGGCTCAGAAGTGCATTTGGAACCAGGGGATCTCTTGGTTGTGCTCTCTGGCTTCTTTGTGAGGGAATCTGGGTGGCTTGGAGGTTTCACCTCTTTGACTGGAGAGCTGTCAACAGAATCACTCTGATCCACATATGCAATTTGGTTATTATTATCAAAAGGATCAGAGACGGGGGGCAAGCAATCCCCTTGTGCTAGAGTTTTGCTTGGTGTGTCTACAACACTGGAGTTCAATTTTCGAGAGTCTGACTCATCTTTGAACACACCTTCCATGACAGCCAGTGGGGCCCTGCCCACAGCCTTGTGCTCTCGTCTGCTGTGACTGTCACTTGGTTCCTGGTGGCTACCAGAAAGGTTCCGTAGACTACCGAAGCAAGAAATGGAGACTTTGTCATCGCCTGCCTCTCCAATCCTTTCAAGGGTGGATGCAGATCCATGGATCGGGGAGTCCCCTGAGAAGCGGGAAGGAGAACTGGAGCGCATCTGTAGCTTAGCGGACAGGGACCAAGAAGGTCGCATGCAATTTTCATTGACGGCCAAGGGGCTGGTGACAGAAGATCTGGATGACAGGCTTTGACGCTGCACACTTCTCACGAATGGTCGAGTAGAAAAGCCTCCTGCACAGCAGAGAAAATTCTGTCAGGCTAAACCAACAAAAAATACTTAGTAACACCTTAAGACACTGAAGAGAGACCAAGACCTTCAAAGCTGGCCCATTTGCCAGAGTCAAGGATAGCTGTGGGCTTTCAACCCTTTGAAGACCAGTTCCCTTATTCACAAAATAGGGTCACGCTAACTCTGAAGTCAGCAAAATGTTCTCTATCCACTTCATCCTATATCAGGGTCAGCATGCTTTCTGGAAAGACCGTGTCAGTGTGTCAGGCTAATCAGGCAATTGTTCAGCTCTGTGACCTTACCATAAAAGCAGTCACAGGTGGCACACAATTAAGTACAGATGGTTATGTTCCAAAAACGATGGGAAAACCAGTCATCCACATGTGGCCTCTGGCTACAGTATGATGACTGTTGGTCTAATTCAAGAATTAAATAAAATCTTAGAAGTTTGCATCCAGCAAGAATCCTGGAGCTCCCAGATGTTTACTAAACATAGGCCACTAATCTAGCTCCTTCATCTTCCCGAAGGACACCTGGGACCCAAAATGACACAAGAACCCATGACCCCACAGCATTCCCTGTAGAAGTAAGTCTATAACAGATAACAATGAAAGGGCATCAGTAGGAAGAACTAGAGCCTTGGAAAGTATATATACTACCTTGAGTGACTGGTAGACTAGTATTTCCAATGGCTTATACCTTCCCAAGACAATTCTAAGCTGAATTCTGTATACATTTGTTACTGTAGTTATGGCTTTTGTGACTTCTAAGAGTCAGGTTCTATTCTATGTGATCACTGAGCATGACTAAATGATGATGATGCTTAAGATATTGATTTCACCAACTAGACTGTTTAAAAATAGATTAAGGCAAGCTTTTTCTGAGATCATTGTTAAAACAACAGCAAATTGCAAGTTTACAGGGCTGTAGTGAAAATGTCCACCTAAACAGGCATAGGTTCACTAGTCAGCTTTTCCTAAAATACTAAGGAGGAGAAAAGGCTTAACAGCAATAGTCCAGCATACTTCTGCCTCCTCACAGGAAAAGAAGTAAACGCCAAAGCAGGTGGGGCCAGAAGCACAGCTCTCCTAGTTTGACTCCTTCCCAACTACTTTCCATTGTGGCTCCATTTCATCTTCTCAGAATTATCCCTCACCCCAAGAAGTAGATTAAAGCAACTGAGATATTGGCAGCAGAGTGAGTCTTTCTGGAAGATGAGTCACTGTCTTCATTACAGAAGCTGAGCTCACCCTCTCCCTCTCCAGCTCTTAATACTTTGTCTGCCCAATCCATCCCATACGACCTGAGGTTCCTGATAGTACTAAGGGCTATCCTGTCAATACTCAAACATAAGTGAAAAATACCAAGAAAAAACAAATAAACAAAATGCACTTCAATATTTAATCAGATTTTCCCCAGTATTGATATTGTGACTATGTTTAGAATAGAGGTCAAGCTGACCCAGTGCTGTCCTCATTAAGCTGAGAAGAGCAGCTCTACATGAGGCAGTCTCAGGTGAGGTCAAATATCTGAATCCTTACAGCCATTCTGCAAGTTTTAACAAAAGGTATTTATTACTAAAAGAGTTAAAGAGCTAATCTGTACATTGGAATATAGAAGGGGGAAATAATTAAGCAAAAGAAGGAAGTCCTGAGTCACAGAGAGGCACAACTCAGTTATGCACCCCTACTCTCGAGTTCCTAAGCCTGTGGACCCTGTACTTGTTTATGAGCTGCCATTTTGGAGACCTGACACCAAGACCCACACCCACCATCATCTTCACTCCTTTCCCCCGTCATCTCCACAGACTCAGAGAGGGAAGCCAAGGAGGTGCGTCTGGAGGAGGCTGCAGAAGTCACGCTGGCTTGCTTGCTCCCTGGGAGCCGACTCACCCAGTGCTCACACAGAGAAGAACTTGTGGAACCTGCAGAAAAGGAGGTGGTTTCTGAGGTCAATCAGGGTCCCGCATTGCACACATCCTGTCAAGGTTCTGCCAGTTAAGCCAGAGACTTGTGTCCTCATCCCAAAGTGAAGACAAACTCTTAGAGCTGAGTATCCCTAGCAAAAATGAAGAAACTTCAGGCAATTCCTGCATACAGGAAGTTCTTAAAAACAAAATGCAAATATAAAATAAATGTTTCCCAAAGCAACACTTAATCCTGGCAAGGGAATAGTAGACAGGGACACATAGCCACTCACTCTACAAGGACTCGCTAAGCACTAGCAGTACTCCTGAATCACCCAGAGACAGAGCAGTAACAGAGATATTGTTTTTCTTAACTTCAATGTCCTTTGAATATTTTAAAGCCATTTTATAATACTAATGATACATGCACACACATGTACCAGCACACACACACACAGTAGGGGGCATGAATGTGCTATATGGCCATCAATCCTGTCAATTCCAGGGGTATCCTTAAATATGTGTTAGGGGAATAGTGTTCTTCAATTGGCTACATGAAGCAGCACTATCTTAAACAAACTCAAAGAGACTGTTAGTTTTTAGCATCTCTCAGGTTCTGGAATGGGCAGGAATACCAGTGTTCCTTCTTCCAGTCAAGTGAGCAGCCTACCCACCAAGTAGGCCTTCTCTCCTTGCAGGAGTCATTCTACTTGAGTCAGACTTCCTTTCAGTTGCTTTGAGCATGTTCCTATAAAGGTCTAGAAAGGGACACAGCTCACCACCCCCTGCTTCTCCTACTGACATATTACCACCTTTCAAGCTATTTTCTTAAAGCCATAGCCTCCTACAGTAAGAAGCATGCACCTTCCTCTCATTTAGATTATTGATGGTTGCATCCTTGTTGTGTGTGGGACTCATTTCTACATATATTAAAATAGTATACTGCATCTTATAAGGAAAACTAAGCCCTCCATCAGTTAACAGCAGCCAATCCTTCCCCTAACAGAACAGATTAATCTTATGGAAGAACTCTTCCTTTCTAATGGTCCTTTACTGTTTACAGAGTGCTTTCACATAACTTCACCAATGGTAAGCAACCAGCAACCCCACTGGGCAGGTGTTATCAGACAGAAGATGTTTCAAGATGTCAGAATAGCACCTCAGGCTGCCAACACTATTCCTCCAGCCACTCAACCCACAAGTAAATTGAGTAGTTTAGCGAGGCTCTGCCTCACTTCCTTGTGAATTCTGCTGGTCCATGATAGTTCAGTACCCACTTGAACTTCCTTGACTGAAATTATATTAGTTCCCAGATTAAGTGGGAGTGTGAAATTAATCTCATTAGATTTTCAATAATGAGGCCTTCTGAGACATCCTCTGGACCAAGAACTACAATCTTGCTCTAGGAAAAAACATCCAAGAACCAACCAGATTACCTGCCACTGAGCTATTGGCCGACCATGACGGGATGGCTGTCCGCCTCTGGTAGAAAAGTATGTAAGCCGTCTGTGTGCAAACCTCATCTTCTGACAGCTGCTGCACATCGCTGTCATCGAAGCAATACCAGAGACCATCCACGGAGTTCTTACAGTACGCTGCCAAAAAAAGCCCACAATCAGCACCACCAAGGCCACACCAGGCACTCTGCCCACATACATATATATATATATATATATATATATATATATATATATATATATCCTTTATGTTTCACTTACATAATTAATTCAACATCATTTCAAATTAAACAGATTAAGAAAAACAAATCCAAGATTTTTCCTTAAGTAGAAGTTCCAAGAAATTCCTAAATATTCCAATTTCATAACTATTTCATCAAAGAAAACGCATTGTATTTCTAAGCACAAGAAGGTCTCAACCAGGAACGATTTTGTCCTGCTAGACACTTAGCAATGACTTTAATTGTCACAAGTGAGTAGGTTGGGGGTGGAAGTCAACAAGCATCCAGTGGGTAGAGGTCGAACAAGTACACAATGCAAAAGAAACATTCTGCAACACAGAATATCCAGTCTCATTGTCAAAAGGCAGGTTAAAGAACTTTGGTTTTTGATCTTTTATCACTTTAGCATTTACTAATGACATAAAATAATATGAACAGCCACCAACTAATATTTAAAACTAATCATAATCTAAACATCTCGCTTAATCCTGAGATTTATCATTAGCACAAATTTATACAGGCTAGAAAGCCTACTTATAGAGTTGGGGGCACAGCTCAACTCAGCTGGTAAAGTGTTGAGCAGACAAGGGTGAAGACCTGAGTTCAATCCCCAACACCCAGCCTAGTCAAGGCAGCAAGTCCCAAGCCCCAGAAACTCTCTCTTTAAAAACGAAAAACAGCAACAATAAACAACACAAAGTAGGTGCACCTGAGGAGGACTCCTGTCCTCTACACATATTCCACAAATACACTCATATTATTCTACACACACAAACTGCCTACCACATACTTGTGCAGATGGTAGAGGACAAGTATTTGGTATTTTGGGTTTATCTAATCCTTTGGCTTGTGCTTACCATACCCTACCCTTTCCCTTCAGGAGAAGCCTATACAATACAGAAGTTCCCTAGCAAACCTGAGAACACAGAACTCAAGAATACACACATGGAGCCTTCTCCCCAATTTCAACTCTAAGCCTGAGATAGAAATAAAGAACACTTAAGTACCATCAAGAAAAACAAAAATTAGAACCAGAAAGAGCTAATAAAAATGTAAGAGTCTGGGGCTGGGAGTATAGTTCAGTAACAGAATACGTGCTTAGTGTGTCTTAAGAACCTGGGTTCAATCACAAGCACCATACCTACACCAAAACCTTGAGGTCATGAAACTAAGTCATACTATTAGGCTAGACCAAGGGATCTTACAAAGCTTGATCCAGAAAAGCAAATTGTTAAAACATTTCTCAAAATACCCATCTGAGCACAGATGAGTGCTGGAATATTCAGTAAGTGCTGACACAGGCTTAGGATGGCTGGCATTCAAGGACACAGACTTACAATCCTGACAGGCATATGAGTGATGGCCTCATTAGGCGACTTTACTTTTGCAAATATGGAATCATAGAGACGAAAGGGACCCAGGTGAGAAACTGTTCCTACATAGACAGGTCCCAAAAAAGAAGCAAAGACTCTGAATGTGGGAGGGAGATCATGTGTAGCTACTAAACCAGAGAGTGAAATGGAGACACACACAACAAATGAAGTCATAGCAACGGCACTGCCTGGAGCAATGGCGTTAGGCTAGACTAATGCACAAATGGCCCTTCAGGGAGGAGGCTGCTATTTTGGAGAGGTGAGTGGGAACAAAACTACACTGGGAACATGCTCACCAAGAGACAGAATAACCTTACTCTAGTTCAGTCCGTTTCCTTTCAGGACCTTTCAAGTTCTAGACTGTAGCATAGAAAAGCCACATAGTAACTTACCAGTAAGCAAACTATTTATTTATAATTCTACCTGCTCTTCTTATTCACACTGCCTTCCGAAGTGTTTTCTACACCAGTGCTACTCAAGCTGTGGCTCAGAATGTTGCATCTGTCCACAAAAGGAGGCACCAAAATAAAGATAAGCATTCAAAAACATCTAGCAATATGATATTGCTATAACATTTGTGCTGAATTTTTACAAAATTGGCTTATAAAGGGTTGGAAATGCTAAAATAAAAAAAGTCAAAGCCTTTATCACAGACAGCTTGAGAGGATTCTGCTCTAGAATCCTTTCACAACTTAGCCATATACATACCCTGCAATTACAGCAAGAATGAAAGACATTCTAGTAAAAATTGAAAAACAGATATCAGCTAAAAAAAGAAAAAATGCTGTGAGGTGACTCAGCAGGTAAAGGTACTTACAACCTATTTGATCCCCAGGCTCCATATACTAGACAGACAGAATCACCTCCCTCATACATGCTGTCCTCCTCTGACAGCTACATGCATTACCATCCCCAAACACAAGAAACAAATAAATGTAATTTAAAAAATAGGTAACATCGAGGGTTATTTTCTCTAAACTGTAACTGTAAACATTTAGAAATGAGACAAGCAATAGTCTGCCTCAAGAACAGGAAAGAAGGGACCCGGGAGATGTCTCTGCATGGCACATGGTGGTAACTCTATTGCTGGGGGAGACGGATAGAGTCTGGCAGATACCTGAGGCTCAATGGACAGTCCAGCCTAATTAGTAAGCTTCAGTCCAGTAAGAGAGTATCTCAAAACCAAGTAGACAAAGCCTGAGGAACAACACCCATGGTTGTCCTCTAACCTTCAAACACAAACCCAAAAATACACACATAGAACAGGAAAGAAATAGTAATATAGACCAGTGGCTCTCAACCTGTGGGTCGCCACCCCTTTGCCTATCAAATGACCTTTTCACAGGGTCACCTAAGACCATCAGAAAGCATGGGTAGTTACACCACAATTCATAACAGTAACAAAATTATAGTTATGAAGTAGCAACAAAACTAATTTTCTGGTTGGGGTCACCACAATATGAGGAACTTTATTAAGGGGTCTCAGCATTAGGAGGGTTGAAAACCAGTGATACAGACTATGTGAGCACTGCCGACATAAGTGGAAATGAGCAGATACACTGACTTCTGCTCATCACTGGGCCTCATGGGCCCAAGTGAAGTTATTTGGCCAAGTTCTCAGGAGTCTACAATCTCACCCAAGTGTCACACTGCTTCTAAAAGTTTCAGTGGTTTCCAAAATCTGTTCTAAATACAACAACATGATACTCTGAAATCTAGGACTGTCCTATTTTCCCTAACAATTCCTCACCTAGGCAGTATATAATAAGTTCCTGTTTTGTAAAATGGTTTCTTTACCAAAGCTGAAACAGCATAAAATATCAATCAAAAATGCTGGCAAGGGTGTTAATACAATGAATAGTTAGCAGATTTCAATTACTTCTAAATCCCTCTCCATTCTAAGAGTACAGAATCTCATGATTCAGCACCCAAGAACATAGACATTACTAGTAACATGAGAAAAGCAAATATTCAACTAGAAATATAAGCATCATACCAGTGGTGCTATAAAAATATATAAAACAAACATTGCATTGCCATCTAAATAATGTTTTTAAAAAGTACAAGGTAAAAACATATTTAAGCTATTACTGTCTTCTGTGAAGTAAAAGCACTTTGGGAGCCCTTTTCTCCCTGCAAATACTTCCCAGATGGGGGAGGACTGGGAAGAAGGAAGGAAAGGGAAACAGTGGAGGGTGCAGAAGCTCAACTGTTCTGTCGTGAACACAGCCAAAGGCTGAGCTGTTCCTCTCAGAAACAATTATTGCCAGCAGTTCAACTAAAAGGGTTTCAAGAATGAGCAGTTAAAGCTAGTCATCCTCCTATCCTTCTGAACTGCAGGACAGCATGCAGGGCTGGGAAGGCCAACTGACACTATCATCTTGCCAATACACAATGGAATTGGTGGCTAACTACTAGAAGAATCTACAAGGAGAGTCATCAACATTAGATTAAAATTTTAAAAAAGAAAAGAATATATGTTTAACAATCAGAATACTTACTAGTCAAGTCACTAGTCAAAAATATTTTGAGAAATGCAATGTTAGACAATTTGTCAGCAGAACTACACAAGCTAAGATGCTACCATATCATTAAGCAGTATCATCTTTACTGGACACCATAAAGATGTGGCTCTCACTCTAAGCCCATAGGGTAATGTTGCACAAACAGGTTACCAATCTCAGGCAGCTTCTCCTGCCTTCCCCTGGGATCACTTACTAGACACACGGCAGTGTCCTTAAATTTCATTTCTATCTACATCTCTGCCTACTTGTTTCTACTTCTAGAAGATACACAGTGGAATTTAGTCACCAGGATGTGATATGCAAGCTAACTACAAAGTGTTTAATATTTATGATTAAAACATTCCAGTATAATGATAAATGTATCAAAGCATTACTATGGATGAACCTTAAAGACAGTATGCTCAATAAAATGAAGCAGCTACAAAAAACTAATAATACTGTGTGGTCCCATGTATAAGAAGTATCTAGGGTAGTAAGTTCATCAAGACCAAGCATAGTGGCAGACAGAGGCTGGAGTGTGTGTGTGTTTGGGGGAGAAGGGGACAATGGAAATTACTGTTTAATAAGTTTCTGTTCAAAAATATGAAAAAGTTCTGGAAATGGATAGTGATATGTCTATAAAACAATGTATTCCCAATATCACCAAACTGGACTAAAATGCTGTTTTATCTTGATTTTTTTTAATGTTAATAGCCTTTATCTTGATATGCCTGATAAGCCCATTTCACAGCAGCATTCTTTCTACCTCTCTCTAGACTTCTTTTGCTGAACAGAGTTATAATGCAAAAGTAAATCTACCTTTAAAACAATAAAGACATCACGAAAGTGGCTCAGAACTATTCTAAGGTAGGGAGATGCTAGAGCCTCAAAAGCAGCACTAGCTATAATGGGAAGGCACACTGGGTAAACAAGAGAGGCTCCTTAGCTGTCATGTGCAAACATTCTCCCATCAGGTCTGCTCACTACCAGATAGATGAATGAACTCAGAAGGAAGAAGGTGCGTGTATTTGATCTTGGACAGTGATCTGGAGGATGAAGCTGCTCTCAGAGCTGGCAAAAGGCACAGTGGAAGAGAAAGGGAGGTTCAAAAGCTACAAGCAAACAGCCTGAAGGAAGCATCAGCACAGACACACAACCTCTCGTACTGCAGACCTGTGTAGTGCCCCCCTTGCATGGTGCCATGATGATTGCACACAGCATACAGGTCATAGATGTAGTCCTCAGGGTCCCTCCCGAGTCCATAGGGCCTCCTCCATGGGGACCAATGAGATGGCAAGCTCCAGCTGCTCTGGCTTCTCTTAACCACATGAGGTGTCATGTCCAGGCCAGTCAAGGGGAACTTGACCATGTTCTGAAGTTTCATACGCCTGTCTCCTTCCTGTTGCAAGAAGAAAAACAAGTTCTGATGACATTTTAATGGAAGCAAATAGAAGCTCAGTTTAGCATGAAATGTGGGCCCTGTCAGTTAAATCACTTTGAATCACCTATCTGATGTTTCCCAAGACACATTAATAGGGAAATAGACTAATAATATTAACTGTGTATAGGAACACGCTTTAGTACTACCTAAAGAGGAACCAAAGAGGACCAGCACACAGGGGAAAATGAACCTCTGTATTTTTGTTTATCTGTCAAAGCTTTTTTGGGGGGGAGGCAAGCTTAGAAAAATGTGACAATTTCAGATGGTTCATCCTAACACTTCTGTCAGATGTCTGAAGATAAATAAAATATAACTATGTAAAGGGCAAACCCCAACACCTAGCACAGGAGAGGCATTCAATAAGCAGTGATCCTTTCCTCCCTACTTCTCCAACAAGCACATTTACTTGGATGAACTAAGCTATCTAGCCAAGAATCTTGAATAATCTGTGTTTTTCCATTAAACCCTTTGGAATACCCTTGAAATTTAAAAATCTGTTGAATAAATATTATTGTATGTTTTCTATATCCAGGAGAACATTGGACAAACTAATCAGACATGGAAGTGGCAATCACAAGGATTTATAATGGATCTATGAAAGGAAAATATATATTCACAGAAGAAAGCTTCTGAATGAGGGCCGGGCTAAAGAACAGGGTCCTTCTTTTATAGTGAAGAAGGAAGCACTGGGACTGGCAGGAAGGAAGTAATGTCACCAGAATTGTGAGTGAAGAACTGTGAGCAGTGTGTAAAACATGTTAGGAATGGCAGAGGTTAAGAAATAAACTAAAAGACTGTAACTGCAACTACCTGACCAATAACAGAAAGTCATTTAGAGGTAGGGTGGCAGCAAGCAGGAAGAGACACAAGGGTCCAATGGAAAAGCCAAGTCAGTCTGCACAAGTGGCTACCTAGATTAGACTGACAGGAAGGAATGTCAGGGATGACATTAGGGGAAGAAGACAGAGAAGGCTGAACTGAAGTGACAATCAATTTTCCACCAGCAGAGCCCAAGCTGGACACCCAAGGCAAGTGCCATGTTTCATTACCACAAAGGCCCAGCTCTGATATTCAGAAGGGTTTGGGAATCTGCAGTCGACCCCTAAGTTCCACGCTGGTGCTTAAACACCCAGGCCCAGGGACTAGGTGTGTCCCCTGGCTCCACCTAAGGTCTCCCCTCTCCCCAGGCCTCCCGCTACACCTCTACCCTGAGTCTGCAAGATAAAACTTGTCATCTGCTAACCGCCTGACAGCCGAAAAGATCACTTCAAAACATGCATTTGGCAACTGCTGCTTCTGGTCAAAGCTCCTCACCACATCTGACTCTGCCTCCAAGAAAGGGTATGCTGAACAGCTGCTCTCTACCTGCCTTTCTCTTCTACCATGGCTCCGACACCCACCTTCTGGAGTATGCCACCCACTGTCCTGATTCCAGCCTCTTCAGGCCCCAGGCTCAACATAACTGCTTACTCTGTCACATGAAGAAGCAGTCCTGCTTCTCCTTCTCATCTAGCAAACAGCTGCTCATTTTCCAGACACAAACTCTCTTAAATTCAGGCCACAAAGTCTCAGCACAACTCATCTCTCATTAAATTCTCTTACAGTGAGCTGTCTAGGACATTCTTCACCTCAAGTGGGAGGCAGACTTTTTGGGGAAAACGACTCAGAGCAGTTCAACAAAAAGCAGATATTTGTATTTATTTATTACTCACCTCCCTGACTATGTAACAGCTCCTTTAAGCAGGGCAATACCGTTTATTACATTAGGAAGAAATAAATTCTACTTCTCTCACAAAGGATCACTTCTCAATCCTAAAGTAAACACACTAAAATTTAAGCAAAACATTTATAAGTCTAAAGCAAACCCTCAAAAATAAAGTAATATATGTGCATGAACTATAATATTCAAGGACCTAAAAGATCACATGATAGCCAAATTTTGCTTTAGAAAACTGGGTAGGGTTAGTCAAATGTGTGAAGAAATTCAGATAACATCAGTGGGTGAATCCAAACTACATGAGCCACCAAGAGTCAAGAGAAACAAAGTCATGCTAGCTTTCCCCAGTGACAGGATTTTCTCACCTGGCGGAATCTCTTGAGGTGTATAATAAGTACATCAGGCAGCGTCCACAGGCTTAATGTGATGCTCCCCTGTTGCAGCTGCTTGCAGTGTGGGCACCGCCATGCGTCATCTGGAGCAAGCTGGAAACAAGGAGCAGGACTTCTATTAGGCATCACATAATGAAAGTCTTTGTCAGGGCAGACAGCTGAACTACTTTGTTGCCCAGGGCCTGGTATCACTCAGCATCTCTCTGGAAACTGCACAGGAGGACAGCCAATGGGATAACACAATCACAAGACCTAGCTAGTGTGGACACCAAAGGACTGCTAAACTTCCTTCCCTCAAAGAATGACTAAATGCTCTTGTTACAGAAGCACCCCAAGACCAGCATGCCCCAAATGTAAATTACATCATTTGCATCAATAGACTTTTTTGGTCTAGAACATATTAGCTGAGCAAATTCCACTACTTCCAACCAAGATGGAACATAAGGGGTTATCCCAATCCTCAAGACCCTCCCATTTCCTTCTTCTCTTTACCCCATATCCCTCCATTTCCGAATCTGTCTCTTTTCCACACTAACTTCATGAACACAATGCACCACTCCAAGTTCTTGCTCATTCTCACCCACACCTCATGTGTCCTAACCATTCTCTCCTCCAGCAGCACTGAACTGCTCCAAGCAATCCTCCCAAATGTTCTCCAGAAGCCCTTCCAAACATCAGTCCAGTATTCTATATCCAAATACAGCAACTCTAAATAAAAAAGCTAGGGACATGTCAACCTAGGAGTGTCAAATGCATAAAAATTCCAACCAGAGAGACAACCAACCTGGGATCACACATGGATGAGGTAGGGAAAGCCCTGGGAATGGAAGATAATTTCCACCAGAATGTAAGAGAAAGAGTCAAAGACAAAAAAAAAAAAAAAAAAAAAAAAAAAAAAAAAAAAAAAAAAAAAAAAAAAAAAAAAAAGGTGGAAATGTCTGCTTTAAAAGAAATAACCAACCAACCTTAGAAAGCACCAGGAAGGATCTGAAGATGCAGAAGCTCCCCCACAGAAATGAAAACCAGAAGAAAGAGTGGTGAGAGTATGTAGTCATTAGTGCCATGCAGGTCAAATGAAGCCTGGGCAGAGGCCACTGAGAACCTCAGAGACCAATACCCACACTTCACATCTGATAAACAAGAGGCTTTGTGGGGACAAGAGGGCTACCAACAATACACTTGGGTACAACAGAGGAGAAGACCAGTCCAGTAACTTAAAAGAGAAGCACAACTGACGAGCTCAGTTTTCATGACGATTCAATTCAATCATGTTCACAGAAGAGTGGCAGACACAGGACAGAAGTTTGGCTAAACAGGAATAATCAGAAAGCCAGATGAAAGGGGCCCAAATTATCATCTAGTAAGCCACATCTCATGCGTCATATTAATACTCCCTTTATGTGGCTATCCAGTTTTCACACTTTTGTCAAAAGTAGCTTTCTGTCTGTTTAAATCTCAACACATTATAAATGGATACTTTCATGAAATATAGTATTAACATCATAATACCTAATCACTGAGTTTCTATGATACATCTCTAGTTTCTGTACTGACTATAAACTGCTGGAAAGCTCCCAGGCTAGGCAATTGCACTCTGAGTATTCTTTGCCTATCAAGTCTTGCTGGCAATGAAGGAGCTAGCTCTGCAGGCATAGCAACTTCCAGTCTGGTCTTCTGAACAGGTCTTTCTCAAGGCAGGACAAGATCACTCTCTAGCATTCACAGGACAGTCCAAATACCCCCAAATAACTATCAGATCCTCCCTCAAGGCCTCTTCCATCAATATATTCTTGACTGTATCATGACTCCAGATGTATCATCTCTGCCCTCTCTTCTACCTGCATCCTAGTGTCCATCCTCATTAACAGTACACATTTGAAGTGATAAAAAGAGCAGCACCAGCATCACCAGTTTCAGGCACTTTTCTAAAGCCTCTATGGACAGCTCATCAGTACTGAGCCTAAAGACAGCTGGACTCCAAACTATTGTCACACAGCTGAGAGGTAAATGCAACCACCTTCCCTATTTTAATTCCACATTAAACTTCCCGCCACATACACATTCTAGTACATACTTTCCAAGCACTTTCTAGCATCTTTCTTGGATACAAAGATATTTAGTGAGAGAGAGACACAGTCAAGGGTCTCATGAGCTCACACTTAGCTCTTGTGCTCCCGCAACACTGAATTACTTCTGTTTTCAACCATGTCAAGCTCCTTCCCACCTTAAGACCTTTGCTTCTCTTACATGGTTGTTTTCCTGCTCTAGAATATGGACAATAAGAAGGCAGAACTACTGCCTTGGTCACTGAATATCAGAGTGCTTTGTTTAGGCTCCAACAATAGGTACTTGATAAGCTTTAAATGAGTGCCTCTAGACTCTAAAGTCTAGAGCAGCCTGCCCTGCCAGAACAAACTCCTCGATCCAGGGTGTGAGGTATTCTGTAGATCAAATGCAGCCATCTGCTAATCCCTCAGCTTTGTATTGTTTTCAAACAAACATCTCAAGTCAACTTATAACAACACTCAATAAAAAAGGACAGTGAACCAAGAGTCTTCAGTCAACCAGTGTCAAAGTCAACTGGCTGTTTTATAATTAAGCTAAAAAGTAACAAACACATGTTCTTTGATAAACAATTTTTGAAGAAATTTGCTATAAGTAGGTTGAGAGAACTTAGTGAGATTCTGAAAATTATTTCATAATATTTGAAGAAAATGACTATTTGTTGTAGTATGACCAGGAGACCTATTTCAGGCTAATTTCAGTTCCTATCAGACCTATCAAGTAAGGCACCAGGCAAACTCCTCATAACAGAAAGCATTCAGGCAGCTGGAGAAATCATTCACTTTAAATGGGGTAAAATAGAAAAAAAGGAGTTTTAAAGTCCTTTCTAATCCTAAGGTGCCTAATTCCCATGTACAGGAACAAAGGGTAAACTAACAGTCAAAATTATAATTCTGTTATGGTTTAATACAAGTGCTTCCCAAAGGTGCATGAACTGAATGTACTGAACGTTTGGTCCGATCTATCTGGCAACACTATTTTTGTAAGTAATAGAAACCTTAGGAAAGATCTGGCTGGAGGAAGGTAGTCACCCAGCATAGATCCTTAGGGTATCTTTCCCCTAACCCTTCCTTTTCTCCCCTATTCCCTGCCAACCACAAGGCAATAGCCTTCTCCTCCACATACTCCTATCTCCAGGATATTCTGTTTCATAACAAACCCAGAACTAACAGCGCAAAGGAATGTGGCCTGAAACCCTCTTCTGCTGTATATCAGGTATTCTATCACAGCCACACAAAATCAGACTGGCACAGATCATAAAAACATTAGATGAATTCTACACACTCTGGTCAAGATTTCCCATAGGCCTGGGCCTCACAGAGACGTATCTATTCACTTATCTGTCCATTCAACAATTAATATTTACTGAGTCCCTATATAATATATATATATATATAATCCACTGTGCCAAGTGTCCAGCACACTACATAACATGATATATGATATGCACTGCTCTGTACTGAAGCCACTATCACTGAGTACTTGAGATGGGGGTTTACACAACTAAGGAAATTAATTTTTCATTTTATCTTATTTTACTTAATTTAAGCTGAAATAGGTCCTGACACCTGTTTATAGGACATGAGTACTAAATTGAGAAAAGTTGGGTTGTGTTGGTGGCCAAAGCTATAATCCCAGTACTCAAGAAGAAGTAGAGGCCTGCCTTTGAAACTATCCAGGTCTACATACCAAGTTTTAGACCAGCTAGGACTATATCATGAGACCTTGTCTCAAAAACAAAAACAGAAAACAAAAATGAAGCAAAAAAAAAAAAAAAAAAAAAATTTGAGAAAAGTTTTTATTACTAAGGGAAATAATTTAAGACTTCCAAACTGAAATGGACAAAAAAATATATTAATAGTTAAAAATAATTACAAAGGTTCATTTCTGGAGCCACTCCAAATACTCAAAAATTTTAAGTCACTCCTTGTTAAAGTACTAAAAAGACTAACACTAAAAAATGTCCACTCAACATGTAAAGCCTGTGGAAATGCAAATTTCTGAAACACAGGCACGCATTTTCCTGTGCAGGACTAATCTCCTCACTGGCATCATGCAGGTCCTGCATCTTACCCGTTCTTCTTTGGTGTAGAGTTGGAAACACTGGGATAAAGTGCAGGTTTGAGGCTGATGATGATGCTCCTTCTGCAGACGGACACTCTCTGCATCAGGGATATACTCATCTTCAGTGTTTACAAACAAGCTGCAATTCACGGGAAAGGCAGCTTTCACAGAATGTCTTAGAGAACAGACACAACAACAACTTTTCAAAGTAGCTATGAATACATAACCCCAAAGATCAATGCATAGGAATATGGTAATTCAACTCTTCTACATTCCAAAACGTTCTTGGAAAATTCTCTATCTACAAAGTTATTTCAAGAGTTAACTTGAAGTTAGCTTTTCTCAAACTGCCCATGAATATGCTTATTTTGTTTTAAATTGTGTGTTTGTGTGTGTGTGTGTGTGTGTGTGTGTGTGTGTGTGTATGCACATGTGAATGTAGGTGTCCATGGGGCCAGAAGTGTCAGTTCTTCTGAAGTTGGAGTTACAGGCTGTTGTTAGCGTCCTGACACAGGTGCAAGAACTGAACTTGCTTCCTTTGCAAGAATAGTATGTGCTCTTAACCATAGCCTGCTCACGTTCTCTGTCTCTGTCTCTCTCTGTCCATGTTGCTTAAACCATTCATTCTTGTCCACAGTATCTAAGGACATGCATTTGATACAAGCTTACTAGTCTACAACCACACAATCCTGAACACACCTGATCCTATCTGCTATAAGCCTACAAAAGCTGATAAACCTGAACAAAAAAAATCAAAGTAAATCAACACACACAGCAATTAATGAACATATGTATTTTCCCTCAGCAGCAAGTAAATTTTCTAAGGCTTTGAGCCTTGGAAAGAAGTCAGGAAAAGAATAATAAACTGCTTCAATAAAGAGTTAAAACACACTTAAAATGGTAAGAGTTGAATGTTAACGCTAAATTGAAAGATCTGTGTGCTGCCAAAATGGAAATACAGTAAGAAGAAGAGGAGGAGGAGGAGGAGGAGGAGGAGGAGGAGGAAGAGGAGGAGGAGGAGGAGGAGGAGGAGAGGAACTCACAAGTCTTTTGTCTCCTTGTCCCATTCTACTACCAGTTTCACATGAGCTGTGCCACCTGGTCCACAGGACTTTAATGCCCTAAAGAATAAGAATGGAGCCACATATTATTCAAAAAAAAAAAAAAAAGAAAAAAGAAAGAAAAAGATTTTTACTTAAATGTGATTATATTCTATCTAGAATCTTGTAATTATTGGAAATCTTAATGGTTCCCCATCAGAAAGTCTTTAATGAGACCAATGTAGCCTCTGACTTTGTAACTTGTTTACGAGCAGAAAGAAAAATCCTTAAATTAAAACATTCAATATAGAAATAATAGTGAAAGAAATTTAATATATCACCTACTAAGTTTGCTTGTACACTCTCAGACATTATTTATCATCTTTCCAACTTTTGTTCAATGTCTTACCCACACAGAGACTAGACTCAGTTTCCTTGGAATAATCTGCTCTCATACTTGCCCAACCGCACCCCACCCCACCATGCCTACCTTATATCCATGTCAACTCCCTTGTACCTTCCCCCTCCATAAATATACACTAGCCAATTCACTGGTCATCACCAATTTTGAGATACTCATCACTAATGGCTATCATTATACATCTTTTATCTTTTGTATGCTGTGCAATATTTTTAATTATTTAGTTACTTTCATGTCAGCCAAATAGTGACATTTCAAACAAGAATATGTGGGTTTTAAAAAAAAAAAAAAAAAAAAAAAAAGATGATGGGGGGAGAGTGAGACAGTGTCTCAATACACCCAAGGTCTCACTTTCACCATGTAGCCTTCAAATTTGTGGGATAGCCTTCAAATCCTGATCTTCCTGTACTGGAATTATAGGCATGCACCACCACGACCAGCTTGAGTGTTTTTAAAAAGTATGTGTTAAAAAGAACCATTAGAATAAAAATAATACAACTTTTTATATTTATATAGCCACATATGGATAGTCTATCTACATATATCTGCTAGTACAACAGATGGTATAAAGCTAATATTATGTATAAAACCACAACGGTAGTAAAGTAGAGCAACTAACTTCAACAGAGGAAGAACAACAAATGCCTTTGCAATAAAGGAATTATGAGCAGCAATTATGTTCAAGCAGTCATCAATACCGTGAAGACAAAGGCAGGTTTGGTGTAGTGGGGAGAGGAACAGCAAAGAGACCTGACCAAAGAGAAGTACAGAGTCCAAACTACAGGACTTGTAGTGATGTACAAGGCTTTATCTTCTACATCACAAGTTAGTTACCTGGTAATGACTAGGATAATGACTAGAGCATGACTAGAACATTCACCTGGAACACTTCAATCTTCACGAGAGTATAATTTATTTATCGCTTATTTATTTATGCATACATATATGTATGTTTGTGTGTACGCGAGTGTGTGTGTATAATTCTTTTTAAATCTTCCTAACACAAGAAAGTTCACAGAGTACCTGTATGTATGCTGGTTAGTTTTATGTCAACTTAACACAAGCTAGAGTCATTGGAGAAAAGGTAGCCTCTATTGACAAAATGTCTAAAATTGGGTTGTAGGCAAGCATATCTGGTACTTTCTTAAATTAGTGCACGTGGGAAGGCCCAGCCCATTGTAGGAGGGGTTCATCCTGAGCAGGTGATCCTGAGTTCTATAAGAAAGCAGGCTAAGCAAGCCACTAGGAGCAAACCAGTAAACAACACTCCTCCAGGACCTGTCTCCAGGTTCCTGATCTATTTGAGTTCCTGTCCTGACTTCCTTAAACGACAAACAGTAATGTGGAAGTGTAAGCCCAGTCAGACTTGCTTTTGTTCATGGTTATTTCATAACAGCAATACAACTCTATATCCAAAAATAAAAACAAGTACTATTTATTTTTTTTATGTTTGTTAGTGTTTTTTATTATTTATTTTACTTATGTATGTATTTTATATCCCAACCACAGTCTTCTCCTCCCATTCCCTCCCCCCTCCCCTCCTCGCCCCACCCCATCTACTCCTCCTCCACTTCTGGTCAGAAAGGGGAAGGCCTCCCTGAGTATCAGCAATGCATGGCATATCAAGTTACCAAGTACTTAATTTCTATATGAGCTTAAAGAACTTAAAGACATTTACAAGGAAATTATACCAGATAACAGACATTACAGTAAGTGTCACATAAGCACATGTGAGATTCTTGAAAACAATTTTGTGTTTGTCTTTTACCTTTCTACTGTTGGGTGGCACAAGGGCTGCTCTTCCTGAGGCAGCAAGTAAGTTATTCCCACAACACTGACCACGCGCAAACTGAACGGACACACCTATATCAAATGACAAATGAGAATTAGTCTGGACTTAGTCAAGGGCATGTTTCACAGTGGCATTTCCAAAACAGACCGGATACAGCAAACAGCTCATCTTCCAAATATTCCTCCACTTAAGTACAAGGCACACAAATTCAACTTATTTATTAAGACTTAAGTATTCCATTGCTTTCACTGAACACTAATTTAATGGTTTCCCATGAATACCTTAATACAGTAATTTTTAAAATTTACATATAAAAGTTCTACAACATCTCACACTGACCATGCCAGCTGTACTAGATAGGCACCATAAAGAAATACACAGCAGTTCAAGGAAACTATTGCAATGGCAACTTCTTTCAGAGACGGAGTAAATTGTCAGTCTTGAAAATTCCAACAAAAACAGCTCCCCTGTACTGACTGCTGCTTCTTAATAAAACATATGCTCTACTGGGATAGCAAAATGCTTACAAACCTGGATGCTGACAGTAGGCCTCAAGAAATACTTCATCTTCTCCAAGATCTCCTTCTGCAGAAGGTCCCACGCTACTGTCTTCTCTAGGTGCAGGACAAAAGGCAATCCAAATCTACCACACAAACAACAGAGTCACCTTAAAATACAACAGTCCCTTCAGAGTTGCAATCCTTATTCATGGTCTTCTTAAATTGGATCACAATCTAACTGGATTTAGGACAGTTCTCAAACAGAAACAAACAAAACTAACAATGGTAATCTCATAGGGAAACAATAAAGTAGTTTGAATATGCAGTTAAAATTGAGGACCATTGGTCTGGCCTCAGCTTCATTCACGCCCTAGTTGATCAAGCCTGTGTACTGATCCCTGAATGCGTCCTTCTCTCCACACCCAGATCTGTTGCACACCCTCCTCACCCTTCTATGCTCTCTCCCGCTCATCTGCATGATACCCATATTCCCATAAACCACAGCACTAGCCACTGGGTTATAAACACTGCCTGCCTTTCCATCTTCATGGTGCTAGCTAGGTTTATTTACAACTTGACACAAACTAGATTCATTTTAGAAGAAGGAACATCAGTTGATGAAATGTCCCTATCATATTGGTCTAGGAGGCATCTTCTTGATTAATGATTGATGCAGGAAGGCCCAGCTCACTGTGGACTTAAGATGGTAGTCTGTATAGGTGCCATAAGAAAGCAAGCTCAGAAAGCCATGGTGAGAAAGTTAGTAAGCAGCATTCCTCCATGGTTTCTGCTCCATATCCTGCCTCCAGGTTCTTGCCCTGACTTTCCTCAGAGATGTAATAGGATTGTATTCTGTTCCATTGTAAGTAACTGTCTCACCTCCTGGTTTAATGAAAAAGCTGATTGGCCAAAGGCAGACAGAAAGTGTGGGTGGGACTACCAGACTAGGAAAACTCTGGGAATATCTCAGAGCAGAGGACAGATGCCACAGAATCACCAGTGAGATAAGATACCACAGACACGATGAAGTAATGCAGCAGACACAAAGGAAAGAAGCTGAAATGCTGCTCTGAACAAAATAAGAATCATGGGTTAAGTTGAAAGAGTTAGCAAGTTGTATGCCTGGGCCCTAGGTCAATCAGCGTAAAATTAATGTGTCTGTGTCTCTCTGTGGAACTGTGAAACCGGGGGTCTGCAGCATTATTTGTAATAGACAGAACATGGAAACAACCTAGGTGCCTCAAACTCAGAGATCCATGTGCCTCTGCCTGGCTCCCAGGTGCTAGGATTAAAGGCGTGTGCCACTACTACCCAGTTTAAGTAAGCCTTAAAATAGCATCTTTCAAATTCTAACATCCTAATTTTATAGCCTTTCCCCATCTCAATCCAACAAAACAAACCAACTTATACAGAGCCCTTCTGAATACAGAATGAAAAACTAACAGCAGCTAGGCATAATGGCACCTACCTGTGTAAATCCAGCATTTGGGAGCTGAGGCTAGAGGATCAGCCTGGGATACACAAGTCCCTACCTCAAAACCAAAACAAATTCCCTTTTTCATCACACTTTTCATTCCTGCTTTCAAAAGGTTTTAAAGCATGTTGCTTCAAAAATGTCAGTATTTATTAGGCAATAATCTGGTTCTTACCTTTTCCCTTGCTGCCCAGTACAGGCCCGGTTACACACAAGCAGAACAATCTTGTCACTTGCCACTCTGGTGGGCAAGTCCACTTTCCCTTGTTTCACTACTGTTGATGGAGAAGAAGACAGTCTGTAATGATCCAAGCCAAATTTCAAGTGGTTTAAATTGTTGTTTAAGTGAATGCCTGAAACAGAATAAAAACAGCTCAACTTAGCATTTCAAGATTCTTTTTATTTATTCATTACAAAGAACAGAAATAATAAGAGACTGTCATTACATAATTTAAACCACAATCAAAAATACAAACACTCTAACATGACATTACCTATCTAGCCATTAGGCTAGGAATCAGTATTCATCATTTCCTTTAAAGTAGGCTTCCCTACCTTTAAAACTGGAGATTAGAATTCTCCACATGCATCAAAATCAGACAGTTTTGAAGGGCAAGTTTACTAGAATGACCCACAAATACAACTTAAAGTTAGACCCAGTAACCAGTAACCAAATGCTTTCCAAAAGCAATAGAGAGAACATTTGAACTCATCTACAAGGTTTCAATAGCAGTTTTTGTCCCTAATTATCATAACAGGAGATAAAACTGCACTTACTAATCCAGAGCTGTTGTGAGAACATAACTAGAACAGATCAACCCACATTAGCAAGAACAAAAATGCCTGATAGACGGTATAAATCTTCAGTGTGCTATAGTGGAACTTCCTGTTATTCAGGGCCATCCATCCAGCTGTTCAATACCTATCACTCAATGGCTATATCTGTTAATTCCTTTAGTCTTTCAGAAGGATGGCACTTAGTGACATGTACCCCATAAGAAAAGATCTTTCTGGCAATAGCACCAATAATAACAGCACTAGAATAAGAAAATAGAACAGCTTATAGAAAAGCATTCACAGCAGGGTTCTGGCAGCAAGCTAAGTAGCCAGTAATCTAAGACTTGCTGTTAAGATGCAGCTGCATTACAGTAATTTGAATGACAAGTGCATAGCTAATATCAAAATAAACTCGATAGTTTAATAAAGCAATCACTAGAAATACAAAAACTTAAACTGCAGTCAAGCTACTAGATGGGAAGAACCTATTTTAGACAAAGAAATACCACAAAGACATCCCAAAGAAACAAGAGTGGGTATCATTTTAAATTGTGATGTGGAAAAATAACAGAAACCAAAACTGAAACAACAAAATACCTCATTCCCAGATTCTTGGCAAACGTAAATGTATAAAGTGATCATCAGGATTTCTAGTGAGATAAAGAGATGCTGTTCAACTGTTGCAAAGATCCACTCTTCAACTCACAGTCCTGTGTCTCCTAACAGATGAGATCTGGGGCCAGTGATTAAACCTCTCTAATTCACAGCTGTCATTCGCAGAGTGAGGAATATGGTGCTCTCACATGTTGCCACTAACTAGAACACTCATGAGGTCTTTAAATCATAGTCTAAAATATGCTTACAAGTGATGTACCTTTCAACAGAGGCATGCTCTAGATAAGCGTATAATGTTTAGATATGAGATTCATTAATGCATAGGAACTCAATGTGATAAGATAAGCCCTAAACAATCAAGGAACAGAGACTGAACTAACTGAAAAATCACTAGAGTCTTGCTGCATAATAGAAACTGCTAGGTATAAAAGAATGAATCATAACATGGCCAGCACTTCAAAGAATGCCAGTATAGGTCATTTCCAGATATACATGCTAGATAATCAGAAGCAATGACTGAAGAGTTAGCCAACATGTATGTCCTTTATAGGTAGGTCCATGTACTTGAAGTCTTGGTCACCAGATAAAAACACTACTAAGCAATGCAAACCCAAGGAAATAAGGCTTCACTAGAGGAAGCTCACTGGGGACACTCGGACTCCCTTGTCTGTCTATCTTTGTTGGAACCTGACAATGTTCAAATATATTTTTTTATTTAGTTACAAAAGAAGTAAAGGCTATTCTCTCAGTTATACTTTCTTTTTTCTTTTAAAGAATTAGTTTTGAAATTTTTCTCTTCTACTGTCTTTGTCTGAATTACCATTGAGCACAGAAACACAAATTCCTGTTGCAATAAGATGGGTACAGAAAAACAACAACAAGGGACTGGAATAAAATATGGGAACAGTGATCTATTAGAAGTAATGGTGGAAAAAAAAATCCACCTGACTGAATGGGAGGAAGGGCATCCAAGGATGCAAGTGCAAATTCATGTCAGAAATACAAGGACCCAAATTTAAAAGTTGTTACTAACATTTAAAAGAAGAAATCAGCCTAGCTCATTGAGTAACTTGAGGAGGGATGTTTTTATAATGTGCTTAACAGTTTTTAAGAGTGACAAAAAAGGATTAAAACACAAACACACATATACAACTAGAGAATTAAAGTAGCTTAAAGCAAATTTGTATAAAATAGAGAGAAGAGCTGGAAAGGCATACCTCTAGGTAATGTAAAGGCATGTAAAGAAATTAGTATCACAGGTGAGTGAAGGGCCAGATGTTCAATATGCAGAAATTAGATTTGGGATTCAGAAGAATCACAAACAGTAATAAAAGAAATAATGATTTTATTGAAACCAAGAAAAACAAAAGATAATAAAAATCTAAAACCACAACAGTATATGTATTTTAATCACAATTTTTAAAATTGTATACTATTATATAATACTTCAATGCCCAGAGTGGTCAAATCTGCAAACTCAGGTGCATTATAGAGATGTGACCATTTACCTCTTTGACTGAGAATTCCTTCAGGCCTAAATATTTCTGGAGTCTCAAACGCAAAAATGCAATCACTTTCATGAACCGTCTCCAGGTCATCTGTGTCACTAAAGGAACGATGGAACCCATCATAGTACATTTCCGTTAACACAATCTAAAAAATGGGGAAAATGTGAACAGTTGGGTAACTGAAAATTCAATATAAAATGATCTTTCAATTCTATCCTGACCTTCAACAAGACCATCAGGTTGGTAATGCTCAGTGGGGCCTATTAAATGTCTCCTAGGACCACACTGTTTGCTGATAATGAGAGACTCTTAGAAGTATAATAGTCTCTGCAACTATGTAGCAATACACTCTGAATCTAGAACTCTATGGCACCAAATTCAGAGCTCCTCCAAGTTTGCGGACAGATTATAACAGAATTACTCATTCTTCTGTTTCACAGGAGGAAAAAGAAAACAGAGACCCACCTAAGATTCCACATGTTTTCGGTATCATGGAGAGGGCAAACTACATCTGAATCTAAGACATCCTTTCATATCATTAAATTACTCTTTCCAGATTAAAAAAAAAAAATGTCAAATGACCATGGCTATCTGCATTGGAACACACAAAATAAACTCAAATGCCCAATGGTAATAACAAGTTAAATGAATCCCTACTGACTAAGAAAGCTAGTAGAAAGGATGGTCTGCAAATATCTGCATTATGAAGCCAAGCTCTAAAAGAACAAAAAGCAGCCAAGAATATGTATAATAATTCTAAAAAGATTATAGTATAGTCCCAGAAATCTGAAGAACACTATAAACATGGCACTAAAATTAGTGACCTAGTAACACTGATACTTAAGATCCTTTTAGTTTCTAAGTGACATTTTTACAATGAAGCAGAAAAACAAAAGACAGGGAAGAAAAACACTGGTTACATTTAAAGCTTATGCTGCACATTCAGCAGTGCTCTGCACCACAAAAGTACTAGACTGGGCAGAGCAAGAAAAAGTTCCAGACCCAGACTGCCATCAACCAGCTCTGAGTCCTTGAATACAGTCTTCTTCAAAGGATGAAGAGGCACCACTGGGCACCAACTGCCAGTCCCTCTCCCCTATCACCACCTCAAGAGTCCCAACAATCAACAAGTCTGGGGTGAAAGGGTCAGGGGCCTATTTCACAAGTGACCCACAAAGAAAAAACAAAAAACATTCTTTGCACATTTCCTTCTGAGGAATTTTCTACTTATGCTGCTTTTGGGGTTTTTTTGGTTTTTGTTTTTTTCCTCCTGGTAAGCAAGGGAGTATAATTCACCTCTCCAGAAAGTTGAGGGCTAAAGCAAACTAGCAATTATGTCACCAATGTATACCACATGTGAAAAGACTGAGCCGGCACTGAAGCCTCTTTAAAGCTTTACCACAGCTGCATTTGCCATGGATACCAAGGCCTCTCTTTCTGCCCTCCCCTCATCCTGGAGAGAAAAAAGAATCAAGCAGCAATTTAAGTAAAGAAAACACCAACATTTCATTATTGTGCCAGTACTCCGCCTATGAAAATAAAAGAGATCTGCAACATTAAAGCAACACTACTTTAAGTGTGTTTGCCCAAATGAAGCCAAAAGACAAAATACCTTCATTATTCAAGTAATTATACAGAAGCTTCCAAAAGCTATCCAGGGAAAAGCTATTTCACCAGTGAAGTCATTCTTCCTTATAAATCTTAAAGAATGTTTTTCCAATAAATAGTGTGTAAAAGATGTTGTCATCAACAAGCCAAAGAATTTTTTTATCAACTTAAAAATAGCTACTTATCAAAGATGTGTTTCCCCTTCCTTTTCCACAGGGAAGCTTAACTTTTCCCTATCTAAACAAAAGACTGGTCTTCAGTATAACTCAGGGATAGAGCACTTATTAACAGTGGTAAGGCCCTGGGTTCAAACCCCAGTGCCATGACAGAGGCTGGAAAAGCAGCACAATGAACTTATACCATATATAGAACATCATACTGGCAAGATGCCTGTTATCACCGCCGTTTCAGGAGGGGATTCCTAAGCCTCTCTGTCAAATACCACAGTCACACAGCAGTGTAAAAGGTTAAGTAATTACACTTTACAAAGAAAACCATGAAGTCTTACATAAAACAGCTTTTCTTTCACATATACGATTAATTGCAGCAGGCAGATTTTCTATACATTGTATTCTTTGAGTCTGGATTTCCCCCATTCATCCATCCTCTCCATAACATTAAGCACAATTGGTTTTACATTTCTAACATATCCGGCAGTAAATTAAGTAAGAAAGAAAAATCCAGATAAACAGAAAGCAACACTTTAGTGGCTCTCATATATAGTTGGTCTTAGCAAGTTACTACCTGATCAGTGGGGATCTTTGTCTCCATAGACACAGCTTCCCGAAGTCTGGCAACAGTCCCAGACAGAGGCACAGCCACTCCAATCCTCATGCAGTGGGAACATTTCCCTTGATACACTACAGTGACATAGAGAGGCCTGTACAGATCAAAGTCAGATCTTCTCATTAGTCACTTATTTTAGCTAAAATATGGAAGAAGTGAAACAAACCTAACCTGAAATCAACACAAAAACTAAAATGAGGCCTGAGACAGTTCAGGTGCCTAGCATGCACAGCCCTGTATCCCCTTCAGTATAACATAAACCACAAATAGTGGCATATACCACTGTAGCACTTAGAACCTAGACAGGAGAGTGGGAATTCAAGGTCATTCTCAGCTGACTACCTAAAAAAAAAAAGAAACTGAAGCTAATGCCCCCTTTATTTGGAAGTCAAATGAGAAAAGTTCATTTAAGTCTAACTAGAAAGTACTAAACAAGTCAAATATATTTTAATTAACATATTCATAATTGGTTCTGTTTTGTTTTGTTTTGTTTTTTTCAAAACAGCCTAACTTCTGAAAACTCTAAAAGTCTGAAATAAATACAATGATGGTCTCTAGACAATATAGGACTAGTGAAAAAAAGAAGAAAAGAATATGGCATGGGCTTGCCTGTATCATGTGCCTGCTTAGCCTATACACTCAGACAGGCACTTAGCTTCAAGAACATAACAAGGCTAGTGCTCATTACCATTAAGCCTATTACTTAACTAAGTAAAAGGCCTTAATAGGAGGCTGCAGGGGACAAAGTACCCTATCGCAGCAGACTGTTAATTTTACACATACACTCTTACCTTGTGTGGGGTAGTGGAATTGGCAAAGAAATGCACAGGAAAGGGTCAAAAGTGTTGCTCTGTTTTTGACAATGAGGACATGTCAAAGAAGATCTTTGAAAACAAAATGTAAAACATTCACGTAAGATCACATAGAACTCCATCAAGCAGACAAAACAAGAGGGAACAAGCGTGTCATTTGCTCTTACCTGTACTGGGCTTGAAAAAGTTCTTGTACAAAAGTGCTACACACAGGAAAAGATGGTCCCTCGGGCATCATATCGGTTTCTGATGGAGGCTAAAAACAAACAAACAAACAAAAAGACTTCCTTTAGAAGCTGTATATGGACCCATGATGCTTCTGTAACATACCTAAGGTAAACAGAACACAGCACACAGCCTGTGGGCCACATGAACTCATTCCCTCAGACATTTCTCTAACCTGTTGGGAGACTGGCCAGCTCTCCTCCCTAGAATGTTCCAGTCTTCATCTTGATGCTTGATCACATTTTATTTAACCTTCTCATGTCCTTAGCTACTAAGCATCTGCTACCATATGCAGAGAACATTGTACAGGATGTTAGGATACAAAAATAAGTAACACGTTGCCTGATCTTTAGGATGTCTCAATATGGTGACAGAGTCAACCATGTATACACAGTTATGACAGTACAGTGCTCAGGAACAAATATACCTTAAATCAGAATAATCCACTAACTTCCTAAAACTAGAAATTTTGAAATACAGAACAGGCTTGTCATAAACTTCAAAAGTTCTACAGAATTATTCTTCCCACTATATGAACCATTTTACCTATACTATTAAAGCTGCATGTGGAAAAGTTATATAGGTGAACTGCTATGTTTCTCAGTTCCTATGTTCAAATCCAAGTCTAACAGCAGAGGTATTCATACATTTCCTTTTTGACTGTGTACTTGTTCTATTGATCTATACAGTATGTGTCTTACTAGAATAGAAGGCAGTTGGTTCCCTCCATTAGACTGTAAGGTCCTTAGGTACAGTTAATTGTCTTTTCCCTTACACTGCGAGCACAACAAGCAGGTAAAATATCCTGTTAAGTGCCCACTTAGTTTCATACTCACCCAAAGCTAACCACTCTACTTAATGCAACAAGCCCTCAACAGAAGTTTGTGGGACTTCCCTTTTTCCTTACCCCTTTCCCTGCTCTCTGACTGCCCGGGAGGGAGAACGTGTATTCACCTTCAGAGGAGTCTGGCCACTCTGCTTTACAGCATGATTGAGGTCTTCATGAACTCGATCCAAAAGCCATAGCAAAAACTCCTGGGCATCATGCTGGGAATTTCCTCGATACTGCAGAGCATTCTTTGACACAATACTCTATATGAAGAAATAAATTAGCACAAGTAGTTGTGAGTTCCTGGTTCTGAAGACAAACTATGATAATTCTGAAAGAGAGATACAAAATCTCAAGGGTGTCCAAAAAGACTACAGAAAAACAAACAAAACCAGAGGGATATCCTGAAGAAAGAAATTCAGTCAACAGCAGGGTACTAATGCTAACTTCTTGTAACATTAACATGAGATGTTAAAGACAAAACAAAAAAACTAGTGTAGCTTTTGAAAGGACTCTTACGCTGCTTTTGTTGACTTTTCTATAATTCTAAAATTACCCTAAGAATTAAGCTTAGGAATACATTTTTTAATAATAGAGCAGTTGTATAGACAATGTGTCATGGGAGTAGAACACAGGATGAAGAAGGAATTGATGGACAGTGATGATATATCAAGAGATGTCACTTAAGCCTTGAAGGGGTAGAGGCAGGGATCAAAGTGGAGACAGCAACATTTTTAAACACAAAAAGTGGTAGAAAGTATGATGCTTTCAAAAAATGCCAAGAAGTTTAATAGGCCTGATAGAGCAGGTCTGCAAGGCAGAGCAAGAGGAATGAGTGAAGACACTGTGAGAGCAAACTGAAGACAGCACAGCAAGTCAGGAAAGAGAGATGGCTGAGACCATGTGCGGAGAAGGGAAGCTGGGGACAACCATGCCAGAGCAAAAGGAAGCATAACGACCTGTCGGGACTGTTAGAGAAGAATGCACGCAAACATTCTGCATATAAAACAGACAAATAAGCACTCCAATTTTAGCTATGAGTATTTCATTTGAAGGGTACACAGTGGTAAAGCAGGTATGAAACAATATGGAAAGAAAAAACATGGGTCTAAGGCAACACTGTGAAGACACACATGAGAAAACAAATTTGCAAGAGATTTAGAAATGTGTCAGAATCAAGAGAATTTGTGACTCAATTTGTAGAGTTATGGAAGTAGATCTCTATGTCGCCCATGTCTTCTCTGATGGTGGCTTTTACCTACAACACAAAAGGGGGAAATATCACTGTGGCTGACATACCGTGGAGTCTCTAAGAAGAGAATAGGACAGATAACTGAGAAAATACACATCTGGACTCAGTACAAGAGTCTATATATACTAAAGACAGAGAGTGACTATAATCACAAATACCACCGAGATTGCACAGTGATGTTACTAAGACATTAAACCAGAGCAGAAAACACACATTCAGGCTTAGGAAAACATTAAAGGAAACCAAGGAGAAAAACCACTAGAGCTGTGGCCAAGAACACAGAGGTCAAGGAACCAAATGAATTTCACAAAGGAAATGATTTACTGGTATATTAAAAGTAAAGAATGGCAAAGCAAACGCAAACCAGCTACAAACTGGGGCCAGAGAGACAGCTCAGCAGCCATCTGTCATGCAAGCCTAACAACCTGAGGTTGATTGCCAAAACCCATGTAAAGGTTGGTGGAAACAGAGTTGGCCTCTGACCTCCACACAGGTGTCATGATGTGTGCACATGCACACAGAGACAATCATAAACTGCTTTCTATATTTCCAATTAAGAAAAATAAAAAAACCCAAAAAATTATAATTTAATTGTGAAGAACTGTCACAGCTCGATGACCAATTACATGCAAGTAACAACAACAAAAACGATTTATAAAATACCTTAAGATTCAGTTTGAAATGAAGAGTTAAAGAGATATTAGAAATAATACATGTGACAGCAGCAAAACTCGCCAGCAAACAAGTAAGGGGAGTTAGGCATGGTGGTTTATATCTACTATCTGAGAAGCTGGGAGGGAGTCTGGGACAAGAGGATTACTGTATGAGTCAAGGCCAGCCTGGACTACAGAGACTGACCCTCAAAAAATAGTGAAGAGAGGACCTGATAACAAAAAGGGCTAGAGGAATACAATGTGGATGTCACTAAAAAAGAACATGCAGGGTGGGAGAGGCACAGGACTGACTTCACTACACTACCCAACTTCTCCCAGCAAAGGCCAGACTTCTTTCTTTCTTGGTCTTTATTGCTACCTCTTTCCTGGTGGTCTAGTGGTTAGAATTCTGCCCTTTCAATCTTTGCTTTTTCAGTGCCACCACTGTGAGAGGAGTTGGCTTGTGGTCTTCTATTCCCCATTTCCATCAAAACAAATCTATTGGTATATACAGTGGGAGAATGAGATAAGATTAAAAACAAAAAAACTAGGACATCTTTTATAAGAAATACCACTGATTTTAGTAATTAAACCAGTTACTGACTGAGTATGGAAGAGAAATAGGTAGCTGTGATACTAGGTCAGTAGAGCAAAAGAGAAAACCAGGAATATCACCAAGGTTTTCTATTTCTGATTTGGGTAATGACCAAGAATAAACCTGAAAATGAGGGACCACAGAGTTATGAACAAGCAAAGTTTGAGGTATGTATCTATATTACCCCAAATGAGGTTGCTTTTGGTGCTCAAGAAAGGTATCTAAACGGGTGATTTAAATCAGAAAGGCATATGACTATGAAATGAGCAGAGAACAATTCATGGGGTATCTAGTGAGAAAAGCAGCCGCCAAGCCAGACCCTGACAGATGTGAGCGTAAGAAAAGGAAATGAGACTGGTCAAAAAAGCTCACACAAGCTGAAACAAAACAGAACTTTGAGGAGATGGAAGCAGCAATGTAAAATACTACAGAAAAGTTAAATAACACAGAAATTGGGATGCTCATTCTCTGGGATGGCAAACAAATGGGTCACTTGCCCATTTAATCTCGGTGAAGCAAATATCTATCACAAATGGGTAAAGCAGAAGCAAAGTAAGGAAACTGAACAGCTTCCATGGGCCATCCTCCATATCCCAGAAGCTGAGTTGTGTAAGTCAGTAAAGAATCTGTGACTATTCAGAGAAACAGCTAATGGAAAGAAGAGATCTGAAGACCATTCTTCAGTTCAGAGAGGGATTCACAAAGTAGAGGAATTCACCTTAAACAAGTGGGGCGAGGGGCAGGCCAACAGAAGCAAACAAGCAATAGAGGGCCTAGACACTGACAGCTGAAATACAGACAGGACAAGAGACCATCGCACCAGTTTGCTGTGCATGATTTGCTTTATGGAGGAAACAGGGAATACTGCTAAGAAGTCTAACATATCATGGGATAAATAACAAGTCTAAAGCATGTAGCTAAGCCATAAAAACTGCCAGAAGCACTGCAAGCTTCTATTCTAATCACATTCTTATCTTCTTCAGCTTGTGTATCCCAGAAACAAATTAATCAAAATCAAAATCTTCATTATGTATTGGGGAAACTACACACAGTAGCCACTGAAATTTCAGGGCCAGGTCAACGTTTAATTCTTTATCAAGAACTGCACTTCTTGCTTATGCTTCTTACCACTAACACTTCAACTCACCTAGACTCAGCCACCAATCATTATGTACCAAGATAACGTACTAGTTGTTTAGCAAGATATTTGTCATGCAAGACTGTTTAGGCAACTGAACTAATACAAACCAAACTAGGACAAAATCCATACTGGATCAACCCAACACTAGTCACCTTATCACAAACTAAAGAAAGTGAAGAAAAAGAAAATCCCACTGAACAAATATAAAAGCTCTTCTCTCTGCCAATTTTCACCCCTCAACATGGTGACACCTCAACAAGGACACACACGGGTCCATTTGTCTTACCTCTTCCCCAGACAAAACAAAACAGAATGACAGCCAATTCTTAAGTGTGTGTCTCAGAAAAACTCAAGTGAAAGTCAGGACTCCTAAATGCCACCAGTCACCAGAGATGTCTGATTCATTCAATGAGTGAGTAGGAAAGACCTTGATAGTTAAAATCTTTAACTGGCTTAACCCCTACAGCCCTGGCAAGCAATTCCATCATGCTCTGAGACATATCTGATCCTACCTTGACTTTCCTTTTAAGATTCTTTTTTCACTATTAAACCTTAATTTGTCTGATGTCCTAAACTTAGTCACTATATTTTTTAAGTTTTTAATAGTTGATCATCACTGTCATCTGCTGAATAACACTATATTAAAGCATTAAAATTATAAAATACATTGCTTCTGCAAAAAATAAAACATGAGCCTTCCTAAATTTAATTTCATATACTTGTGAATGTCTATAGAATTTGGGTATTTCTGCTCGGACAATCTTATACTGAGTCTACTGGCTTAAATCCTACTTACCCTACTATAATTAGAGCAATTGTTGATCTATCCTTACAGACATTTACCAAATAAAAGTCAAAAACTCTAAGTTTCACAATATCATCTTTTTAAAAAAGAAACATTGTTTTCCCTTTGGAACAAAAAGAGTGAGTTGGGAACATAGCTCAGAAAAGAAAATAGAGTCTACACTAGAGCTATACACCTCCAGACATGAAGCTCTATGAGGAGAGATCTTCATAGAGTCCTGCAAACAGCCAACATCTTGTGACTGATCATAAATATTCTTTACTTTACTCCAAGACAAAGACCACTCGGTAATGATGCTGATTTCTTCTCATGGAAAACAGGCATCACAATATTGGTCTGACATGACTGACTGATCAGAAGTTGGGTTACTCTTCTAGGGACAAAGTGGTTTGTAAGATTCACCAAACCAATCACTATTTTCTTTGCCAGAGAATAGAATTTATTTCCCAGAGGCCTGGAAAACTAGCACAGAATGATGGCTCAGCCAGTAAAGGCACTTGACACCTCTCTCAAGACAGGGTCACACAGTAGCCCTGCCTGATCTTGAAATAGCTACATAGACCACTCTGGGCCTCAAACTCAGAGATATGCCTGCCTCTGCCTCTCTAGTGCTAGGACTAAAGGCATTTACCACCACACCTGGTATCTTCCTCACTCTTTTGAGATGGATTTTCTCACTGAACTAGAATTAGGCTTGGCAGCAGCGAATCTAGAGACCCCACATAGCATTAAGTTGACACACACAGACAACACAGCTGTGCCCAGCTTTTTACATGGATGCTGAGATCCAATCTCAGGTTCTTATCCTTGTATGGCAAGTGCTATTACCCACAGAACCCTCTTTCCAGTCTCTTAAAACCAAAATGTTTGAGTGCTGACATGACACTAATACAAATGGAAAATTTCACTCTTCCCCTTACACGATGAGACACGGATGCACTAAAAACACTGTATAAAATTCACTCTGTGAATAAAGTATCTATGAAACCTAAATGAATTCTGTGTTTGACTCTGGTCCCATCCCCAAGATATCACATTATAAATACAAATATTCTAAAATCCAAAACCAAATTTGAAACTCCAAATACTTCTTATCTTGGGTATTTCTGATTAGAGATACTCAACTTGTATTCACAATTTTAGGGAAAGAAATCTGAAATGGGTCCATATAGATTCTCAGTTACTAAAGTAAAATTTGGTTTCTAAAGTAACACTAGAAATAAGAAAACATTTATCTTGAAAATGATTTATCATTTGAATCTGTCTTTGGGGACAATTACTAAGTTAGTAAAGAAAAACAGCCTTAGAGGGATGAGATTTGTGCAAATGAGTACTATAAAATACATTAGAACAGTGAGCAAACAGTGAGAAAGCAAGTATGCCATAGAAGGTCCAGAATACAGCCATGGTCACACAGTACTGTGTCCTTCACCTAGTCCCTCACCTTCACCTCCACTGCAGAGGCCCTTTGGCCTATCAATACAAATCTGGCAACAGTTCCTGAAGGTAACCAACCCTAAGGTCTTGACTGTCCTATATACTGAAATGCCTCCACTCTAACCTCTGACCTATTCCTTTACTCTTCTTCCTTGGAAGGCTGAAGTAGAGACAAGTAGGGACTCTGGTGAAAGCAGAGAAAAAGAAATAGGCAGATTCCATCATGTGAGTTTTCAAAACCATGAAGAGTAGACGTATCCTGTGGTATTACATAATCCTGAAAACAATGATTAGAGAAGACAGCTAAAGCACAAGTGCCCAACCTTGGCTGCACATCACAGTCATAGGGGAAACCGAACAAGGCCCAGGCCCTGACAGCAGCCCAGAGATGCAACTTCATTAGTCTTTGGTACAGCCTGAGCTCTCCAGGTTTTCATCAAGTGTAATTTTTTTAATGACTCTAGTTCTAAAGTGAAAGCATACTAAAACTAAAAATGACCAAGCTGGAAAAGCTCTGATTTCAATTCACCAGAGATTATGAGAAGCTCAAGAGCCCCTTCCTAACTGCACTATGTCACTTAAGACAATATTAGGGCTGGAGAGATGGCTCAGCAATTAAGAGCACTGGCTGTTCTTCCAAATCCAAAGGTCCTGAGTTTAATTCTCAGCAACCACATGGTGGCTCACAACCATTTGTAATGAGATATTGTGCCCTCTTCTGGCTCGTAGGCAGAATACTGTATACATAATAAATAAATCTTTTTTTTTTTTAAAGACAATATTAAATAAAATGTGAACGAACTATAAAGTATCTTGTCCAAAGCTAACATCATTCTTCAAGCTTATCAAGTTTGCCTTAAGACATTTCTATCTATGACCTTTCCTTAGTCAACAAAGCAACTTGCAACAATTGTAACCCAGTGTTCAAACTAAGGATCACACAAGGCTTAAGTTTTCACACACTGAAAGTCAATTGTCTATGCAAATAAAAATAGGTTTAGAGACTAGATAATAGCTGTTCTCATCTGAAGGCTTCTGAAGTTTAGTTGTTAATTTTAAATAAATCCTTGTTCATCTGTTCCCATTTTATTCTCAAGTACATTTTTTCTATAACAAGTATAGACTTGGGGGCCAATGAGAAGGCTCAACAGGTGTATAAAACTGACAACCTGAGTTCAATCCCTGGAATCCACTAAAGGTGGAAGGCAAGAAATGTACCACAAAACAAGCACTTAGACACACAGGAACACACACACACACACACACACACACACACACACTAAACAAGCAAAAAATAATCCAAAACAAAATATAACCTGAAACAAAAGCTTGGTTTATCTAATTAGTAAGTTATTTAAAAGGTAAGGAGGCATTCAGAATTCTTAGAAGACCAAGTGGCAGCACGTGAAGACTTCTCTGTCCGAGCATCCTCGGATACTAGAGAGAACAAACAAAAAACCTCCCTTGTCTCTCACCAACACAAGTAAAGGCAGGAGCTCTACACCTCACACTGCTCCAGCTGCTCTATCTGAACACACTCATCCCCACTGTCTCCAGGTTTAGTCAGCTCAGTTCACCCTATATGTTTATGTAGCCAATAAAATAGCAAGTAATTCAAAAGTATCTTCTTGTCACCTCCTTGGTATTTCATAGTAAAACAAAGCCTTTTTTCTTTTTTGCTTTTAAAGAAAGGTGGAAAACTTCAGCTTAGAATTAAAAAGCAAACACTCAAACCTGACACAATAAAAAGGCCATCATAAGGAAATTATAACAGTCATAAACAAAATTGTCAAAAAAGAAAACTGTAAAAGTCATTTGAATATCTAAGGAACTAATACATATTGCTACCACAGAACATTAAAAAAATGTTTCATTTTAAAAGCATCAAAACATACAATTTAAGTTTACACACTGGGGGGCTGGAGAGATAGCTCAGTGGTTAAGAGCACCATCTGCTCTTCCAGAGGACCCGGGTTCGATTCCCAGCACCCACATGGCAGCTAACAACTGTCTGTAGTTCCAGTTCCAGGCAAACACCAAGGCAAATAAATAAAGTTTTTTTTTTAAACATTTAATAAAAGCATTTAATAAAAATGGTTTTGCAAAGCATTAAACTAAAATATTCTGCCCTATATTAATCTGAAACTTGAAAGTTTATAATTCACCAACTTCCCCACCTCATCACTGGGGGCCAAATGACACTTTCAGTATAGAACAACTGAGAAAGTTAAAAAAGAAAAGAAACTATGCCATCTACTCACTGGCTTCCAGAGGGTAGAGATAAAGCTAAGTGTCCTTAGCACAGCAGGGTCAGCTTCCGAATCCAGTAGAGGGAAACTAGAAAAGCAGCATAAACCAGGCAGTGTTTCTTGAAGAGGAAACAATCTACTCTTCTTGAGAGGTTGAGTAAGTGGGAAAGGCAAGAAGAGAGAAAGGAGACAAAGCTAACTTTAAGACCAAACCTGCATGTACAACTGTCCCTCTGGACTGGGTCTTGTACAACATCTGTGGCTACTTCAACTACAGATGTTCAAATCCCTTATAAAATAAATGGTCTAGTACTCGCATTAGGCTGTGGAAATCCTCATATATAATCTCTAGATTACTATGAGATCTAATACAATGTAAGGACCATGTAAACAGTTGGTATATTACTGTATTATCTAGGAAAAATAATGGGGGAGGAAGCTCACACACATTGAATATAAATGCATTCTTCTCCTTTCTGGAAAACCCACAGGTTATCAAAAAAAAAAAAAAAATAGACTATATTTCTTCAACAAACAAGAAGGAAGAAATAAAAGAGAGTGGAGAGGAAACTAAATACACACACACACACACACAAAGCATATCATATATCCTCCTGATTTTAAAAATGCTGATATTTAATACCTGACCTGTGTTTCTGGCTAATCTTTTTTAAATAAGGAATCCAAACTATTGTAAAGATACTCTGGCTATACATCCTTTTCTTCTACTGAATCTTTAGAGCTGAAACACCTATTAAAAGTAACCAAGAGACATTATTCCTAAGTAGATCCATAAAGTTTCACTACACATCATACATTTATATCACCATAAACCCAAGGTAGACCAATAAATCTTAAGTGGCTAAGAATGCTTTTTAAGTCACAGACCATGCATCTCTCTCCACACCCAACAATCAAACCAAGGCAACTCCTCAGGCTCAGGACACAAAGTCTCCAAACCAGTTACAGGTTCTCTGTCGTTCAACCTCACAATGTAATCTCATTAAAACCAACCCAGTATATCCTATCAAAAGATAACTTAGAATCTTCCCACAACCTATGAGCAGTCTGGCCCAATGTTGACCAATTCTATTTTTAAGTCTTGGTCATCTCCCTCAAGTACGCAGACACTAAATGGAAGAATACATAGGTACATGAACAGAAAAGGGTAGCCTGTGGAGTCAGAACACAGTGATACTCTAATGCCAACATTTACTATCACAGAGATGTGCTTCCACTTTCTAGACCTGCTTGGTGACAGGACACTTGCCAAGCATGAGCACTGATCCTCACTCCTCAACATAAAACTTTCCTACCTCACCACTAACCAGAGAAATTCAAATTAAACCAATAAAATAGTATTTTCAACTTAGTAACATAAAAGAGTCCTTCTTTAAGTTCAACAGAGACATTCTTTCCAACTGCTAGTAAATAGTCAATCTTATAAAACTGGGTAATAATATGACTTAAGGTAACTCCTAACAGGGATGCCATCACTACTTAAGCCTGAAGAAATAAAAGATGTGTGTAGAAAGGTTCATCATAACCAGAAGTCATTTAAATGTCCCAAAATAAATATTACTATATTCATAAAATAAGCTCAAGAATGTTATGACAAATTAATCAGAATACAAATTGGAAAAGAAATTTCATAATGCAAAATTATGATACAAACAAATACATAATGAATAGGTTAATATCAATTACGATATAGACATGTTGAAAAGGAGACTGACACTCCCTGGCCAGTTATACACAATTACCATACAGCCTAGCAACTCTACTCTAGTATACACCTGGAAGAAAGAAGAACACACCCACTCAGAAACCTGTATACAAATGTTCCTAGCAGCATTATTTATGTAGTCCAAAACTGGAAATGACACCAATGTCTTTCAAAGGACCAAAAGGAAAAGACAGCATGAATACAGGTGAGGAGGAAAGGTGCACACCTGAAATTGCAGCATTTGAGAGGCTGAGGCAGGAATGCCAGTTCTGGACTAGGCTGCCTGAGTTCCAGGTCAGACTAGGTTACATAAACTATCACAAAAAGCAAAAAAGCCCAAAACTGTGTGCAAAAAAAAAAAAAAAAAAAGAAAGAAAGAAAGAAAGAAAGAAATAAGATACAAGCCACAGAACTGTGCTCTTTTAAAGCAACATACTAAATGAAAGAACCCCCACCAAGGCTACATTATCACAAGTTTATGTGGAATATTCTCAAGTATGGCTATGAAGACAAGAAGACGACAAGTGACTAGCTAGGTCTGCAAAGCTGGGGAAGCAGAGAGACTGCTAGTTTTAAAGGTTTTAAGGGAATACAGAGTTCTGGAACTGTGGTGTTCTGAACCCCTGAAAATTCCAAAATCTTGCTTATATGCCTATATATACAATAGGCATACAACATATGATTTAATATGTGGACTATATCTCAGTAAAATTACCTTTTAAACTATTATATACTTTGTATCTAATTCAAAATAAAGGTGAAAAGAAACAAGTCAAGGAGCAAAGCTGCCTTTGTGGAGGATAAAGCCAATAAGGGAAAGCAGGAGCTTCTAGAGTGCTGGTAACTTCTTATTTTTGTGCCTGAGCAACAAGTCATTACTTTAGGACAGCCATCAAGCTGAACACTAATGACCTGTGCATTTTTTGCATGTATACAATATTCTATAAGAGTTACCTTACAAAGGAAAAAAATTACTAAAATGTCTTCAACTATACTCTTGGGCTCTAGCTCTATGTATTTCCTACAGATTCTATTCACCAGATACCTAACTAGAAACAGACCAGAGACTGTCACAGACATGAAGCAGCAAGCACTAGAGGCTCCCAGGAACAGGACATAGTAAGAGAATGCTGAGAATGCTGGTGCTGCTGCAGAACAGTGGGAATAAGTGCTGGAAAAACAGAGATGAGAATCCAAACAAAGCAACAATCTAGAACCCTTCACCTGTATGGCCTGGAAGGAACATACCATGTCACAGAAGAGGGGCTCAACAGCTAATGTTTGTATCAAAGAACCCTAGTCAAAGACAGCACAAAGTATCTGAAAAAGTATGCACAGTATATCATATAGCCATCCATATAAAAAAATAGTTTAAAATCTTCAGGACAGTTGGTATTTAAATAATTACCTGGAGTACTTTTGGTTGTGATCATATATTGACAATTCAATGGTACAGAATACATCACACTAAGAATTACCCACAGTGAGTCATCCAAGACCAACAATCTATGAGTCTAGTTATATAATGGCAATGAAAGAAAAACTAAGGAAATTGGAGCTCAATGACCTGCTAAGATCTCAACTGCTCCAGAGTTCTGACAGTCAAACACCTAAGTTTACAGATTTTCCAAAGGACAGGTGTAGCCCCTAACCATGGCCTCCCTTACTCTCAACCCAGCATGGTCTCTGATGATAACTACGTATCCAGGAAGGAATCAAGCTGCAACACCCCAACCAGCTTCCCAAAAACAAAGAGAGGAAGGGCAACTGACCTCTCCTCTTGTGTGAAGATAAAAAGTGCCAGATGCTCAGCTCTCTATCCACCAGGAAACAAAGTCTCTTTCCATTCTTTCCTCTACTACTAAAATTCCCAAATTATTTACTCAAAGCTATTTCCCAAAAGCAATTGCTTTTTTAAAAGTTTGTCTTTTAATTACTGATATTTATTATAGCTTCTAGTAACTAAAGACTAACACAGGAATATTTATCAAGCTGTCACTGAACTGTTAAAAAGAGATCTTACTTTAGGGCAGACTGAAGAATAGTAGACTTAATGTATCTTTATAGCTATCGGAAAAAAAAATGTACACAGACAAGTTAGTCTTACCATTAACATCTTCCCACTAGTATAATGGCCCCCAAGAAAGGATGAATGTCCTTCCCTACAGTTTAGACAGGTCTTTCTCTGTCCCAGCAATGCTCAAAAAGAAAGGATAAAACTAGTTACTATGTAGCAAGAGACTCATGGAATGAGAAATCTGAACAGGAAATGTTCTTTACATAATCTATAAAGCAAATAACACTGTACATACCTCCCTAATGATATTGTAAAGAATATAAAATAACCCCCTGTGTAGGGCATATTGCAGGCACTTATGTGCTGCTAACATAAGAAAGACAGAAACAAACACACACGTGCAACTAACTACCTTTTATCCAAGACAGAGAAAAATCAGTGCAAACCACATACACACATCTGCTTATACTTGAATAATGAAAAAATAAATCATAGAGAGAAAGGATAGGATGTAAGGATCAGAGAAAAAGCTAATCATGCTTTGTGGAGTTGACTTTAAGTCATAAATTCTACTTTTCACATAATAATGCAACAAAAGTAAACTTTAGACAACAATTCCTCAAAATTAAAAGCAAAACAAAACATGATTTTAATTTTATATCCAGTTGACAACCAATTCCAAGTGACTTTCAAACTCAGTAACAGACCCAGCCCTCAAAGCATCTATACTATAGACATTGTAAAAAGTTTCAAATGCCCCTTGTTAACAGCAGCACTGGATTATTACTGAATGCAGTATAATGAAGCAATTCACATGCTAGGAAATCAGTATGTCAGGTTCTCAGAAAACTGGGAATCAATCTACCACTCTTGGGCATATACTCAATTATACCACAAGAACACTTGCTCAAATATGTTAATAGCAGCTTTATTTGTACTAGTCAGAACTTAGAAACAACCTAGATGTCCCTCAACTGAAGAATGGATAAAGAAAATGTGGTTCATTTACACAATAAAGTATAACTCAGCTGTTAAAAACAAGGACACCAGGAAATTTAAAGGCAAATGAATGGAACTAGAAAAAAAAAAAAAAATCTTCAGGAGTAACCCAGCCCAAGAAGGGCAAACATGTTATGTACTCACTCATAAGAACATATTAGCTGTAAAATAAAAAATATCTATGCTACAATCTACAAACCCAGAGAGACTAAGTAACAAGGAGGGATCATGGAAGGATGCCCTGATCTCCCTGGGAAGAGAAAATAGAAGAGATTTCGTGAGTGGGCTGCAGGTGGATAGGAATGGAAACAAGAGTGATCAGGTTGGATGGGGGATGATGGAGAGGGAGAGTCCAGAAAGGGGAGTCTGTAAGGATAACCCCAGCTAAGATTCCTAGCAATAGCAAATGCATAGCCTGCACTGACCATCTATCTCCTGTGACCAGGTAAGACTTCAAGTGGAGGGAGTGGAACACCAACCCAGCCTCATAATCTTCAACCCACAGTCTATTCCACCTATGAGATGTGCTGAGGTAAGAGTGGCCTAGAGATTGAGGGTGTAGTCAATGACTGGTTTGGCCTAAAACCCATGCCAGGAGAGTAAGCCCAACCATGACACTGCCTGGAGTATCAGGACCCATAGGCTGGATGACTGAGACTTAGGACAGAACCAAACACGACTGGAAGAGGAAAAAATGTCAATGTAATGATGCCTAATTACTTTCTGCTAAGCCCAATTACATCAGAGGGGCTTCATCCAGCAACTGATGAAAACATGCAGACCCACAACCAAATATTAGGCAGAGCTCGGGGAATCCTGAAGAGTGGGAAAAAGAATTGTAAGGATTCACGGACACCACAAGAAAACTCACAGAATTAACTAGCTTGGGCTTATAGGGCCTCTCAGAGACTGAACTGACAACCAAGGAGCCTATGTGGAACTGACCTAGGTCATGTATGTATTATGTATGTATGTATGTATGTATGTATGTATGTATGTATGTATGTTACGTTACAGTTCTGTAGCTTGCTCCTCTTGTGAGATTCTTAACAGTGGGAGCAGGGCTGTCTCTGACTCTTTTACTGGCTTTTTGGACCCCATTCCCCATACTGGGTCACCTTACCCAGCCTTAATGCATGGAGAGGTACTTAGTCTTACTACTTGTTGATATTCATGGGAGACCTTCCCTTTCCTAAACAGAAATGGAAGAGAGGAGGGAAGGGGAAACTAACCCAGATGTAAAATCAAAATAATAATAATAATAATAATAATAAAGAAGAATCTACATGCTGTAAAGTATAGGCTCTCCTACAAAGGAGAAAGGAGAGGTTAAGTCCAACAGAGTTACACAAAAGCCCCTAGAACTCTCAACTAGAATTTAAATTCATGGTCTAGCTTTAAAGCCATGCATTAGGATCCTAGAGTGTGATGTCTAAGCACCATTTGCATTGAAGAACCAGGACTCTGTAAACAAACTGACTGAATCCAGATCTAGTATAAGGAATGTCTAAATTAAGCCAGAAACATCCTAACTTCCTTATCATTGCTATCACCAACTACAAGTATTGTATCAAAAAGACTTAACCTATTGGCCAACAAGGCTAACCATAGTCAAGTGTGGTTACACATGTCTCAGTACTTGGGAAGACAAGCCAGGGAGACTACCTGAGCCCATGAATAAAGGAAAACTCTAAAATGTAGGGGTGGGGGTGGTAAGTAATTATGTTATGACTGAGAAGACCTCTTAAGCCTACGAGTTTAAAAAGTTACAAATACTAGCCACATTAGAAAATCAATTATTTTTAAAATTGGAAGATAAAGAGAAGGTATTAAGTCTTTATTCCACCAAACCTACATTAGGATAATCAAAGAACTGAAAAGGGCAAGGGTCTCTGTAAAAGTGTTCAGAGCTAAAATATAAAAAAATAAATGCCAGAATTAGTGTTGCCATTTTTCGGCCCTTAATGAATTAATGAAACGGGGGATAATTACCAATGACTGACAACATTACAAGAGGCACAGCCCAAGAGGACAGGCACTGACGCAAGGAAACATTATCAAAAAAAAAAAAAAAAAGAGGTAACCCTCTAACTTTCTTCTTCTTAAACTGTAGACCTAACAACATTTTACAAAGAAATACAGGGGGGCTGGAGAGATGGCTCAGTGGTTAAGAGCACCGCATGCTCTTCCAGAGGACCCGGGTTCGATTCCCAGCACCCACGTGGCAGCTAACAACTGTCTGTAGTTCCAGTTCCAGGCAAACACCAAGGCAAATAAATAAATTTTAAAAAGTGGTTTTTTTTAAAAAAAAAAAAAAAAAAGAAAAAAGAAATATGGACAGAGAAATATTTCAACTGGAGCTCCATGTATACATCACAAAAAGACAATAGGAACCTCCAGAATAGAATCCTACAAATCATGACCATGAGGTGCAGAAACTGGCATTAAGCACTTACAAAGAAACATGTACAGATGAACAATAACAGAGCTAAATTTAACACTGTCTTAATGGAGCTGTTTTTTTAAGATGAAAGCATTTAAAATTTTTTACAATTATTTATTATTATATGTTTACACGTAATATACACATGTGATAGACAGCCAGTTATATACTTCTATCATGTGGTTCCCAGAGTAACAGTAAGTACAGTGCCTACCCACTGAGCCATCTCATTGGTCCATGTAGCTGGTCTTACAGCTGTTTTAGTTTCATTTTTCTAGTACTTTATAACATATTACACATCAGCTCACACTAGTCTGAAACTGTGTGTGGCTATGTGTGGAAGTCTAAAAGCAATTTTTGAGTCAAGTCTCTACTTGCACAGTAGATTCCAGAGAATAAACTCAAATTATCAGACTTTGCTGCAAGTGATTTTATGCACTGAACCATCTTTTGTTTTTAAACACAAATAATCTGAAAAGCACTGATAGACAATATAAATGGTTCCTACAACAAATAAATTACAAGAGAGAAAAAATAAAAATGGTGAGAGAACTAAATGACTTCTCAGTCTAACAATTTAGGACCTTATTCAATCCTAACATATACAAACTGTATTGTGTGTGTGTAAAGATACACTCACATACAGATACACAGTATAGAATAATGATGCTATAAAATCCATGTTAGTTTTCTCAGGTGACTGACTGGTAGAACGATGGTGTTTAAAACACAGAACACATATTGAACTAGTAATGGAGCAAACTCTTGGATGTCAAAAGTCAGAGGGAAGAAAGGCAATTGTTATTAAATAAGAACAACCATCAACTGATAACTGGAAAAGGTGAGAGGCACATGTGGGCTCAAAATACCCACCATACAAGGAAAAGTTTTCTTACTGCTCAGCTAGATATTTAAACCTAACTAAGAGAAGAGACCAGTGCCACAAGAGTCCCATGGGAAGTGCTACTTGCTATGGAAGGAAGGAGCTACTACTGCCAACCATGGGGCTTAGGGACACTTTATTATACAGGAGTGGCTTTTAAAGTGAGCCTTGAGGAATCTTGTGCCTTGGACCCACAGAGAGGAGAAAGTAAGACAGGCAGGAAAGGATGGAGCAAAAGCAAGAGGCAACAGGGGTAAGTGGCTGAGGATAACAATGTTACCAGATCCTACCAGGCACTGTATTAAGCACTTTACAGATATTTCTCTGTAAATTGTATATTCATAGTACTGAGTCTATGAAGAAAAATGTTTTTGTTTTTCCTTCAAGGCAGGGTCTCACAATATCCCAGGCTGACCTGGATATCATTCTGTTGTCCAGGCTGGCCTCAAACTTAGTTATCTTCCTATCCTAACTTCTCAAAGATGGAATTACAGGAGTAAGCCACATGCCAAACAAGAAAGTACTATAAACTAAAACTCAACTAAGAGGGGGAAAATCCCTTGCCACAGATCTCAGGATCTGAACCAAACTTCTGTACCCTTCATCCAACCCTTTGGCTGTATTCTGCTTCCTAGCATAGAAAAGAAGGGACTGCATCATGAAGAAGCTTAAATACTAAGAAATACACATATTACATTCTGTATGTAAGAGGAAAGGCAGTAAACTCTAAGAAATCTAATCTGGTACCATTATGAACTTGAAATTGAAAGTTTAGTAATGAAAAAGGCAAGATGACTACTGAAATTATATAACTAGGAGCTAGAATTGTGTACAGTAGAGCTACCAAATGCTTTTCCTCAAAACAAGTCCCTTACTTTACTGTAAGACATACCCCCACAGGCACTCCTCTCTTTTTTCTGCTACCCCATCAACTGCAGAAATGACAATTTGTCAGTCAAGATTATGCAATGCCCTAGCTCTAGAGTTCCACAATGCAACACTAACCCTTCGGTATGGTCTGCCTAGAACAGAGTCATTACCTCCCCAGACTATGACACTCATTTGACAGAAGAACGCTGTATATACACCTATCTGGCATCTGGTCCGCCTAAGGTCCTTCATATATAAGCCACAGGCAACCCACTAAGGACCCAAATACAAAATGTAGCATTCTATTCCATTTCTACTGTAACTTTAAAAATAGTTATGCCTTATGTAACTTGGAAGAATATGTTTCAGAATTTTACAAATTTAATCAGTATCCCTGGTGGAACCTTATCTGATTCAATTCACCAACAAAAATGTTGGGATAGCATGACACTTGGAAACCCACAAGGTCACTCAATAGCTCCCAGAACTAGAAAGAGAAGCTCAGTAATCAAGTGCAGCAGTGTAGAGCAACACATCTGATGCCCAAGAACTCTCGAAACTACACAGGGTATAAGGAATGGTTCCAACAACCTGGTCAATCTCTGCACTCATTGTCTGGGTCCAAATGAAGGTATTCAAGTGGTCTTAGTCAACAAGAACCTGGGTACTCATTTCTGCATCAGTGGTTCTCAACTTTCCTATTGCTGTAACCCTTTTAATACAGTTCCTTATGTTGTGATGACACATCATCAAATTATTTTCATTGTCACTTCCTAACTATAATTTTGCTACTGTTATGAATTGTAACGTAAATATTTTTGGAGACAAAGGTTTGCCAAAGAGGTTGTAACCCATAGGTTGTGAACTGCTGTTCTACACTAAGCCCTCCTTACACTTTCTCATTTAATGCTCACAGAAACCATGTAGAACTGCAGTCCAGCTCTGATGCTCACTAGCATAGAATCTTGATATCTAAAACAAATTAAGAGTAACAGCAGTAAGCCCTCTTTCTCAGAGCTGCTATAAAGATTAAAGATTGAGTGTGAAATTGCTTTGTAAATAATATGGCTCAACACATACACACATACATACACTATTTTCATGACTATGTTTCTTTTTTAAATTCTTGCGGATGTCTTTCCTACATGTATGCATATATGCCTGATGTCCACAAAGGCATCAGATCCTCTGGGAGTGGAGTTGCAAATGATGTGAGGTACCATGTGAGTGCTAGGAGTTAAACCAGGAGGCAGAGATAGAACAGTCAGTGCTCTATCCCTAAGCAATCTCTTCAGTCCCATGCTCCCCCAAACCAGATAGTTATGCCTTATTCTTAAAAGATATAATACCAAGAGTTAAAATGTACTGATCTGATGATAAGCACCAACAATCTTTTAGTAGAAGATACCAACAAAGTCATTGTCTGACCAGCCCCCTGGAATCTTCTAAAGCATGAATTGTTTGTGAATGTTCTGTTTGCTGCCATCTGAGCTTAACAATTAGAGGGAAGAAGCAACAGATGTTCAGCGACTGGCCAGTTCCTCTAGGCACTGCCTCAGTGCAGGCACGAAACAATGGCTTCTATACAGACAAGAAACAATCACAGCACAACAAAGGATTCAAGATAACCCCATGTGCTCCCAGAAAAATGTTTGTTATACAGGGAAAAAAACCATTTGAACAGTGAATGAACAATTAATAACAGAGCAAACAAGTATTTCTGAAGGAAGAAGGCAACAGATGACAAATTTTGCTGAATTTTTAATGAGTTCTCTTTCACTACTATTATAAAAAAAAAAAAAAAAAAGTTTGGATTTTGTTTTGTTTTGAGTATTTGGAAACTATGAGGTCATTGTTTCCCAGAGTTTTTACTATAGGAAACAGCTGTGGGAACTATACAAACAGAGAACACTGCCCCATTTAGTAGACCCTCATTGTGACAAGGATATAAAGGAACAGGAAAAATCCATCAAACCACCTACTAATATCAAAACACAAGTGGCAGAGGCAAAGCAAAAGCTTGAAATACACAAAGGAAGATATAAAACAATTTACTAGGAATAAGCATCTATGTTACACCAACTGTGTTTGGGTTGAGGTATTTGTTCTACAGGCAGACAAAATTGGCCAGCTCTTTTAACTTAAATGATTCTTGCACAGCTCCTGAAAATACAGCAATCAACAAATACAGCATTAAAAATGGGGTATGCCATGGTTTCTAAAATTCAAACACAACTAAACTCACCTCAACTCCAAAACCATTTTCTCCACTTTTTAACCAGTCTTAAAAGGTGTCACCCAAGACACCTTGTCTCAAGCTTCCATATTATTTTCAACTCTTTCTCCTTCATTCTTCCCACATACACAACCTGCCAAACACACTCAACTCACCTTGCGGTGTACACTCTGCACATGTTGAAGTCAGAGAAGGAGCAAGAGCAAAGGAAAGGAAAGAAAAGGGAAAGGACAGTGCATGCTGTCCCTCATCACGACACTGCTTTACGGGAGCAGTGACAGGAACTGCACCCTTCTGCACAGCAACTCATTCTCTGGCTTTATTTGCTCATAAAGTCCTGTGTACTGAGGCCTCCCACTCCATCTTTCAATTTCTTCCCTACTCTCTCAAAGTTTAAAGCCTCAAGTGAGGTTCCACCCAAGTCAACAACAGACCTGGACATCAGCAGCACATCCACACAGCTAACAGAGTCTAGTCTGCAAACTGTCCTTAGCTGTGGCTTACTCACTCTGTTCAGATTAACCAACGGTATGTACATTCCAAAAACCAGGAATGCAAACTTGATGCTGTATAAGATGTAATCATTGCCCACTGCACACAGGGAACTGGGTTAAAAAAAAAAAACAATGAGTTCAAAAATCTGAATCCTCTGGAAGTGAGTTTCTCTGTTCTTCAGCAGTTCATACAACATAGGGATTATCTGGTTCCAGGAAGAATGTATGAATATATGCATCTAATCCTGTTATCCTTTGAAGAATAGTCCTTTATTACCTCAAATTCTTCTTAGTTACTAGCTGATGCAAGCTTTCTCACTGTATTTTTTTTAGTTTACAGTTTTGATGAAGGCTACTGCATTTGTCAATGGCAAGGAAGTAAGTATTCAGTAGGTACAGTTCTCTGTCCAAAATTAATATAGATACTTAACATTAAAAATTACACAAAAATAACTTTGTTTTTAACTTGACAAAATGAGAACTTTTAAAGAAGAGAATGAGAGTAAACAATATATGATATCAATAGAACTGATGAAACAATGCAAAATTCATAAATACATCATCAAATGCTGAAGAGTCTTCTGAACAGAAGCAGGGTGATAATAAGGTTGGGTGAGAACAATAGCATCACTTAGCACTTGCTGAGCACTGTATGAAGGCCTCCTGCCAAGTTCTTCTCTCATATAGTCCAAAACAGGTTTAGGAAGTAGATACACTGTCATCTCCACATTACAGATGAGGAAGCCTGTAATGTAATGAAGACCAGAGATGTAAGCCTCAAGGTCTCAAGGTAAGTAGAGGAGTGGAACTAGAACACAGGCCACTAACAGGCCACTAACTTCGTAGTCTACACTTAACTACTTACCACACTACACAAACCTTAGTATAAATCCCATATCACACAAAGCTTACCCAAGCAAACTACTAAATTACTAAAGAGAGAAATATCTTGGAACATAAAATGAAAAAGTATCAGAATCTTAGTAGACAGCATAACCAAGTAGGATTTATTCCTACTGAGAAAGAAAGGTTCCACATACAAAACATCAAGCAATGTGAAATACCACACATTAACAAAATGAAGGGGGGGCAGGCAAATTGATACAGAAAGAAACATTTAACTTTTTCAATGAACTAAGGAGGAAATAAGTCAACACACTAGGTAGAAAAGGATACCTCAAGACAGTAACAATCACTGTCAACCTCAGGAACCTAAAAGCAACTTCTTTAAGACCAAGAAATAAGGCAAGAAAACCACTCTGCAATGAAGTAGGGAAAACTAAATACCAAAATTGGAAAGAAGTCAATCTCTCTGTTCATGAATGATGTTTCCTTTTATGTATAAAACTATAGATACCAGGAAAATCTGTTGAACTAATAAATTAATTAGCAAAGTTGCAGGATACAGAATCAACATGCCAAAGTCAATTACATACTTTTATACACTATTAATAAACAATCCAAAAAAAAAGAAATTAGCACTTCTACTTATGCAGCTGAGAATGTAGCTCTGAACTCGGTGGCAGAAAACCTGTTTAATTGTGAAAAGACCCTAAATCCTATCCTCAAATCAAAAACAGCTATTCCATTTACAACTGCATCATTTAGAATAAAGTATCTAGAAACACTTTTAATCAAGGAAGCAGAAAAAAAGGCTGTATTAAAAATACAAAACACAGCTGAGATAAATAAAACATGGCATAAATAAATAAAGTTCTCTCATTTTTGTGGACTGGAAAACTCAGTATCATTACAATGATACTGCTACCCAACGCAAACTCTGCAGGATGAATGCAATTCCTATCAAAATTCTAGTCATTATTTTACTTTCTGAAGTAGAAGTCCTTGAGTTTGCCAGGAGGTGGTGGCACATGCTTTTAACACCTTGCAAGGCAGGGACAGCCAGAGCTCTGTGAGTTTGAGGTCAGCCTGATTTACAGAACGAGTTCTAGGATAGCCAGGGTGGTACACAGAGAAGCCCTACCTCAAAAAAATAAATAAAATAAAATTCTTAAGTTCATACAGGGTATCAAGAGACTCTGAAGTCAAAAGGATCTTGAAAAGGATAAAAGTGAAAGTATCACACCAGAGTTTTGAACTTACTACACAACTACAGGAATCAAAACAGTGTGACACTGACATTAAGACAAACAGAACAGAATCAAATAGTGCTTGTACATATACCTAAATACATAATCAAATTTTCAACAAGGGTGAGAAAAAGACACTCTACCTCTACAAGTGTCTCAAATCCAGCTCCATCTTCCATCTCTTCCCTCCACTACTTTCACCAGATCCATCACAAAAACCTACTGACTTACAAACAAGGCCAGTCAGACTTCTGAATGCAACTCCAGGTCTTCCCAATAATACAGCCTTCTAAGTCCATTGTTTTCCCAAGCCATCTGGCCAAATTCATTATTCTCACTCATGTACCTTATCTTCTTAGCTCTTAGGATTTAAAATTTCTTATTTGTCATTCACGGACTAATATCCACCTCTTTTCTGACAAGTTCTGGGAAGGGAATATATTACCTGGTACCTTCTTTATTTCACCATTGCTGTAACATTGTGTTGAAACACTATATACCTAAAGACTAGCTAATACAGTGTTAGGAACTCCAATTTGTAGAAGTGCTAGCGGCTGACAATGAATTAAAAGAAGAACCAGTCTTCTGCTTATAATGCAGCCTACAATCCAGTCCTCTGAACTCCTACTGAACTTTCCATTAGTAATTCAAAATAGCTTCCTTATAAACAGATGGGTCCTCTGAGGGCAAGAAATCTGTTCCATTATCTTTACACTGAATCCTCTATTTCCAACCTCTCACCTAGACTATCTCCTTTAAACACAATAATTGGGCAGATGTGGTATGGTTTAAGTCAGATACCATGTTTTAAACACGACCCTCAAAGCTCCTGTTTTTGAAATGTAATCCCCAATACAAACACTGAGACCTTTAAGAGGCAAATGGGCATAAAGTCCCTGCCCTCAAGAATGGATAAATGTCATCTCAGGAGTAGGTTCCTGATTTAAAAGACCAAGTTTACATGCCATTCTGACCCTCCTTCCTCACCCCCCTGCAAACTCACAAACTCTCAATCTCCTGACTGTTAATCTTCCACCATAGGATGATGGAGGAAGAAGCCCTTTACTAGAAGTGGGCCCCTCAACATTGCAATTCCCAATCTCCAGAATCTTAATAAATCTCTTTAGAAATCATCCTGTCTGGTATTATAATAGCAAGAAGAACCAGAACATCAATAGAGTTCTACAATTGTCTGTGTATCTTATTCCTCAATAGCCTTCTTAGACAATTTCTTTCCTGATTCCTGCACCTAATAAGAATCAGTACATATCATTAGCTCCTGCATTTAAAGAATCAGAAAGGGTTGTTTTTATGCAAGACTTCTGTAAGTACCTGAGCCTCAGGAGCAATGGCACACATTCAAATCTGGCTGCAGATGACCTTATTTTCACTACAATTCTGCACCACTGTCTCAGAGGGAAAAAATGCTGCTTGTCTCAGCATGTCTACTAGGCCTGCTCAAATGCTGCTGCTCCACTGAGACCTGGCTTGCCAGTGGCTGGGCTAAGGCCACTCCAAGCCCACAACTCATGTGCTTTTGGTTACTGAAAACTTGAAAGGAGTCTGCAAAGCATTTCCACCACTGGTTATTCTTTGAGAACATGGTTTGAAAACTGAGGCTATAAAATTTACCTGTCTTAGTCGAAAGTACCTATGTCTTTTTTTCACTTATTACAAGAGGACTAAGTACCAGAAATCAAAAGGCATTTGTAAGAACCTGAATACCTATGCTCCTGGTAAAATTAAAGCAGTAAGTTGACTTACCCCTTAAAATATCAGAATAAACATTCAGATTTCCAAAATCATCTATTTACTTCATTGTTTTATAAAGAAAGTGGCTGACACAAGGGTTAAGCCTAAGTTTTATCCTCATGAGTAAGCTCGTGCACATGAACACACATACACAAAGCTAAAAGATAAGGAGGCTGGGAAAGTTAGGGAAATCTGTGCTGAAAAAAAAAAAAAAATGCTTTTCCACCTCACCACTACTGACATCTTGGGCTAAATCATGGTGGGGGGGGTCACACTGTAGCATAGAGAATCCCTGAAATCTACTCACTAGATGCCATTAACACTCCCCCATGTGGTATGGCAACCAAGTATGACTCCAAACATAGACAAATGCCGCAGAATGTGGCACAGAAAATGCTGATTGCACAAACCAGTGTTCTCAGAACATGAAAAGATATGTGTAAAAAAAAAAAAAAAAAAAAAAAAAAAAAAAAAAAAAAAAAAAAAAAAAAAAAAAAAAAAAAGGAAGAAAAAAAAGATGCAGGCTGAACCTAGAGAAATTTCTTGAAGCATATCAAAATCGAACCTGTCAATTTGTCATTCTAGCAAATAGAAACTCAACTAGTGCAACCATAGTCCAACTAGAAGTAAAGCAAAGCAAAACAAACCAACCAACAAAAACACATTCATACCTGACAAGCTCCTTAAGCACAAATCATGTGGTTAGAAGGAGGTGGAAGGAGGATTTCTAACTAAACATGACTAACTTGGAAGGTTTAACATGATAAAAATCACACTCAAATCCACAGTGAATGCTCTTCTAGACCTTAAGGCAAAATCAACAAGGCCAATTGATTCTAACTCCTCTGCCAGCTCCAGTCAGGTGGTGGCTGGCTGCCTGGAGCCAAAAACTGAACAGGACTCTGAGATTCAGGGAGCTACTTGAATATGAAAACTATACAAATTATCCATGCTGGCCACAAACAAGCAAGAGGGCAGAGACAGACAGGCCTCACATCCATCTTCCTCACATCCATAACTTCCCTATGCTCAAAATAATATATGTAAAAAAAAGGATGGAAGAAAAACCAATCCTCCACAGAGAGCAAGAGACAGAAAAAGAGGGGGAAGGGAAGAGGCAAAAGGAGGAAGGCAGAAAGAGGAAATCCTGTCACTCTATCACTGCTGGTTCCCACCTTCCAGAGGACCAAGTCCAAACCAGCCCACAAAGCCCTCCACCACTCCTTTACAACATGTGTCCCCAAGGTGGTCTGCACCACTATGGTTGGCCGTGATGCAACCACCTACTAATGTCTCGGTTTCCCCAAAGCATGGGCAATTTCACACTAGCCCTTATCACTCCCTGGCCCAGGAAACTTGTGCTTCCTTTTCCGTGACATCCTTTCATCCACTCCTTGGAACTCGCTGTTATTGAAAATATAGTCTACTCCCTAGGTAGGCAGCAGCAGCAGCATCACCTGGAAGCTTGTTAAAGTATACTATGAGGCCCCACTCCAGCAAATCAGAATTTGCTTTATAACAAGATCCTCAAGTAATTTGCATACAAGTGCTAAATGAGATCTCAGAGAACCCAAGTCCCACTGGATCCAACCCCTCATTGAAAGTGTCCGGCCAATGGTCGATGAGGTACTTGGGTGGGCTGTCTAAAAGACAAAACTCTACTCATCTTCTATATTAAAGCAAAAAACCCAAACACCTGTTTCTAGCCTTTGTGGCACAGGTATAGTCAGTGAGATGTCAGAATCTGCTGGGAGTTCCTACAAGAACATGTATTTCTCTCATGACTTCCTGTCTTTCTTCTAGAACACAAAGTGCTGCTGGTGTCACTGTGAGGCAACCATGAGATAACAAACACAAGACGACAATCCCAGTAACAGCTAAGGACAACAGAGTGGCAACAGAATGGTCTAGGTTAGCCCTGGGAAAGCAATGTAAACACAACGAAGCCTCTGGAACACCACAGAACCAACGGACGACTACTGGGTCAGCCTGTTCAATAGTTCTGCTTCACAGTATTCTCACTAGGGAATGTTCCTTCTGATGTTGAATGCATTTCTATCTTAGTAAACCCTTAGTAAAAGGGAGGTGAATTAATAAATACACAGTGAGCTCCACTGAAGGTTCAGAAAACTACAATGTTTCAAAAACAAGGACTTCAAGGATGTGTTCAACTCTGCCAAATATGCCTCTAAAGTCTCTATTCTTCTTGATGTATTGACCCATTTCTGTTGGTAGCTTAATGGATGTAAAAGTGAGCACAACCTCATAAAAAGCAACAGAAACAACCTCGAAGAATATGCTCAATTTGCCAAAGTATGCCTGTCAATCAGTTCTGCACATCTAAAATTACTAACCCATTTCTGCTCCATCATAGCTTAATGGAAAAGCAACTGCAATGTTTACATGCTAAGATGCTGACATACCAAAAACCTGCAAATGTCACATTAGAATCATGCCTTGAAAACCTCCCCACTGTTGTGGCTACTCGTGAGTAACTATAAGCAAAAGAGACGGATCCTATAAAATTAACATTCTTCTAGTCTCTTACTTTGAGACCTCTACCATGAGTCTGTGTTTTTCCATTCCTTATTTCAGACTAATATTTTTATTTAAAATTTCAAGATCAAACAGCGAAACTTTTTCTTTTTTAAGCAATATAAGCAAAAATGATTTAAAAGGGAGAGGTATGCAATAGTAGTGTTGCTCCTCAGCAAGAAGACAGGATCTACCCAAAGCAGACTCCTCCACTATAACATCATTTGGTCCTGTAATCCAATCAGTACTTAGAGAAATGTATTTTGGAGAGAAACATGATAGCAGCAATGGAAAACAAGTAGCATGTGCCATAAATAGAAGACAAAAAAATCCAATAAAAGCATAATCTTATTAAATTTAGTTACTGTTGAGCTGACAAGATGGCTCAGCAGGTAAGCCTGATAACCTGAGTTCAAGCCCCGGAGTCCACATAAAGGTGACTGCACAAACTGTCCTCTGACCTCTACACAAATGTCAGAAACACAAAGTAAATATTTCTTTTGAATAAACTTAATGTTGTGCATCAAAGTCTTTAAACTTGAAAGTTGTTTTCTTACTTAAAAAGAAGAGGGGGTTAGGAGAGGTTGATCCCAGTACACAGGCTTTGTCAAGACCTCAAGCTGAAAGTCAGCCTTGGGCTACATAGTTCGACCCTGTCTCAGAGAATAAGGAAGGCTGGTAGAACATGATGGTGAGTTAGATATGTTTAAAAAAACATAAAAAATCAAACTGAGGTGTTCTCCCAAGCATGAAGAAATGAGAAAGGACTTCCTTCTAGTTAACATCATACCTATGTCCCTCCTCACACTGTCCAATCATCTCCCTGTTCAACTTGCAGTGAGAACCCAACTCCGTAGGACAGCCCAAATTACCCTTACCATGTAGACCTTGCAAATGCCTCGGCTCTCCAATCCCACCCTCTCACTACTTGGACAGCTCCACCAACAGCAGCAAACTAAGGCCAGGACCACCTCCCCCATCTGTTACTACATCAAGTTCTGCCTTCTTCAAAGTACTATCTGATAACACCTGGTTAATTTTACTTAAGAATAAAAAGAAATACAGCACTATGTGTGTAGAGCACTAGATAATGCTGAAGCGCTTTACTTATCAGGTTGAACCCCCTAAAATTGTCCCAACTGGATAATTTCACAGTGTCCCATGTAGTCTGTCAACTTGTTGTGAGTAGGTACCAAGTAAACGGGGGCATAAAGAGGCTCAGTAATATGCTAGGAAAGAAGCAGCCGGATTCGAACCCTGCTGAATGGTTTTCCCACCAATACCCACTCCAAAATCTGCAGTTTTCATGAAGGCAGGGTCTTGCTTTCTGGCAACATCCATCCCCAAGGCTGATCTCAAGACCTGGTCCCTGCGTTCTGGGCGCTCATAGAAAACAAGCTGAAATGCATGAGTGGTGGGAGGAATGCGTTCCTTTGTCATCTGGGTTATCTTCCAGAACTCTCTGCGCATCCAGCGCAGAAATCCTCCGGGCCCGAAGAGGAGGAGCCCAAGAATCGCCCGAGCTCCAGGGGACCCGGGGCTCACCTTGAAGTCTCGGCTGTGCTGCGGGGTGTACTCCAGCGTCCAGAGCGCCCGCACCAGGTGGGCCAGCTGCTCGGTGACCTCGCCCTGGCCGTGCGAGCCGCGACCCGCCGGCTGCTCCGGCTCAGGCTCCGGCCGGCCCACCCGGTACTGGCCCAGTGCCAGGTACTCGGCGAAGAGCTCGGTGTTGCTGAGGCACTGCAGCGTGGCGTTCATAAAGCACGTGTTGCCGTGGTTGCGGAGCCCCGCCACGCCGGGCACCGGCTCCGAAGCGCAGGCGGGTGGCGCGGGCGAGGCGGGAGGCGGTGGGCACGGCGGCGGCGTAGGCGCAGAGGCCGGCCCGGGCGGGAAGCAGCTGCGGAGGCCGCCGCGGTCCGGGGCGGCGCCCTCGGAGCTGAGATGCGAGAGCGTGGACAGCGTCTTGAGGACGCGGCTCATGAAGCTGCCCACCGAGCGCGCCGACGACGGCGACGAGGGCGCGGCCGGCCCGGGGCCCCCAGCACCGCCACTGCCCCCGGCGCGGCCGCTCCGGAACAGCCGCTTGCTGAACGAGCGCTTCTCCTTCCCGCCCGCCGCCACGGGCGGCCCGGGTCCGGGCCCGGGCGCCGTTACCTTGGACATGGCGGTAGCTGCCGACGCTCATCACCGCGCCTGTCCGCCCGGACCCCGACCCCGCCACGGCCGCCGCCGCATCCCGCCGCCCGCGCCTCACCCGGCCCGGGTCGGGGGGGTCTTCGCGCCCCACACCACCTCCGAGCACCACGCAGAGAACGAGCCAGAGAGCGGCGGCCCAGGGGCGCGCGTGCGCGCGCGGCCGCCCAATGGGAGGCTCACGTGACCAGCTCGCCTCGAAGCCCCGCCCCACGCTGAAGCTGCGCAGCCACCATGTTGACTGTGGGAATAGTGCTATTCTTACAGCCCGACTCTAGGACTCCGGGCTTGGGGCGTGGTTCTGCGGCGTGAAGGCCAAGACTGGCCATGTTTAGTGTGGGCATAGTCCCTACCGCCTTGCTAGTGCTAGATGGTGAATTTTAAGGGTGGGTCTCTTGTCTTTGCTCGTCAAATAGAAGAAATTGAAAGAAAGTACGGGAATCAAACTGCCCCTTCTCTGGTGGTGGAAGAGCTCATGGATATAGCTTTGTCTTGTCCTAGGCAAGTTAACCCACCTGGCTCCCGAGGGACTGCCCCCGTATCACCGGAACGCAGTCACGGAGCCTGATACATTCTGGTGGGCTTTTCTTCCAGGGTGTACCTTGGGATCCCAGCAAACCAGTATTATTAGAATTGCCTTACTAAAAAGTTTTGGGGGGAAAAAACAAACAGCCTTTAAATCCACTGAGCTCTCCTATTATTCACTCATTCATTCATTCTTTCATTCATTCATTCATCCATCCATTCATTCATTCAAAAGATAGCTACTGAACACTTAGTGTGTGCCAAATACTATACTAAACGTTAAGAATACTAAAGAGTGGAACTAAATAGATTCCTATTTCCTTCCTACAATTTACCCTCAAATGGATACTCATTCGCAATCACTTCTGTATTCCACACGATACATACCTTCCTTAATCTTCAGCTCAATGCCCGATTCAAAGTCTTAACCTTTCTTGATCTTTAAACCAAGGGTCATAGACCCACTACTATTGCAGAGACCAGATAGGTCATGAAAATGAAAAAAGAATCCTGTTTCATGTGACTTAGGAATACAAGAACTGTTCTGGACAGTGACGAACTGCTAATTAACATTCTTCTAAAGGGATGGCTGCCACTCACCTCCAGTCAGTTGTTCACATGTGAAAATGAGGGCTTAGTGTTGCCAGATCATCTGATGTTTAGAGAGAAGGTGGGAATTCTATTTTTAAGTGTTGGTTCAATTTGGAGAAAAAAAAAATAATGCATGGGAGAACAGTGTGCATTAAGGCTACCTTCTACTCAAAACCCTGGTTTCTGAGCTTCTCTCCATATGCTCTCTTTGCTGAGAGATTAGACTGTATTCTGGTTACTGCAGATGGAGATATTGGGAAAGAAAGCCCATAACACTTTAAAAATAGAAAGGCCACCCTACACACATTTCAAAGTTTTGGCATCTAGATTTTCACCCAATAGTAGTATGATATCCTATAATGATGCTCTTGGTTTGCTCTGAATAGGCTCAAACCAACTCCACTTCTTCCTCCTAATCAAAACATCCCCCTTACTGTACCTCAGGCTCCTTGCATCACCAGAAAGAACACCATCTGTTGTCAACAGAAACAGAAGCCCATGGCCCTCCACCTTTGCAACATACTTGCTGCCCCTAGTGATTTGATCCTGTTTGAAAACTTTTGGTCAAACTGATCCACCTGCTCCAGGTATCTTTCCTTGAACTTCCTCACTTAATTCACCTCTCCTCGTCTCTAAAATCTTGCCTTTGGTATGAACACTTCCTGGAGGTGTCATTTCTGCAGACTCTCTTAGCACTTTGTGGCCACAGCATTAACTTGAATTGGAATTCTATTGGAATTCAACCTACAATGAGCAGTAGCTTAGTGACGAAACTAAGGCAACTCATTTTCTTTTAAGTATTTAATTGGGCACATGCTTACAGTTTCAGAGAGTTAATCCATGATTACCATTGTAGGAAGCATGATAGTATCTTTTCCAAAAGTTGGAGGCAAAAAGAATAAGAGAAAAAAAACAAGTGTGTGCGCGTGTGTACAGGAGAGAGAGAGCGCGTCACACAGACAGACTAGGCTTAGTGTGGGCTTTTGAAAACTCAAAGCTCGCCTTCACTGATACACCTGCTCCAGCAAGGAAATGCCTAATTCTTACCAAAACCCAAAACAGTTTCACTAATTAGGACCCAAGCATTCAAATACATGAGTTTATGGGGATCATCTTCATTCAAGGCACCATAGTCACTTTCTGTGTACTGTAGACTCAACCCACAAGACCACTTTACTTGCTTGGAATATTCAGTTAAGATCACATAGTCTTCAGAGTGCAACCAAATTCATCTGAACTCCTGGAGGAATATCTGAGGGCTGCTTTTCCAAGATCCTCCTACTAATCTAGGCATATTGGTTCCCAGAGACTCCCAAACCATCCAATCCTGGGATGTCCAGGATTTGAAGAGTCCCTTGTTGGAGCACTAATCTGTTGTTTGTTGTTCTCAGATTTTATGTCTTTTTATGTTTGTGAGTGTTTGCCTGAATGTATGTCTGTACAACACATATGCACAGTGTACTGGAAGGCCAGAAGAGGCCATCAGATTCCCTGAGACTGGAGTCACAGACATTATCTGCCCTGTGGATGCTGGGAATTTAATTCAGGTACTCTGGAAGAGCAGCCAATGTTCTTAACTACTGAGCCATCTCTCAGCCCAATATGTTTGTTCTTTAAGACTTATTGGAAACAACATTCCGTAATAAATATCACACTGTCCCTCCCTTGCACTTAAGCTAGGGAAACACAAATGGGAAACAAGGGCCCAGTGGGGAGCATCTTTGGCTAAGCTTTATTTATTCTTATAGCTACTTTATGCTGAAACTTGGGTCAAGGAGCTTGTGCAAATTCACATACTGTCAAGCTTACCTTGGAGCAGGTTTATCTGAAAAACAATGGATGGAGAACACAGTTTAGTATCTTTATCACATCAACTACTTTAATTAAAAAAGAACCCAGATGGCATCATCATTTTTAGGGATCAGAAGGCTGGGTTTAAACAAGTGAACACTCAACATTGAGAAATCTGAGGAAGCCTCTATTTCTTTGAGTATCAGCGTTTCATCTTTGGAAAGGATTGGTGCCTATCTTCATGTCTGGGTTGAGATTCATGTATTTAGTAATGTATTAAAGTGCCATATACTCTGCTGAGTAGCCAGGCAGACAGCAATATATTTTAACAGACTGAAAAGAAGTGTGATGATATTGGCTGGCATATTAATGTGCTTTTATTTGTAGGAATGAGGTTGAATGCTAGCTGGGCTTTAGCTCTTCAATATCCAAACCAACTTCCAGTTTGGAAAGGATACAAAATTAGGGGGGAGAACTGAAGCTTCCATTGTGGAAACAGAGCAGGGTTTAGAGAATGTCTTCTTCTCATCCTATTAGCTAATACCCAGAAAGGTGACTTACCAGATGTGCCTCTCTGGGCTCAGACTCTGAGGATGTAGAAACAAGGTTAGTTCAGGTCACTAAACCCCATAGATATGAGTTCAGCAGTGCAGCATCAGATAACGCCAAGCATGGCTGCAGCCAGTGTCCTGCTGGCCACACTGGTGACAAGTTCTTATTGGTGTCTGCCTCCCTGAGCTTCTGCCCCAGCCTGTTTATCCAGCTCTATTTTCACTGTGACCTAACCTGATAGGCTTCCTATAAATTCCTTTATTGCTGGTGTCGGTTTCTTTTGTCTGTAATCAAGAAAATGACCCGCAGTACCTTTTAATTAGCAGTTCTTAAATTTATATTGGTGTGAGTTACCTGCATGCATTTGCCTTTTTTTTTTCCTTGTATAAGTGTTGGCTGAAAACATTAATCTGCATATAAACTATTATTGATACTTTTTTGAGATAGTGCCTCATACTATAGCCCAGTATGAGGCTGCCTTTTCATGGTGATCCTTCTGTCTCAACTAACTGGGTACTGGAGTTACATGTGTCTGTCACCACCTGTTTTGAATTGTTTTATTCTTTGTCTATTGTTTAGTTACCATACAACCATGTTTACAGTCTTTCCATATCTCATATAATATTTTAACATTTCATGTATTCAAATGGATCCATCTCTTCTATAAAGATGATTATTTATCATGATTAGACAGCTTTCCCCTGCCCCCAAATCACAAAATATTAATCTGTATTTCATTTAGTTTTCTTGTGAGGGCTCCCCTTCACTTTAATGCTGGAATTTGTGTACATGTGTGCATGCTTACATCTCTCTCTCTCTCTCTCTCTCTCTCTCTCTCTCTCTCTCTGTGTGTGTGTGTGTGTGTGTGTGTGTGTGTGTGTGTGTGTGTGTGTGTGTCTTGTGTGTGTATGTGTGTGTCTTGTGTATGCTCCTGTGAATGGGTATGAAATGGGATAGGGATCTACTACGATTTAAGTTACTTTTGACTTTCCCAAACTCATTTTGAAGTCAGGTTTCAGCATGGCTTTGTTGGGAAATAGGACCTAATTGGAAGGATGTGTATCACAGGCATGGATCCAAAGAGATTGAGGAGTTTCTCAGGTGAGTTCCTGCTTGCTCTTCTGCGACTGAATTGGTTACAGCAGGCTGTTATAAAGCAAGTTTGAACTCCCCAGATTCCTTGGGAGGAGTCTTCCACAACCCACTTTGCTTTCTGCTTTTGTATCAGGTTGAAGCATCAGAAGATCTCGGCCAGAGATTGACTACATATCTCAGACTTTCTGGGCTCCAGCAGAGCCCCAAGGCTGTGGCTCAGTCCATGAAGACCTGGGTTTCATCCCCCAGCGCCCCTAAGTCAGGAATGTGAAGCAGTACACACCTGGAATCTCAAAACTGGGGAGGTGAGGCAGTAAGATCAAAAGTTTAAGATCATTCTCCACTACATAGTAAGCTTAAGGGCACACTGAGATAGACCCTATTTCAAAACAAACAAAATAAATCTCTTTGTCATTTACCCAGACTCAAATGTTCTAACAACAAAAAAAAAAAATATTCTAAGGCAAAATCTTACTTTTCCTCCTGGCTCAGCACCATTTAAAAGAAGATAACGTAGCTCTCCCCATTGCTTTACAAACTCCACTTTCATCCCCCTTGAAGTCCATTTACTTTGGGTGTTTCAGAGGGAAAATGTTATGTGCTGTCTATGTTCTATATTCCAGAGTAATATAGATTTATAATATTTTGAAATATTTGCTAGGCTAGCCTCTCCTAGTATTAGCAATTTGCTTAGCCTCTCAAATCAATTTAATCTTTCGGGGCCTATGTTATATAGATTAATTTAGGAAGAAATCACATTATCCTTGTTTTTAACTTATCTGAGAATGAAGTTTGTCTTTTTAAAACCATTCAGGAGAAATGGGTGGATGTGGCTCAGTGCATCACTTACTCAGCATGGGCAATGCTCTAAGCTCCTTTTATCTTTTCCTTAATATTTTTGAATTATATATGTGTATATATATATATATATAGTGTGCGTACGTGTGTGTATGTGTGTGTGTGTGTACATTTTTGTATGCACGCACATGCTCCTGCATATGGAGGCTGATGTTGAGAATTCTCTTCACTCACTGTCCACCCTGTTCACTGAGGTAGGATCTCTAAATTGAACCAAAGCTCTAGTCTAACTAACGAGCTTGCTCCTGAGATCCCCATCTCCACCTTCCATGCCTTGGAATTAGAAGTAGGATGTCATGTCCACCCAGCATTTGTGTGGGCTCTGAAGATCTTAATTCTGATCTTCAAATGTGCACAGCAAGTGCTCTGCCTCCCAAACTATCTCCTCAGCCCAGCCCTGACTGCCAGTCCCTGCATTTCCAAAACAATTAATAAAAACATTTTAAAGCTATTAAAGAGACTTTTCTCCCAGAGACTAGCATCCTCATATGTCCCACACAATGTGACTATGTTCCTATTTGTTGCTGTTATACACTGGACATTTTTGTGCGGTCAGTGTTTAAACAGCCATCTTTGATGAACTTGGGTTCTTTTCCATGATTTTCAGTTGATCTTGAGTTTTTCAGGAATTCATACCAATGCATGAAATAATAATCTTGCCTCTTTTTAAAGCCCATCTGTACCTTCCTAATTGCTCTAATTGTTCTTCCAGAGTTCTGCTTGTAACAATAAAACAAGTAGAAAAGCATTCATTGTTTCTGCCATTAATGGCCACGCTCCCAGGACCTCACCATTAAGCTCAGGCTGCTTCTGGGGCTTGAGATATATATTATTTATTGCATTAAAGTGATATCCATTTATTCCTACTCAGAATGGGTCATTATCATAAGTGATCTTGAACTTTATCAAACACCTTCTGTGTGTCCACAAAAATGAGTTTACACTCCCTTATCCTTACCTACCTGTCAGAGGGCACAAACATTAGGCACGACAGCGTGAGATGTCTCCCACAGGCTCATGTGCATGTTTGAATACCTAGTCCCCAGCTGGTGGCATTGCTTTGGGAAGTTACAGAACATGGTAAACAGGGAGCCTAGCTGGTGATGTGGGGCTCCAGGGGCCCCCTGTGACAGTTATAGGTGAGTCCCACCTCTAATCTACTTTTCCATCCCTTGGTCTGCCAAAACAAGAAGAAGCCAAACCACAGGTTCCCCAAGCAACAGTCAGAGCAGCACAGACACCCTGCCTCCCCTGCTGTGATAAACTGTATCCCACAAACCCTGGGCCTAAACATTGCTTCTGATGGGTGTTTAGTCTTGGCAATGAGGACACTAACTAACACAGAAACAATTTAAGTTGCTTTTACTGTCTCGGTCTTGGGACTTCACTGGAAGGATGTATAGAACTGTCAGAAAGGCTTGAGAATCAGATTTGCAAATCCAAAGAAAAAAACCACAAGAAGGACCCAGCTCCAGAAAATGCTTCTTAAGATGCCATTGCTGGACAATAAAGGAAGCTGATGCCACCAAGACCAGAACTGCCATGAGAGTAGACTCATGCTGCTAGACTCCGCTGCCACTATGAATATCCTTGAATAACCCATCATTGTCTTTGGACTTCTGCTGCCACAACCACATCACGATAGCCCAAGGAGAGTTTTGGTCTGATTCCTAGCAGCTGAGATTTAGAGAAGGGAGCATCACCTCCCTCCAGCCATTACAATAGAGAAAAATTGCTTCCCACCTCCAGTGAGACTCCCCTCAAAGGAAGATTACTCAGAGCTGGAAAACCAAAATAGACAAACATCTACTATACCTCATGTAGTATCATGTAGTATCAACATGTGCCTTGTTGATAACATTAAATACAGTACTTTGGGGCTGGAGAGATGGCTCAGCGGTTAAGAGCACCGTCTGCTCTTCCCGAGGACCCGGGTTCGATTCCCAGCACCCACATGGCAGCTAACAACTGTCTGTAGTTCCAGTTCCAGGCAAAAACCAAGGCAAATAAATAAATAAATAAAGTTTTGGGGCTGGAGAGATGGCTCAGCGGTTAAGAGCACCGTCTGCTCTTCCAGAGGACCCGGGTTCGATTCCCAGCACCCACATGGCAGCTAACAACTGTCTGTAGTTCCAGTTCCAAGCAAACACCAACACAAATAAATAAGTAAATAAATAAAGTTTTTTAAAAAAAAAAAAATACAGTACTTTATCTTCTTATCATAATTTTATGTTCATATAAGAAAGCCAGCTTAGGCTGAAGATAAGTCCATAGATCAGTTGATAAAGTATGCACACACACACACACACACACACACACACACACACACACACACACACACACTCACAGATAGGTGGAGGGCTTTTTTCATGTCTGTATGTATCTATGGAGGGTGTCTGTCTGTCTGCTTAATATTCCTTAGCAAGTTTCATTCAGGTTTGCTAGTTCTTTTTAACCAACCGTAAAGCGTTCCTATTTTCTTTAGCTCTATATCATTTAAATGACATATTTTCAAAGACACTGAAAATTCACACCATTTATTTGATCAACCTGGCAGTTCCTTGAAATGTTTTCTAAATTCTCAGCCATTAATACTGCCATATCTAAATTTTCTTCTCCTTTTAGGTTAATTTTAGTTCTTTGATTTTTTTTTTTTTAGAAAGTGTTCCAGATTCTCCAATTCATTAGTGAAATCTTATGAAGAATTTTTATTATTATTCTGTCATGCCTGGCTCGCGGCCACAGGACTGAGTTAAACGCGTTCCTCCGTTGGCACTCTCTCTGTGCTTCTCTTTTCAAGTCATGTCCTGAGGCTCACACTGCAGCTGAGATGGCTGCTGTTCCTTCCCATCATCCTCTGGGAGCCTTCTGATTTTCTTCCTATCTGGCTTCCAGCTCCTACATGCTTTGCTTCCTTTGACAGCCAAACATGTCCTCTCTTCTGAATGCTGCCTGTAGGCTGCTGGCAAGCTAGGGAAGGCACGCACAGGAAGCCAAATGGTGCTTTTCTTTTGGATATTCCCAGCCAATAGATGCTGAGGGCAGGGGTGTGGAAGCCATCTTCATTATCTCCAGTTGAGACAAGTTCAGAGGAATGGTTCATATTCCAGAGCTCTCTGCACGGTTAGGATACAGAGACTCTTTTCAAGACCTTACTGCTAATCCTGTTGTCTTAGGGTTCCTGTTGCTGTGAAGAGAAACCATGACTACAGCAACACTTATAAAGGAAAACATTTAAGTGGGTGGCAGGTTTAGTACATCATCATCATGGCAGAACAAAGGCGGACATGGATCTAGAGAGGTAACTGAGAGTTCTTCATCTGGATAGTCAGGCAGCAGGAAGAGAGAGTGACATGCAGCCTAGCTTGGGCTTCTGAAACCCCAAAGCCAACCTCCAGTGACACACTTTCTACAAGGTCACACCTTCTCCATCAAGGCCACACCTCCCAATAACACCTCTCCCACCTAGGAGCCTATAGGGCCATTTTCATTCAAACCACCACACCTATCGTCCCCTGGCTTCTTTCTTGACCTTCTCTTGCTCTCTCCTACCTTTTTAGGGCTTGGATCTGGAGTGGCCTCCACAGACAGACCATATATTAGGGGTTGCTTATCAGATTGACACTATTGGTAAAAGGTAGAGCCTTTAAGAGGCAGGGCCTAGTGGGAGCATTTATATAACTGGAGGCATGCTATTGAAGGGATTTGTGAGATGCCAGAGTCTCCACATCCCATCTCTTCTAGCCACCACAAGGTGAGCAGTTTACCATTCACTCCATGTCATGATGTGTTTCTCTGTAAAGGCCAACAGCCATGGACTGAAACCTCCAAAACTGTGAGTCCAAATAAACTTTTAATCTTTTTATGTTACACTCAAGTAATTTGCTACATCACTGGAAAGCTAATATGGCCTCTTAGCAGTCTTTTCTGGGAGCTCTTCCTTAGCTAATTCCTTAAGAATTCTCAACCAATGAGCATATAGACCAGGAAAGTGATAATTCAATTGGGAGGTGCTGTGGTCTGAATGTGTTTGTACCTGCAAAATTTATGATCTGCCGTCTTTATGACATCTTTATTAGTGTTATTGTGAAGCCACAATACACATGTGAAAGTTAGAGAACAAAGAAGTGGATTCTTTCCTTCTACCGTGTGGGTCTGGGGAACTGAACTAAGGTCATCAGCCTTGGCAGCAGGCACCTTTACCTACCTACTGAGACATCTTAACTGCCCATATTCAAAACCATAATTCCCAAGGTTATGGTAGTATTAGGAGCTAGAGTCTTTGGGAGATAATTGGGTCATGGGAGAAATTTCCAAAAGAGACCCTTCACTCCTTCCACCACGGGGAGGTAACCTCTGTGAACCAAAGAACTGGCCCTTGGCAGGTAGAGTCTATGAGGGCTCTTCCTTGGAGTTCTCAGAATCCAGAGCTCTCAGGAAAAAAATGGGAGTTGTTTGGTCATTGTGGATAGCAGCTGAGCCAGACTAAGATGAGAAAGACAGTCCACACTCATCCAGAAAGTGGTATTCAATTTTAATAACATCTCAGTGTAGGAAAGAGAAGAAACTGTTAGTCAATCTGAGTTTTGAAGCATGTATAGGAGTCTGCCAGCCAGAAAAGGCAGTGTGCAGGTGGAATGTGAGAAGCTGAAGTTACATGGCAAAAGCTTGCAGTTTTGAACAGTGTGGCTGCTGAGCTTTAGGAGTTAGTGTAGTGATACAGTGTACCACCGCCACTGCACTGCTAGAACTGTCAAGCCACTGGAACTGTGGACTAAAGAACCTCTTTGCTATATGCACAGTCATTGCACAGCATCATGTATTTCATTACAGCAACACAAAATAAACTGTAATAAATATTATACTAATGTGAATTTCTTCGCTTGTTTAAAAAAGTGTACTGTAGTACAATGGAATTCTAGTCACATCTTTTAAATGCCTTTTTATGTATATGGTGCTCTGTCTACATGCACACTTGCATGCCTGAAGAGGGCATCAGATCTCATTACAGATGGCTGTGAACCATCATGTGGTTGCTGGGAATTGAACTCAGGACCTCTGAAAGAGCTACCAGTGCTCTCAACCACTAAGCCATCTCTCCAGCCTTCTAGTCACATACTTAAAGCTGTGATAAAAACTCTAATCAAAAGCAATTCGGGAGTGTGGTGGCTATTGTTGGTTGCCAACTTGACTATTTTGGAATTAACTAAAACCCAAAAGGCTAGGCCACTTATAAGGAAGTTTTCTTAATTAAATCACTTGAAGTAAGAAGACCCATTTATAACCCAGATCTTTTGAGGAGGGAAGATCCACCTTTAACATGGTCCATACCTTCTACTGCAGCCTATATAAAGGACATGGAAGAAGGAAGGTCTCTTTCCCTGCTTGCCCTCATTCTCACTAGCAAGTCCATTTCTTCATTGGCATTAGAGACAATATCTTCAGGTTTCTAGCATATACTGAAGACCAGCTGAGACAGCCAATCTCATCCATCAACCCAACTGAACAACCATTGAATTCTTGAACCTTCTATTAGTAGGTAGCCATTGTTGGACTAGGTGGACCACAGCCTACAAGTCACTCTAAATTCCATTTCTATATATGTATAGATTCATTCTATTAAGTTCTGTTCCTCTAGAGAACCCTGACTAACACATGGAGGAAATAGTTTATTTGAATCTATTATCAAAAGAAGACTAGAACCAGACCTTCTTCCTGGCTGGCTCACAGGCCCATGCTTAGCGGGCTTTCTTATGGAGCCCAGGACCACCTTCCCAGGAAATGGTGCCACTCATACTGGGCTAGGCCCTCTTACATTAATCATTGATCAAGACAATCCCCCACAAACATGCCCAAAGGCCACTCTGATCTAAAGGATTCCTCATTTGAGGCTCCTCTCAAGTGATTTCTAGGCTGTATCAGGTTAAGCCCACTAGGATGTATAGTTATGTGAGATCAACATAAGGGGGAACTGAAGAGAGAAGGCAAGAACTTGCTGTATTCTTTTTTTGCAATTCTTCAAATCTAAAATGATTTCAACATAAAAAGTCCATTATGAAGCACGTAAATTGGCTTTGTGTTGCCTGCCTGTAATCTCAGCTAGGCAGGAGGCTGAGGTAGGAGGGTCACAAATTCAAGGCCAGTCCCCAGTACAGATGGAGTTGAGGCCAGCCTAGGCATCTTATTGATACTCTGACTCAAAAGCAGAAATAACAAGGAGGCCAAGGAAAAAGACACATTTAGCAGTCAGGCATAGTAGCACCCATTTGTAATCCCAGTAGTTGAGCATTAGAGGCAGGAAGATAGAATTCCCAGGCAGTCTTAGCTATATAGTAGATTTGAGCTCTGGCTACATGAGGCCCTGTTTTAAACAACAAAAAATAAGTAAATAGAACAAAGCATGAAGATAACATTTAATTTTAAAAAAAGAAGAGTGGATTCCAAAATAATACTGACTAATGGAATAAGGCAAACACTGTGACAATGGCCTATGGAGCAGTCATCCATGAGGACAACATCCCATCTTGGCCCTTGTAAAGCTAATGACATGTTTGTTGTATATAGGGACACCCAGGTCTCTGAGACCACAAAAGTCAGGAAGGAGGAATGTGGTAAGAAGCCATAAAGGACGGATTCCTTCTGATGCTCATGAGACCATCTCAGGAGTCAGGAATAACAGGATATACACTTGGTTCTTCTAGAGTTTTCTGAAGATTTGACAGAATTCCATCTGAGAGACACTGAAACTCCACAGGCAGAGGAAACATAAAACCTCTGGGGTTTTTTTCTGCAGAAATTAGATTGTGAGAATTGTTTAAGTGAAGATGTTCATCACACACTGGGGTGCTCACCTAGGTACCTGCTCAACATTCCAGTATGCAGTTTTAAAAATACAAAGTATTTTTCATCTTGACAACAAATAGCACAAATAAGCGAATAAATAAATATGTAATGTTATTTTAGGCCCTGGTAAGTGCTTTGAGGAAAAATAGAAATCAAGGCCTGGAGAGATGGTTCATCAGTAAAGATTGCTTACTACTCAATCATGAGGACTAGAATACAGATCCTGATGCCCATATAACAAGCCAGATGCCCTGAGCACGTCTATAACACCAGCTCCATATTCAGGGAGATATTGCCTTGGAAGAATAGGTAGAAAAGTGATTAGAAAGCTACCTGATGTCCTTTTCTGGTTTCTGTGCCTGCACACAGGTATATGCATCTGTACATACATACAAATAAATAAATAAGTCTTAAACAAAGCCAATAATTTTTTAAGCCACTAAAAATAAATAGTAACAGTAAGTATAGAGCATTAAAAGGATCTCTGTGAAGAGCACACTCGGACCAGAAACTGCTGTGGGATTCTGAACCACCACTACAGACGGAGACAGGAGGAGGCCTGAGCTGAAAATGAGTCTGGTATCTTCTAGAAGAGTCACTAATCAGAGTGAATGCTGTGAGTTGGTCAAAGCAGAAGATAGCCCGAGGACAAGGAGCAGGAGATGCCTGAGGTGTCAGATACAGCTGGTTGTTAAGAAGTGCTGAAAACTGAAATGCCAGCAGAAACACAGAAGGGGCTGTCTATCACCTCTCAGAGATGATGCAAAGAGCCAGGTCGGAGGTTGGGGGCGGGGGTTGTCTGATTCAGAAGTGAGATTGGAGAATAGAAAAAGTTCTAAGAACACAGTGTAATCATATGCCCTTTCCTCTCCTTCACACCAGGATTTTACCAAAATGAGAGAGGAAGACTAAAAGGAAGATATGAAGTCACTAAGGAAGGAAGAGAAAAGAAGAGTCCAATGACTGAGAGGCTCTACAAGAGTTCGTCAGAAAGCAGATGGGGTAGATGGTTTAGTCCATGATAGAGAACAATTAAGAAAGACTCCTGATGTTAGCCTCTGTCTGTCTATGTGCATTCGTGTGTGCCCACACGCATGTGAACACACACACACACACATATACACACCAAAAGTGAATGTTACATATACAGAAACCTGTGGTTGGATAATTTTTAAAGTTGTGCCTCATCCCACTAAGCACATGTGTTCTTGAAATCTGAGAGATGCCTGAAGCATTTCAGTTTAGTGTTATTAAAGATGCTGTAAACATGGATGTTCAGAAATGTGATTAAATATGTGTACATTTTTCTGCCTAGGAATATGAATGCTGGATTTTGTGTTAAGTATTTGTATAGTTTCATAAGAGAATGCTGAACTCTTTTCCAAGTTGTTTGTGTTATGTTCTATTGCAATCAGCAATGTGTAGTGAGAACAATCTCTCTTCATCTTTACCTGAAAAATAGCCTTTTAAAGTATGTCCTTCAGTGCTACACATTTCCACTCCTCATGGCCCTAGTTTCATCTCCCAGGCATATTTGCTTTAGCCACAACTAAACAAGGCTCTTGGTGTTCAGAGATAAGTGTAGTCTTTTGTTGTTTCTTTGTTTAGTTTTTGTGTTCTCCTGATACATTGTTTCTCTGTGTAACAGCCCTGGCTATCCTGAAACTCACTTTGTAGACCAGGCTAGCCAGGAACTCAGAGATCTACCTGCCTCTGTCTCCAGAGTGCTGAGGTTAAAGGCATGTGTCACCATGTCTAACTTAATGGTAGTCCAAACTAACTGTATCCTGTGCAACATGGGAGTGGCCATCAATAGCATTATGGTCTAGATTCTTAAAAGACAAAACTTGAGAGCCTTTAAGTATCTTAAATTTGGTGATGGGGGAAAGAACATAGCCCAGGATGATCTGAAGAAAACTTGGAATGTTTCGCTTTAAACGGAAAAGTGTTTCATTTGTAATACATTCTCATGGAAAATTACTGGCTGAGCAGGAGAAGGAAGGTGTCTGTACATCAGGAAGAACCGGTGTGCTTTTCCCTGACAAAGCCAGGCTCTTCCACTCCCAGCTTCCCTTAGTTGCCTGCCCTTCTTTCTCAAGGGCTGAGGCCCTGGGCTTGTGAGATTTCCCCTTCTACTTTATCATGCCCATGAATGATGTGATTGTTCAGCTCATGTTTAGGCAGCCATGTTGGTGGGACTTCAAGGTAGCTTCTCTGACTTTTAGGAAGATACAATCTCAAAAAAAAGTGTATTATTTATTTAATGCTTTGGGGGGGGGTTGGTTGGTTGGTTGATTTTTGGTTTTTCAAGACAGGGTTTTTTTGTGGGGCCCTGCCTGTCCTGGAACTCACTCTATAAACCAGATTGAACTCAGAGGTCCATCTACCTCTCATGTGATGGTATCAAAGGTGTGCACTACCATACTCAGCTCAATTTCTTTTTATATATAAAGAAATAAATGTTGGCAATGCTACATGACTGTTAAAAATAGCATCTATCACCATAGTACTGAAGGGTAGGAAGACAGAGATGGATCCCTGAGGCTCAAGTAATATGACTTTGTCTCAAAAGCTAAGGCAGGAGTGACTGAGGGAAAACATTTGAAATTGTTCTCTGGCCTCCATGTGCATGTGCATACATGTTAATGTGCACCCACATGCACATATGCTCACACACATATATATACATATACACATATATAAAACATATTCATGAATAAAGCATATCTTTACAGACTTTCATAGAAAGACCACATAATTAGTAAATGAATTAAAAAGTTTAGAAAAACATGAGTCTGCTTAGACAATAAAAATGTTATTTATATAACAACCTTTAAGTCTGAAATAATAGACAAAATTGTTAGTAATAAGGTCATTTGTATCCAGGGTATATGCTTATTAAGCAATATTTCTATTTTGCCTGACTTGCTTAACATTTTATAATGATTAATAATATTAAAAATCTAAGTACAAGAGGTAGAGAGCTAGCTAGCTTAAGGTCAGTAACACTTGCTATACTTGCAGAGGACCTAGGTTTGATTCCCCACACTCACATGATAGCACACCCACCTGTAACTCCAATTCCTGAGGCTCTAACACCCTCTTCTGGCATCTATGGGTACTGCACACACAAAGTACATAGACACATGTAAGTAGAACACACTTATACATAAAATAAATGAATGTTTGTAGAAAAGTAGATTTGGGGGGTACATTTTGAAAATTCAAGTGCACTTTAATTTTTTAAACGAGCTGAAGCCAGCAGTATGGCTTAGCAGTTAAACATGTCTGCTGCACAAGTCTGAGATCCTTGGTCCCCAGAACCCATGTGAAGGCAGAAAGAAAGAATTGACTTCACAAAGTTGTCCTCCGACATACACACACACACCCTGTGGTGTGTGCCCCCAACACACACAAATTAAAATAAAAAATGAAGCATAAAAAAGAGATGGTTTAAAAAATATTAATGGTGATTATAATAACAAAACTCCCTTTTGTCAATCTGGATTAGTGGCTCCCTAGAAGCTCAATTTCTTGTGAAGTCAACTGTTGGTTAGCTCCATCAGGGGAAAAAATAACAGGCCAGGGACTGTATATATTGTGTCATTTACATCACACATGCACACATGTATAACCAACTAGTCAACGTCCCCTTCCCCAGGGCCAACCAAAACACTTGGAACTACACACTCATTCTGACCCTTACTAGGTAAGGTTGAGAATCATTTTGCAATAGCTTCTCATAGCAATTATCCACTTTCCTTTGAATAAAATGAACCTCCAGTCAGAGTCCCTCTGAGCCTGCTGTAAGTGTTCAGACACACCGCGAGGCTGCCTGCTGCACCACACCAAGTAGGCTGCTGGCATTCACCTGGCACAAAGGCTGTACAGCTGTCGGTAGAGCACCGAACAAAGGTCACGCCCCCAAGGCGTGGCTATGTAAATAGAGGCCCACCCGCCCTCTTAAAAGAAAACACCCACGTGGAGGCCATTCCCTTTCTCTTCTGCTTCTCCCTCCCTGCTTCCCGGTTTAATAAACTCTAGTGTGGTACCCGGTGGTGTGTTTCTTATCATGCGCAAAAACCCAACACCTGCATCTCCCAACTCCATGCTCCCAGCTTCCTACCAACCACAGCCTTCTCCTTGGCCATCACCTTCTCCATCTTTCTGCCCCCACATTCTGCTGACCCTCCCCGCTCTCTTCTTCATTCTTTTTCCATGGTCTTTCTCCTTCAACAGCACCCACCATCTTTCTCTCCAGACTGTAACTACAGCCTCATGTAGCACACTGTGGCCTCAAATTTACTGTGAAGCTGGGCCAAGGTTTTAATACTAGGGTCTTTGGGGGGTGCTTATGAAAAATCATAGTAGTGGTTCTCTGACCACAAGTGAATAAAAGTTGGATAAATAAAAGGAAATTCGAAAAAGAAACCAGAGAATGCCATAAATGTATAGGATAAATAAACTTCTCCAAGCAATGTAGATTTTTTAAAAAGAAAAAAAAATATGGGAAATTAGAAAATACTTTGAGATGAGTGAAAATAAATACACAGCACATTAAGCGTAATGGGATACAGCTCTGTTATTAGGAAAAATAGCACCGTGAACACCCACATTAAGTGAATATGTAATTGTCTACCTTAAGAAACCAGGAAAGGAAGACTGGCCAAGGGCTGTACCGGCCATTGTAAGGACTGCAGTGTTGTGCTCTGACCTTAGCTTCCTCATCCTCACTGAATCCATCTTCAGATTGTGAATGGTGTTTTGTGGTGACCAGCAACCCTATAGAGACCTCCTGCACAAAAAAAGAAGCTGGGACAGGCAGTGGCCGCTGTCCACGGTTCTGATTGCCTAAAGCTAGCTTCCTGCCAGAGAAGCAGCATGCACACACACAATTGAATCAAAGGACCCTAGTTCTGTGCTGGTGAGCTGGCTCAGCAGAAAAAGGCACCTAATGCCCGATAACCTGAGTTTGAGCCCTGGGGACCACATAGAAGAAAAGATATCAATTCTGAAAATTGTCATCTGACCTCCACACATGTACCACAACATGTAAGTATCCACACACACTAAGTAACTAGGAGCTAGAGAGAGATCTCAGTGGTTAAGAGAACTTACTGCTCTTCCAGAGGACCCGAGTTTAAGTCCAGAATCAGTGGTATCTTACATCTATCTGTAATTTTAGTCCCAAGGGATCTGATGGTCTCTTCATCCAGCCTCCATAGGTACCAGGTACACATATAGTATACAGACATATATGCAGGACAGACATCCATAATAAATAAATAAATAAATAAATAAATAAAACACTTTAAAAATTAAAGACTCTGGACCTGACTCCCCGATAATCAGCTTCTAAAAGAGATTTAGTCAAAGAGCGAGCTGGAAGAGATATCCCAGTGGCACAAGATGTTGTCTTCAGGAGCCACAGGCTATTTGTTCTAGAGCAAAGAAGATACAAGGGTCCCCACAGTTGTGCCTAAGCCTGTGTCCCCTAAGCTACTTTGGACATCTCTAAGTTGCTTCTGATTCTTCTGCTTCTGAGAGCTTTAGCTCACCTACTATTTCTTGTAATAACCTTGAGACACAACTCCTTTACTGATCTTGAAACTCTATAACTATTACAGAAAGAAAAGTGTCAAGTAGTGTTGATTTTAAGGAAGGTAGTCATCAGATCAGAAAAGCCAGGGAAATGAAAGAGCTCAGTGAAATGGCTAATGTTTGTGATTGTCAAACTGATTCAGAGAGATGCTCAGCAAAGAAAGGCACTTGCTGCCAAACCTGATGAGCTGAGTTTAATTCCCAGCATCCACATGGTGGAAAGAGAGAACTTGCTTCTGAAAGTTGTTCTCTGACACCCACATGTGCACTGTGGCTAGTGTGTGCATGCCTGCACACACACACACACACACACACACACACACACACATACACACACAAAATAAAATAAAAATTTGAATGCTTGGTCCCCGGTTGGTAGAACTGTTTGGGAAGGATGAGAAGGTGTGGTCTTTTGGTAAAGGTGTATTACTGAAGTGGGCTTTGAAGTTTAAACAGCCTGTGCCACCTCAGTTAGCTATTTCTGCCTTAGTTGTTGTCTCAAATGTGGGTTCTCAGTTACTGCTTCAGCACCATGCTTCCCTGCCTGCTTCCATGCTCCCCACAATGATGGTCATGGACTCAGCTCTGAAACTGTAGCTCCAAGAAACTCTTTTTTTCTATAAGATTCCATGATTATAGTGTCTTATTATAGCAATTAAAAGTAACCAAGATATCTTTTCATTGCACCCTTTAATTTTTTAATTACTTGATTTCTTTATTGTGTTTGTAGCCTGGGACTTACTGTGTAGTTTAAGGTGGCCTTCAATTCATTTCTCTTGCTTCAGCTTGCCTAATGCTAGATTACAGGTGTCACCCACTCTGTCTAGCTAACATATATCTACTTTAACAAAACAAAATAACAAAGATGGGCAAAAGTCACTTGTAAACCTATACTGAGAAATAACCTCTTTTTGAACATATATATTCCTTAATACATGCATGTTTTAACACATACTTACATGAAAGTTATACACAATCAACTATTATTATGGTCTTTATACCATTTACAACTCTGTTGTTTTAACCATCCCTTTTGATTTATGACCCACACTGATGAACTTGAAAAATCCCATTTGTACGAATTTACTCTTAGGACATAATTAAAGATATACACAGATTTTATACTACAAATAATTTATATTAGTGACTATTTGGGGACAATAAACTGAATAAGAAAATTATTTGATGGGCTTAAGTACATGTACATAGTGGCCAGGAAAGCTGCCCACCAAGTATGGAGAAATGAAAAACATGTCAATACTAAAATATGAGAACAGGCCATACAAAGCCATTTTAAGACTTAATATACTTAAAACAGTGTATATTTAAAACTTTCAGGCTGGAGAGATGGCTCAGATGTACTACACTACTCTTGTAAGAACCCAAGTTTGATTTCCAGTATCCACATATAACTCCAATGGATTCAATGCCACCTTCTGACTCTTGCAGGCACCTGGACTCATGTGCATATGCTCACATACAGATACACACACAAAATTAAAAATAATTATTTTCAAATTAAATAACAAACCATCCATCACATGCACATATATGCAATATATAACTAATGCATGTGTATGTATGTTCATATGTGTCAAATAATTGTCTAAATTTGGGTTTCTATTGTGGGAAAACACCATGACCAAAAGCAACTTGGGGAGAAAGGAGTGTATTTCAGCTTACATTTCCAGATAATAATCCATCACTAGGGAAGCCAGGGCAAGGACTTAGAGTCAGGAGCTGATGCAGAGGCCTTGGAGGAGTGATGCTGACTGGCTTGCTCACTATGGCTTGTTCTGCTGGTTTTCTTATAGCACCCAGGACCACCAATCCAGGATGGCACCACCCACAGTGAACTGGACCCTCCCTCACAATTACCAACCAAGAATGCACCACAAGCTTGCCCACAGGCAAATACGATGGAAGCATTTTCTAAAATGAGAGTCTCTCTTCCCAAATAACTATAACTTGTGTTAACAACAAACTAGCCAGTATAATAATTCTACTAACTGCATATTTAGTGATGGGATGTAGATTATTATGCTAATTCTCCACCATGAGCATTTATTAAGAAACCGTGTGTTAGGAATTTTCTTTAAATTGTTCCTCAATAATGCTTGGCATGTTTCTGCCTACCTAAAGCATGATCTTTGGTCAGGCAAAAGAGGCATCTCAGGGAAAGCCAGACGTCTAGACTTCTGAAACCCACCCTAGCCTTTCTTCTCCCTGCCTCCTTCTCTTCCTGCCTGTTCTGAGACAGCTTCTGAGCCTCTTTTCTCACCCCAGCCCCAGATTAGCATTGCAGGCAAGCACCACCTCATTCAGTTTGTATGCTGCTGGGGCTCTCCATGTACTAGACAGCACTCTACCAACTGAGTTACAGCCCCAACCCCAGAATCTGCACTTTAACAAAGTCTGTTGGTGGGTATGAACACTTTGGAGTCTAAGACATTTCAAGTCTTGTTAATGTCATCCCTCTGTGGAGCCATGTTTCTTGCCAGCTCAAAGGAATTGTGACTCGGATACCCGTCTTTGGTCTCTCTGTTTCGTGTTCTAAACTTATTTCTAATGGTCATTTGTGTGGATTTCTATAGAAAGACAGCTGACAGTTCCAAGGAATGAATGGTTTGGTTAAACAATCAAACTCCCCCAGCTAGACTCAAGAGGACACTGAAGCAGCTTCATGCTGCAGGTCTTGACAAGTAAAAGACTGCGTGGAACGTCTGCTGGAACTGGTATTAGATTTGGGCCAGAGTAAGTGAGGTTCAGGATTGATCCTGAACCTCACTTTGCGCAGCTTGGAGAAGATGGGGCTCTGACCCAGCGGGAATGCAGGCTGCAGAATGGCCTCTGGGCGGCAGCAAGCACGCGTGGGGCCACAGCAAGAGGCAGCTCAGCCCGGGCAGAGGCGCAGAGCTGACTCAGGACAGGAGGTGGCGCTGCGGGGTCGTGGCTTACTCCCGGCCAAGACAAGTCCTGGGGTGGCCTGGGGAAAACACCTGGGCAGGTGTGGGCGGAGTCTGAGGGGGCGAGGTGTTTAGAGGCGTGGCCTAGGCCTGGCCCATGGGCGCTCCTGGTTGTGTCTCTTGGAGATGCTGGCTTTATGAAGCCTGGAGAAGAGGAGCGTCTCCAGATCCTGCACACGCCAGCCGCGACCCTAAGGATCTGAGAGGTAGGTAAGTCTAGCCGCGTCGGGTAGGTCCGACTCCGGGGTTCCAGGTACCCGAGCAGCTACCGGGAGCGGAGGCTTCCAAGAAAAAGATTGCATTGTCCTCGGGTGGCAGGATGCTGAGACATTTCTCGGGCGATCTGGGTCCAGCTCCCGCTTCTCCCCAGACCCCGGCCCAGGAAACAGAGCAGAGCAACAGCCGCTTCCGAGCCAGCGGGGAGTCGGGGAGCGCATCTCGGCTCCTCTCTGCCGAACTCATCCCACGGCTTAGACTTGAAGAGCACGCACTTGACCGCGACTGTTCCATTCAGCCGCCGGAAAGCTTTTCTTTGGAAATTACTTGCAGAAAGAATGAAGCACTTGAAGCAGGCTGGTTGGGAGCGGCTGCCGTCTTGGGAACTACCACAAAACAGACGGCTTTTGCCGACAGACGACGGACAGGACCTGCAACATGTCAGGGTGGTAGCGTTGTCCTTGCTTCTGAGTGTCGAGCTATATATCCCAACAACTCCATGGCATGGAGGGACTCAAAACGTTCCTTGGCCCCAGGCTTTCGTGCCCAAGATCTAGGATGAGCAGAGTCTCGCAAATGTCTAACCCCTTGATAAACTTGATTTCCCTCAAGAGAAGAGGCAAGGTTTAGTGGGAGGTGAGGGAAGAGAGCCAGTGTCTGGAAGAAACTAAGGACCTGGAATTTCAAAGAATATTTTAAGTTTTTCTTACTGTGTGGCCTTGGGCAAACAACCTAACCACTTTGCACCTCTATGGGATCAAGATAGTAATAACACCTCATTTAGTCTGCAGTGAGAATTAAATTAGGTGAAATTGTTGGAATAGGAAGCCGGGGCTCCGGTTTATCAGTGACTGCCAGCTGCTATTATTGCTGCGGCTACAGCTTTCATCTGCAGTCACTATTTAGGGAACAGCATAACTAGCGGGGTTTCATGGGTTCAAATCCTAGCCAGGACATTTTCTATTATGTCGTTGAGCAAGCAACTTAGTCTATCGGTGTCTCCGTTCATTTATATAGTGGGGGAATTATGGTCCCAACTGAGAAGATTGTTGCGCATGGCCAGTGAGCTAACCCTTAAGATGAATTCTGAGTGTATAGGCTTTAAAATCTACCAAAGCGCCGGACTGAATCAAGTCCCACCACCTAGTGCTAGCTGTAATCTTGCTTTGCCTTAGGGTTGAAATATTTATGTGAACATTCTGGAGTTCCCCCATCACGTGACTAGCTTATCCTCTGGGGACGAGATGAATGGGCAGAGAGAACCCAAGAATTCCTTTCGCTGAAAAGGCCTAGGGTTGGAACAAGAGTGTCAGGAATTCAGTTTCTGGCAGAGGAGGGAACCACCTCTGGGCTGCAGTTCTACACAAAAGACAACTCACTCTCTCTCTCTCTCTTTCCCTCCCTTTTTAAAAATGTATCCCTGAATGGCCTAGGATGTTGATATATAGACCAGAACGACTAGTTAAACTCACAGAGATCCTCCTACCTCTGCCTTTTAAATGCTTGGATTTAAGGGATTTTTTTTTTAAGGATGACAATATTTAAAACTAAGTAAAGCCAAATAAATCACACTGCTTGCCATGAGGCTAATAGCATAATTTTGAAAATAAGAACTAGTGTTTCTCTACCTAGAAAAAAATTTATGTAAGTCTGGGGGGGGCCAGTCTGACCTCCGAGCATCTCATCCCTGCCCTCCATTCTCTGTATCTTTCGTGTTCTACATCTTAAACCTACTAGCATATAAACTTGAGAGCTTCACTTCCTCAACTTTCCCCTGATTTTGGACCATATTTCATGGATTAAGGATAGAAGAAAATTAATTCTGTAGGTGCAGAATCCTGTCTAGAGAATTTGATAATAGAAATGGAAATCATTATGTTAAGCAAAATAAGTCATCCTCAAAAAGATGTTTTCTCTCAAATACAGAACCTAGATTTGATGGGGGGGTGGTAAAAAGAGGATCATGAGCAAATGGATGAGGGCTGTAAGGGAGGGGGGCGTAACAGAATACAGGTGGTATGAAAACAGAATGAGCATAATCTGGGTGGAAGAAGAGGACCAGCAATGGGGGAGATGACAAATAGGAACAAAGTATAATGGTACATATTATGAAAATGCCATTAGCAAAACCCATTTGAAAAAGAAAATAACTTGATGGGGTCATCTAAGTCTTTGTCTTAAATGCAGACCCTCACATGGACATAGGAGCCGTGCTGTGTATCTTGAGTCAGTCACTCTACCTCTCTGATATGGAGAAAATAACAGTATATCTGCCTCGTGTAATTGTTGAAATGTATAAAACTACTGTATATTATATACAGAGATTAGATGTTTATGAGAGACTGATAATTCTGTCTGCTGTACAGTGAGTTTATTGCTAAAATGAATACTTGTGCTGTGCTGTTTCTGCAGCCGAGGGGTATCTTACACACTGTAAATATGTTCATTCATTTTCCAATATTATCCCCCAAAGCTGCCATTAAATCCAAGTGCCTTGTCCAAATTATAATATCATAAAATTTGGTAAAATGGTATGATGCCTGGTAAATATGGAGTGGCCAACAGCCATGGGCCATTGTTACATCTGGTGTCATTGAAAGTACTTAAAACTGACAGTAAAGAGAAGAAACAGAAAGCATTTCACTTGTAAAAAAAGCCTCGAGGAAGGAGCAGAGAAGACAAATCTCTAACAGCTGCTGGGAAATTGGGGGAGGATTCATCAGCCAGTGACACCTTGTCTGGATTGTGCTTTGTGCAGCAGGGACATTTTGCTAGGCACCATGAGAGATCCTAAAACAGAGGGGCAGATGGAATGATAAAACAAAGTTATAGTACCCTGTCTGATAACAGATCTAGAAAGGTTGCTGTGAGGGCACCAGCCCCAGGAACTCCACGGAAAGGCCCTTCAGCCATTCCAGCCAGTAAGCACAGGTTACACATTGCCCTGCCCCACGGGGCTAGGCTTAGGGGCCCTAAGAGGACGAGGTAGTTGTGGTGGCCCAGAGCAAATATCCTGGAAAAGGGGCCAAGGACTCAGAATGCAGCCTGTCCAGGCTTCTAAGAACACGTGGGCTTGGTGTTTCCCAGTTTTTCCAGGTCTGGCAGGCCTGTGCTTGCAATCTCACTAACCGGTCTCTTCTGTCCCTTCAGAACTCTGCAGACTGCAAAGTTCCTTCCTCACCATGGCGCCTGGAGAGAAGATCAAAGCTAAAATTAAAAAAAATCTGCCTGTTCGAGGCCCCCAGGCACCAACCATTAAGGACCTGATGCATTGGTACTGCATGAATACCAACACCCACGGCTGCCGCCGCATTGTGGTGTCCCGAGGCCGCCTTCGGCGCCTGCTGTGGATTCTGTTCACGCTGACTGCTGTGGCCCTCATTATCTGGCAGTGTGCCCTGCTCGTCTTCTCTTTCTATACAGTCTCTGTCTCCATCAAAGTCCACTTCCAGAAGCTGGATTTCCCTGCCGTCACTATCTGCAATATCAACCCCTACAAGTAAGAGGCTGCCCTGGCAACTGGGAGCGGGAAGTCTGCCCTCTCCTGGATGCCAAAGCCCCCCCCTCCCCCGAGTGGCGGTCAGAGCGCCACACCAGCCTGCTGACACAGGTTTTACAAATTTGATTTGATCGCCAAGATCCGTTCAGACCTGTAAATGTCTCAGTTCAATGGCTATATCTAAGGCAGGAAGGCAGGGAGGCTGTTCCACCAACTCTGATTGGAGACTGGGTCTGGAATGAGGTTAGCGTTCTGCCTCCCCCAAACACACATGTAGCCTTAGCTTCTCCAGTTCCTGCCTGTACTCTCTCTCAAAGCCAGGCTGACTCAGAAGCGACACCCAGGTGACTTCTGGAAGCATCCTTGCTGCCCTGACCCCTCATCTCAGTGAGCCCAGCCCAGTAATTGCGCTCCCTGGGCTCTGGACAGGATCAGCCCTTGGTGCTGCCCTGTTGGCAGTGGCAAGACCTGTTCTAAATGGGTCATCAGTGTCCTGGGGATTATGGGAAACTGATCTGGGAGGCAAGTCAGAAGGCAGCAGAATATGTCAGAGGGGGGCTGTGCCGAGCAGGGCTGCAGAGTCCGGGTGCAGAGCAGGGAAGACCAGGAGAGGAAAGTCGGACCGGAAGTTGACTTGATCAGAAGGCAAAGATCAAAACCAAAACCAGGCCTCAGACTCATTCTCTACCTCCAAAGCCGCCTCACTGTCTTTCTCCTTTCCCATCTTTCCTTTGTCCTTTCTCCACCCGTATTTGATTCATAAAGTTTTACTTTGCCAATTGTCAGACACTTTGCTCGATTCTGGGGGACAACACAGAATAATCTTAATACGCTCGTTGCCCTAATGGAGTTTATACTTCAGTGAGGGAGTGAACAAATATACTTACGCCACTACAAATAATAATAGTGGCTATTTAATTACCTATGTGCACACACACACATATATATATACATATATACACACATATATTCCGTTTAAAGATTTAAATTATTTATATACTTGAAGCCAGCCATACTATGTAGCTCAGACTAGTCTTGAACTTGTGATTTTTGTGTCTCAGCTTCCCAATTGCTGGCAATGTAGCTGTGTGCTACCATACCCAGCTATATTTCTTATACCCATAATAAACACATTGAACCTTCCTGATAACCTCATTTTACAAATAAGCAGGCTGGGAACCTGAGACACGAAAAAGCTAAGAAATTTGTCTAAGGTCACATAGCCTAGATTAGGATGGAGACTTGACTCTGAAATTGATATCCTTAGCTGCTGTGCTATGACACAACCTCTACAGAAAGCAAGACGGTGGGAGATGGGAGAGTTAAGGGAGAAACTGGGACCATTTGGTATAGCGACAATACCAAAAAAAAAAAAAATGTCATTATGTTTCATGTAGTCAGCCCTTGTTTTCTGTGTGATCGGGTGTTGTCAAGGCAGCAGTCCCCATCTCTTGCCTCCCAACACTGGTTGGAGGATGCCCAGTGGGCAGAAGCAGAGTGTGGTGGGTGGAAATGGAGCCTGCCCCCATACAGTTAGTAGTCATGTGTCCTCATTTTGGCTTCTTCATGGGAGGCGCCTGAAAGTCAATACACTAGAAATACTGATTCGAGGAATCAACATACCCAAGAACAAATAGATAGAAGTGGCAAAGGTGGGTGCGGGGGACAGTGGTCATTTTGATGGTGCAAATAGTGAAAGACCTGGTCCCCTCGGCCAAGGAAGTGATCAGGAGACACAAGGCTAATGTCAAGAGGGAAGGCAGCGTATAGAAGCAGCAGCACTGTGCTGGGGTCTTTCTTCTCCATGACTCTTCTTTTCCACTTTGGTAGGTACAGTGCTGTGAGCGACCTTCTGACAGACTTGGACAGGGAGACAAAACAGGCCTTGAGGTCCCTGTATGGAGTCAAAGATGTTCCAGAGGGTAAAGCTCAGAAACGCCGGGAAGTAAGATCTGCACGATCCACTTGGGAAGGCTCACCACCCAGATTCCTCAACGTGATCCCACTGCTACTTTTCAGTGAGAATGAGAAGAGAAAGGCCACGGACTTCTTCAGTGGTCGGAAGCGGAGAATCAATGGGAATATCATTCACAAGGCTTCCAATGTCATGCATGTTCATGAGTCCAAAAAATTGGTGGGATTTCAGTTGGTAAGACTCACTTTGTCACAGTTTATAGGTATGTGGGGAGCTGGGGGCGGTGGGCTTGGAGTCTCTTCTTGGTCATTACAGCCAATAGGGCAACTGTAATACTCATACCTTGTTAGAGTGATTTGGTGGCAAACAAATGAAACCAACCTCCAGCAGGTTTAGACATGGATGAAGTCTTAGAAGAGGGCCACTGACTCACAGGGGCTTTTTAAAGACAGAAATTTGGGAAGATCTAGTGATCCAAGGAACAAGAAATGATGGGATTCATTCAGATACTGATGCTGAATTAAAGAGGGCATTTCTACTCTTTCTGTTAATGCCTAAGATGCAAACTCCATTTTGGGGTTCTACTTAGCCAAGCCTGGGGCACCTGATCACCTCCTGAAGGGTCCCAGAGCAGAATTGCCGCACAGACATCAGAAAGGGCAAATGCACCAGGGTCCTCAGCAGTACTTGCCTTCATGAGGTGCTATGGTCAGGCTTCTTATTTCCTCTTTGGCCCTGCTCAAGTGGCGGCACTGAAAATGAATTCTATTACCCTTTGGACAAAGACTATCACCACTGTGTCTCTCCATGTCATCAGTGGAGCATGAGTGGGAACCATTTCTTCACCTTAAGAGCCTTGATTATGAGACCTTTGAATCTAGCAATACTTTCTATCAATTTAAACAAATTCTCAAGAATGAAAAAGGATCCTCATCAAAATCACTGAGACTTCAAAATCCTCCTGATTCCGTTCACAGTATATTTACACGATTCTCTTGATACTAAATACTTTGAACATTTGTTCTTTTAGGAGGATACTTTCTAAGCCCAGAGTGATGAAAATGCCTGGAATGTTACATGGCTTCACTCTAGAGCCCTCATGATTAAGAATTTCAAACATGAGCCCTTCCAACCACTTGCTAAGTGTAGCTGAATAGGATGGTATTCCAGCTAACATTGTCAGTGACATACTCCATATGTTAGTGCCTTGGCTAAGATCCTAAGAAGAGGTAATGTCAGAGTCTGGGCTAGAATCCAGATTTTTAGACTATGTCTATTATAAGAAATGGGAGAGTTCAGAAGGAAGACAGCGACATGTATCACTTAAACCCTGGATCTATCATTTTGCTTCCTGTCCAATGGCAGACATGGTAGGAATCATAGAGTTGACATCAGGGTCCTTCCTTGATCTCTCCTTTCTTCTTGAGGCTGAAGGTTGACCTCTTCAAGCTCCCAGAAGTTAGGGGAAACCAACATGTTCCCGAGGGTCTAGCCTGGTGTCTGTAACTCATTTCAGTCCTTCCAACAGTGATGGAGCTGACAGCCTGGCGTCTCTTATTCACAGTGCTCAAATGACACCTCTGACTGTGCAACGTACACCTTCAGCTCGGGAATCAATGCCATCCAGGAGTGGTACAAGCTTCACTACATGAATATCATGGCACAGGTGCCTCTGGAGAAGAAAATCAACATGAGCTATGCTGCCGAAGAACTGCTGGTGACCTGCTTCTTTGACGGGTTGTCCTGTGATGCCAGGTTAGGAATGGACACTCTCTGAGGACCAAAGGCTCTATCTAACCTTAGGCCCCTTTCCATGTGCCTGCCCCTCACCTGTAGGTCTTAAGAACACTGACCCTGCCCTTTAGAGGATTACTTACACAGGAGCTAGGTCCCAGGGTCATTGGGAAAATATACCTGGTGTGGTTTCCCTGTGTAGCCCTGGCTGCCCTGGAATTCACTCTGGCAAATCACAATATCTTTAAACACATTAAATTACCTGTCAAAACACAAGGTAGTCAATATCATGCATGTAGCTTTGTATATTACTATGATGTATGAGAAACACTACTCTGGTATAGAGGGAGAGAGGGAGGGAGGGAGGGAGGGAGGGAGGGGGAGACAGTAGTGTTTTTCTTTGTGATTCTTCAGACCATTCTATCTTGAATACAAATAATCATCCCTGGTGGTGACAGTTAAGTCAAGGGGACATCCTGAGGCAACCTCACCAGTCTGAATGGTTTAACTATCTTCCTTTTTGAATTCTAAGCCTTCCTGACCCTTCTATATGTTAATGAACACACTGTTCCTTGAAAATATTGAGTATTTGGGGTAGTCTCTTCCTGAGGGTAAAGGTCCTGAAATTACATAATAGCCATAGGACAAGACTCTTCTGAAGGTCATTTCATAAGACTAGGAGGGATTTGAAAGGCTGTAAGTGTTGTCTGAGAAATTCAAGGGTAGAGGAATTTGGGGGCAGACATATGACATGAAGAATATCATGTCAGGGCTGAGGATGTAGTTCAATTGGTAGAGTGCTTGCTTAAATGCACACAGCCTCAGGTTCCATCCCTAGGTGTGGTGGTACACACCTGTCTTCCCAGTACCCCAGAGACGGAAGCAGAAGGCTAGGATGCTCAATGTTATTCTTGGGGAATTTGAAGTGAGCCTGAGATAAGGGAGACAAAATAATTTCAAATAAAATAGAAACGGCGGTGAGAGAGTCAAGAGTGAGAACAAAGAGCGTAGGTTAATTCTACAACAAGGTATGTCAACCTGGGCTGAAGGGCCTGTTCATTTCACTAGAGAAAAATGGGAGGAGTGAATCACATTTACATCCATTATCCCAAAGGAAAGCTTTCTCCACCAACACAGTGATTCCTGACTTCCACTGGGATACACAAGGGGAAGGCCCAGCCCAGCTCTTCATGAACTTTTCTCTTTCTCCATAGTAACTTCACCCTTTTCCACCACCCAATGTATGGAAATTGCTACACGTTCAACAACAGAGAAAATGCCACCATCCTCAGTACCTCCATGGGGGGCAGCGAGTATGGTAAGGAAGCCTGAATGGAGGGGACCCTGAGACACTGGAGTAACTAACTATCTTGATGGCGGCAGTACAGGTGGGGTCTGCAAGTGGGATGCTTCAGTCAACCCGACTCCCCTCTCCCATTGCATACATGAGCATCCATGCTCCTCATTCTTTTCCTCACAGTGGGTGTGTTTTCCTTTCTGATGTCTCTATCTTTGAGAGAGCCACAGGGACACTGCTGGGCTTTCTTTAGCTGACAAACCACTCTGGTTTAAGCTCGTTGCTGGGGTGACTAATACTGGGCAGGTGGCGTCTAAACAGAGCTAAACCCAGATGGACTGAATAGGAGATTAGGCAGGCAGACACACCTTTGGCTTAGATAAGATGACAGATTCTGGAGCCAAACTCCAGCTCTGCCTCTCACTGTGTGACCTTGGTTACTGCCCTTTAACTATAACATGAGAACAATAATAGTAGCCCCCATAAATGTTATTCAGAGCTACTAGAATAAGATATGGAACACACTCAAAATACCAGTTTGGGTGGCATCAACAATAGACATTAATTTTTCACAATGCTGATGGCTGAAAGTTCAAGATCAAGGTACTGGCATTTGTGGATTCAGATAAGACTTCTCTTCTTGGTTGCAGGTAGTTGTCTTCTACATGTGTTCTCACATGGCCATTCCTTTGTCTCAAGACGGTGCTGTGATGTCTCCCCTTTTTAGAAGGACACCAGTCCTATCAGATTAGAGCCATGCCATAAGACCTTTTTGAGCTTTTATCTCCAAATGCCTTCACACTGAAGGCTGGCATGTCACCCTGTGAATCTGGTCTGGAGAGGTACACACTGCAGCCACACACACTGTGTATACAATCATCACTAATATCACTTGCCATTTATAACTTCTGCCATGTCTCCTTTATAGGGAAGGTAAGAACATGGCAGACTGGTTTGGTTTCCTCACAAAAGGAACTCCCTCATGCCTTTTCTGGGGTGCTGAGGATCTAACCAAGCACCTTGCACATTCTGAGCAAAACACTCTACTGCCGAGCTGCATCCCTAGCCCTTGTTTATTTTGAGATAGGATCTCACTAGAAAGCCCAGGATGGCCCGAAACTTGTGAGCTTTCTACCACAGCCTCCTGAGTACTGAGAGTATAGACATGCATGCAGCACCAGGCCCAACCAAAGGGGATTCTTGAAAAGTTCAATGTAAATAGAATTTAATTTGTGACACAGTTATACCCTTGTTAGGAATAGCCAGGTTCTATTATAAGGGGAAGCTATACTCAGAATCCTGGCTTTCATAACTCTGAAATCCTTGTTCTTTCCAAGACCATGAGGAGCTCTGACCCAGAATGCACACTGAGGGGCTGGCTGGGAACAAAGTGAAGAGGCCAGAGTTCTGGCTGTGCGGTTAAGAAGCCATGTGGCCTCTTGTACACCACATTCTCCTCTGGGTTCAGTCCCCTTATTTACAAATAGAAAGAGTTAGGATAGCTCTAAAGTTCACATTTTTTTTTTAATTTACACAGATTCTATCCCTTCATTTATTCATTTGCCGAACACTATCTATTATCTGCTGAGCCCACTTTGAGGAGCTAGGGATAGAGTGGGGAATGAGAGATGCCATTCCTGCCTTTAGGAAACTTGCATTCCCATAGAAAGAGACATTAGGGAAATGAATAAGCATGTAGAGACATGATTTAATCATATTACTAATGAAAGGGAGGGAGCAGAAAGGGGAGAGACAGAGTGGCAAGGCTCAGAATGGGAGCTTGAGCTGGAAAAGGGGGGTCAGAAAGACCTCACTGAGGGGGTGCTTAAAGATGAGAAGGCCCATGTTCACATTCACAGGAGCAATTTGGGTTCTGGAGAAGAAAATGAATCCAGTGTATTCTAGAGAGATAAATAAGGTGTATTAGTTACTTTGCTGTTGCTGTGATAAAAACAACATGACCAAGACAAGGCATGAAAGCATTTAATTGGACTTACAGTACCAGTGGGTTAGAGTCCACGGTGATGGAGCAAAGACAGGTGGCAGGAACAGCTGAGAGCTCATATCTTGAACAGGAGGCAGAGAGTACACTGGGATGGCAGGAAGCGTCTGAAGCCTCAGAGCTTATTCCTGCGACATCTCCTCCAATGCAATATCTCCTAATTCTTCCCAAATAGTTCCACCAACCAGGGGCCAAGAATTCAACATATGCGTCTACAGGGGCATTCTTGTTCAAACTACCACATAAGAGCAGTGTGCTTGGAGCTGAGCCAGAAAGGGAGAGAATGGGATAAGTTGGGAATAAAGCCAGATGGAGCTCTAGCTTCATCGTACTGATGGTGACAGGCAGGGAGAATCAATGGCATTCCTCTATATTCAGAGAGAATTTACTGAAGGGCTTTAGGCAGTGATCTGACCTGATTTCCAGTTTTTAAAGTCTAATCTGGTAGCTGGGTACAGAATATGTTCTGCATAGAAAACAAGAGCAGGGGAAGGAGAGAACCTAAACCAACAACCAGATACACGATCATATGTTATCTCTTCTCCAGCTCTACTCTGTAAACAGCCAGAGCACTGATGGTTCCTTTGGATGCCCAGTAGAACCTCCTTTATCAACAACTACATAGATTTATGTGTCTCAACCAGTTCCTTTATATTTAGCAGGAATCTGGTCTTAGCCAGCACTGTGACTGGGATAATGTGTTTGAATCACTACTTTGAACTTGCAATAAGCAGATCAAACACAAGGCTTACGTCCTAGAGATTCCAGCTTGATGCTTACCTACTTTTTACTTTCTGGGAGTCCCTGGGTCTTGGATCGGCGGGTCCCTCAAGCTTCTGAGGACTGTTTTGCTAGCCTTTGACGACAGCAAACTGCTCTGTCTCTCAGGACTGCAGGTCATCTTATACATCAATGAAGATGAATACAACCCCTTCCTGGTGTCATCCACTGGAGCCAAGGTGCTCATCCACCAGCAGAATGAATACCCCTTCATTGAAGATGTGGGGACAGAGATCGAGACAGCAATGTCCACCTCCATAGGAATGCACCTGGTAAGAGAATATTCATTGGCTTATGTTTAGAAAGGAGGACAATTTTTAATTTTGAATAATGGCTATGGTACAGTTAATAAAAAAGGATGCTGTTTTCCAAGGGAGTATAGATTTGTGCTTTCCAATGGCTACCCCAGTGGTTACTCCAAGTTTGTATTTGCACCTTCCGTGTGGGTTAGCAAGCACAGGATGCCACCTGGAGAAATAACCCAGGGAAACTCCTTTGTTAAAAACAAAACAAAGCACCAGTGTTTCTGGACCCAAAGCATCAGATACTGGCTAGAGATCTCTCAGTCAAGAAGAGAAAGCAGATATCATCCTTTTAGGATGCTTGCAGATACATGGGGGGGGGGCACCACAGTGATACCCACTTCAAGTTACTGAGGTCTGTTTTGTCCATTACACTTCCAGCAATTTCACTTCATCTACCAAGAACTCTTTCTACCCTTTAATTTTCAGTAACCTGAGGGTGTATCAGAACCCACATGCATATCAAAAGAAGCATGTGCAGACCCCAGACACCAACTAACATAGTTTATTATTTCAACTCACCCTAACCCTAACTAATTATTTATTATTAGTTCTGACAAGAAAGCATTATATCCATTGTAGTTTTTCTTACATTCCTTCATAGTGGAATTTTTTTTAACCTGTGTATGGTGGAAAAACTAGACAATCTCTTTATAGACTATTGCTTATATCTTTATTGGCATCCGTGTTTAATGTCTCATTGTAAACTCCCAGCCACACAAACTTAGTCTCCAGAGCAGTGGCTTTCAAAATCTAAGCTGTGAGGCTCAGATTTTCTAAACTAGAATCTCTGAAAGATTTGTCAAAGCTCAAAATCTTTTTGATGGTCACAAGAGTCAATATTACCAGGAAATGTGACCTAGAATTTTGAGCGATTCTCAGTCAGAGATTATGAGGTGATGTGGGTATTTGAGACTTGATCTACCCTCCATTATGTAGTCATTCAATAGATATTTTCTGCATGCTTCATCAGTGCTAGATGCAGGGGAATCCAGCAGAGAGAATCAACAGTGAGAAAGTATGCAAATGACAAATTAAAACCACTAAGTGCTATGAAGGGGAAATAAGGCTGTGCATATGTGAATCCTGTCTGTAACCCTAGTACTTAAGAAGCCAAGGCTGAAGAGTTCTGGGCGTGCCTGGGCCAAAGACATTACCTCAAAAAGCAAAACAGGAGGCAGGAGATAGGAGGGCTTTTTAAGAGCATGTCACGGGTGTCTTATTCAGCTTTCTGATTAAAAGTCTAAAATTGGATTATTTATAAAGTAGAGACTTCTGTTTGGGTTGTAGTTTGGGGTTGGAAAGTCCAACATGGTAACCAGGTAACCATTGGTAAAGGGTCTTCCTGCTGCATCATAGCAGGACAAGGGCCTCAGACTGAGCACAGTAGCTCAGGTTACTCTTCCTCTTCTTACAAAGTTATTAGTGGATATCATAGGGACCCATCCTTTGCCCTTATCTCCTAATGATCTCCAAAGATCCCACCCCCAAATGTTATTAGCACATGAGTTTGGGGATTACATTTCTAACACGTGAATTTCGAAGGGCTATATGTGAATCAAAGGAATGGGATACTGACTCAAAGGAAAGGTGAGATTCAGGGTATGCTAGTCTGAGGAAATGTGATTTAAGCATCACTAGTAGAGATGATGAAGTAGAATGGTGGTGGTACCCAGGGCATCTATTCTTTCAATGTGTAGGGAAAGAAGCCATTCTGATAGTCATCTGGTGATACAGATGTTCTCGGACGCATATCTCTTAGGACCTTCATTCCAACATAGGAGATAGGTAATGTGTACAGCTTGGGATATATGAATGCTGATTTCCCAGAGACAAAAACATCTTGGTTCTTCAGCATACTCAAATAAGGATTGAAAAACCTTGGGTAGCACTAATTTCTCTGTTCACCTAAGAGCCAAAAGCTCTTAGAAGACAACAATGGGCATTTCCACCCAGCATTCCCAACACTGTCTTCTCTGAACCCTGAAGAAATGTTGGAATTTTCAATTCTGTCTTCACATACTCTTTCACCCTTTCTCTGCCTCCCGCTTCTCGTAGTAACTGCAAATGGTTAAGAGTTAAGTAATCTTCCAAAAATTCAAAAGAAAATGGATTCTGTCCTCTGGGTCTCTGTTTTGAGTTTGGAAGCACCCACCATATTATTAAGCAGACACTCTCTGTACCAATGGTGGGTCCTCTGGGTCTCTGTTTTGAGTTTGGAAGCACCCACCATATTATTAAGCAAACACTGTCTATACCAATGGTGGGTAAACAAGGATCTGGTTGAGTTTTCTACTACACCTGTAGAAAATCAGCCAGAGGAGTGACTGATGACCATGTAGAGCAGCAACAGAAAGATAGGAGTACTTAGGCATCAGCAGGGAATCACTAAGAATACATCCAAATAAACTAGACTTCCTTTTTCATTTTCACATTTGTTTATTTACTTATTGTTTATTGTTGATAGGCATGGTACTCTGATAGACTTAGTTAGGGAACTGATCAACAGATTCTTCCGATTTTTTTTAAAGGCCTATGTGGTTTAACATTTCCGAGACTCTGAATATCAAAAGAAGAACCCAACCTTTAAGAGGAGATGACAAAAATCAACATACCTGTGCTGGGGAGGCAGCTTGCTGGTAGAGCATTTGCCTATTGCTGAGTTCTAGCAACACACACACACACACACACACACACACACCACGATTGATCAATTGTTGATTGATTTATTGATCAGCATACATCTGCCACATAGGGCTTGTGCCTGGAGAAGCAAGAACCCTGTCTGTCTTGAACCTAGCCTCTTGTAACATAATATATTCCTAGTAATTACTGAGCAGATGAGTGGATGGAAGAATGGATGGATGGGTGGAGAGCCAAATGAAGGCTATTGGAAAAGCTTCCTAAATGATGAATTCTTTGAAGAATAAGTTCCTGCCAAGTGATATCAAAAGGCTAGTCCAAATAGAAAACACAGCAACTATAAAAGGGCCATGGGTAAGATGTTAAGCCACATGGTAAAGCTTTTTGAATCTTGAAAAGTGAATACAGTGGCACATGCCTTTGATTCTAAGATTCAGGTGGCTGCAATGGGAGGATCAGGAGTTTGAGGCCAGCCTTGGCCTACATAGTGAGACTTTGTTGAAAAATATCATTTTGATTAAAGTCCAATCACTGTGCTGGAGGCAGCACATTAGTAATGATAGAAACTATAAAAGCCTTGATTAGAACCTATGAGAACCTGTTAAACTATAAGAACCTGTGGACATGAGCAGGAGTGAGATATTGAGACTGTGTAGAAGCAGTGCGGCTTGACCATCAATTCTATCAAGAAAAGCTAGGTGAAGCTAGATGGATACTGGGCTCTTGGCTGAACTGTGGGGTGGGTCAGTGGCAGGCTCAGAGCTAAGGAATACGAGAGAAAGGGTGTTGGCGATGACTACTTCAGTTCAAGACTTGCCCAATTTGCTGTGTCTTGAAGGCAAGAACCAATAACATTAAAATGTCTGATAAGTGAATGCCTTGAACCTGGAGCTCAGAAGAAAATCTGGGAACTATTTCCAGACTTGGAAATAAATGTCATCATTCAAGACCTGAAACAGAGCTGTTTAGGAGCTGAACAGAAAGAAAATAGAGAGGCAGAGAAGCAGACGCCGGGAGGAATCTGTGCCAGATAACTGGGAGGGAACTTTGAGAAGATGTGCCAAGTGCACTTGAAAGGTCAAGCAGGATGAAAGGTGAGAGGTCTCAGTTTGGAGACCAAGAGCGCACTGGCATTCTTTGCCAAGACAGCCTTCAGTGGAAGGAGTCAGACTGAAACTAAGGCACAATAGGTTGGGTGGTGTTGGGAGTTGAGGAAGTGAAGAAGGGTGCACCATTCACTCCTGGAGGGCAGGACTGAGTCATGGAGCAGAGAGACACTGCACTGCAAACCCCACAATATTCCTTTACCTTCACGTGTCCCCATAAATTGTATTCACAAGGATATGAATCTCAGGGATTTAGGACTTGGGGGTTGACTTTGCACTTGGCTTATATAATCTCCACACCTTGGTTAGCTCATCTGTATAATGGTGATGAACATGTTATTTAGTGGCTGGTGAGAGTTCAGAGAGTTAATGTCTGCTAGGTGCTTGTGTTACATGCACTACATGCTTGGCATATAACAGGTGCTCAGAAAAATGCACTAGCCTTCTGCACATGCTTTAAGCAAAGAGATATGGACAGCCAGGCAGGATAATGAATGCCTGCAATCCTTGCACTCAGGAGGTAGAAGCAGTCACAGATTGGATGCCAGGGTTAGGGTTAGGGTTAGGGACACACATCAAGACTTATCTGAGGGGCAGCAGAAGTGTTAAGGAAGGTTTATCTTTTGTTTTTAATAATCCTTTCTTTTATGAGCTATCTATGTAATACACACATGATAGATATCTCTATTACTATATAACAAGATGCTATTGTATTATATGTATGAAAAATAGTAATTGCACATATATAAAATATGCTAATTACTTGCTATATGTGTTGAACATCCATCCACCTTCTCTGGTTTGTACTTTCCTTTGAGTTTCTCACTGTGTTTTTTGGTAAAAGGCACTAAGTGTTGCATGGTCATGAGCTTTTATCTTGTCAGTGTGTTTCCTGAGGACTTCCTTCTTTGAGATCAGATAATTGAAGTGAATTTTCTTCCAATTATCTTACCACTTTATTTAATACTTTAACCAGCTTGATATCTTTTTCTGCAGGATGTAGAGACTAAGTATATCTCCTCTAAACCTTTTTAAATATCTTAACTTCTTATTTTGAGCAATTTGTTTTCACCATTGATTAGGAGTGTAAATTGTTTTGCAACACACACACATTTATGACATACCACAAAATTCAGAGTTAAATCACCTGTTTCAGTTATTTTTCTCATTGTTGTGACAAAAGACAACATAAATCCAAAAGCAATCTAAGGAATGAAGGATTTCATTGGGCCTCACAGTTTGAGGAGACAGCCCATGATGGCAAGGAAGGAAGGAATGTGAGCAGCAGCATGAGGTGACACTGTGTCCATAGTCAGGAAGCACAGAGAGAGAGAGAGAGAAAGAGAGAGAGAGAGAGAGAGAGAGAGAGAGAGAGAGAGAGAGAGAGAGGTGGGGGTGGGGGGAAGGCTGCTGTTCAGCTTGCTTTTATTTTTATTTATTTCCTTTCTTCAGTCTGGAGCCCAGCCCGTGGGATGGGATGTAGGATGGTGCTGCACCCACCCATAGTCTAGGTGGGTTTGCCCTCTTCAGATAAACCTCTTTATAAATGCCTTCATACACATACACAGAGATGTGTCTTCTAGGTGACTCTAAATGCAATTAAGTTAGTGGTCAAAATTAAGCATCATGCCACCCAGAGTGGCATGCAGGAAACATTCTTTTCTAATTTTTAAGTTTTATTTTTAAAATGAAACTTTTCTGAGTATACCACCCTGTAGTCTGTTTTTGTTTTCTCAGAATTCAAAACACATCACCAGCATTATTTCACAGCACTAGATAGCCCTTCGGTTTCAATGAGAACACACAATTTTGTTGTATAAATGTAGATATTCTATGCAAGTTCCTGTGGTATCGTATTTACAGTTGTCCTTTGGTATTGAAAGGAAATTTCTATTAAGACTCTTTACTGATACCAAAGTTCATGGCTGCTCAAGTGCCTTATAGAAAATGGTACTGTATTTGCATACATTTCCCTTTACTCTTTCAATCATGTCTAGATTACTATTAATACCCAATACCATATAAATGTTATATAAATCATTGAAAATCTATAGATGTTCATTATAAATGCATTGTCTTAGTTGGGGTTTCTATTGCTGTGATAAGACAACATGACCAAAATTAACTTGGGGTAAAAAGGGTTTATTTCATCTTTCAGTTTGTAGTTTACCATCCAAGGAAGTCAGGGCAGGAACCTGGAGGTAGGAGCTGATGTAGAAATCACAGAGGAGTACAACTCACTGTTTTATTTTGTTTTCTCTCATGCCTTATTCGTCTTGCTTTCTTAAGCATCCAGGACCACCTGCCCAAAGGTGGCAACATCCACAATGGGCTGAGCCTTCTCATATCAATCACCAATCAATAAGATGCACCATAGACTTGCCTTTGGGTCAGCCTTATGGGACACTTTCTCAGTGAAAATTTTCTCTTCACAAATAAGTTTCTAGCTGTGTCAAGTTGACACAAAAGTAGCCACCACATGCATTTTCCCAGACATTTCCTATTCACAATTGGTTGAATCCTTTGGTGATCAAGCTGGTTCCTGTACAGAATGAGGTAGCATTTGCATAGTGCCTATACACCCTATAAATATGAATACTATTAAATATTATGCACACATGCTGTATTGTTTAGAGAATAGTGACCAAAAAGGATCAATATGTACAATAGTGATACGGTTTATAATTTTATTTTTAAAGATATATTTCATTTACATGTATGTATGTGCATGTAGAGGTGCCCATGGAGGCCAGAAAGTGTCAGATCCTTTGGAGCAAGAATTGCAGGCATTATAAACTGCCCATTGTGCTTGGATTTGAACTCAGGATTACACTCAAGACCTTGAGTATATTGGGCAAGTTCTCTACCAGTAAGCTACATCCCCATGTCTTTATTATTATCATCATTATTACATTTATTTTGAGACAAGTTCTCATTATGTAGTCCGGTCCAGCCTTGAACCTACCACCCTCCTGCTCAGCGTGCTAAGTTCCTGGGATGCACCAAGGCTAGTCATGTATTTTGAGGTTACAAGTTCAATGATTGATTTCTCTGTACTAAAAGGATGAATCAAGAGGGAGGTGGAATTTTAAAAGTAAACTGAGGCCAGCGAAAGAATGCATCACAGGCTAGGCTGCTGCATTTAGCCTTGAATCATCGGGCTATGAGGACATTGACAATATGAGATCTGTAATTAGATGGATGAGTGGAAGGGGGATGGAGAGACAAATGGGTGACTTCAATTATCCCAATGAGAGACCATGTCAATCAGCTCAGATGGGGAAGAAAAATGACTAGGATACGGTTGGTTTGAAGATACTTCCCTGCATTTCTGATGACTGAATAGAATGAAGGAGAAGTTTCTAGAATGAAGCTTGTGTTTCCAGCTTAAACAGCTGGATAAACGAGGGTGTCACCAGCTAAGATGAGGTAGGGCAGATTCTGAGCTCAGATTTAAATAGTATTACTTAGCTTTTTCTCTGCATGTACCATATTCAAAACAGTGGCTTCAGACAATCACCAAGTATTAGATCAGTCTGTGAGGCAGACAGTGCACTGGGTTCCTCTGGGAAGTTTCTCCAATCTAGACCAGACCAGTGCTGCTTGGGGCATGTAAGGTCTGCCGGGCCTCCTCATGTCTCCTCCCTGTGGCCTCACCTCACCAGCTGACTGGCTTGGACATGTTCACCTGGTGACACAGGCTCCAAGGTCATCAAGAGAAAGCTAGTTCTGATGTGCAAGCACTTTTCAGGTATCTACTTGTATCAGGCTTCTTTATAACCCATCTGCCAAAGTGTGAGTCACGTGACCTACCCAGATTCAACTGGTAGAAAGCAAACTTTTATTTTCGTATGAGATGGCAGGGCTTGGCAAAATTTTGCAAACTCCCACGGACATAGTATGTTTAAGGTATTTGTGGACCACCTAGGCAGACATTACTAGGGATCAATTAGGACTCAGCTGAAAGGTTTTGTCAGGAACTCAGCTTGGGGGACACCTTGTGATACTGTACTAGGAGAGGATGTGTCACGTGTAGACTGTGCAATACTCTAATAATTAAAACTGACCTTTGTGGAGAAGTTCTGTGCTAAGCACTTTCTTAGCGTTAGGTTCAATGAGTCCTCACAACAGTGAACAGAGGCAGAGAGGGAACAGGAACTCTGGACTGGAACCACGGCTCTTTCTCTCAGCAGCCACATGGGAGACTATCACTACAATATTTTTTCTGGCAAAAACTCGTGTGTGTGTGTGTGTGTGTGTGTGTGTGTGTGTGTGTGTGTGTGTGTTTGACTTTTCAAGACAGAGTTTCTCTGTGTAGCACAGTCTGACATACTTCTGATCATCCTGCTCTAGCCCTTGAGTGGATATCCTGTCATTCCTGGCTTACGTGTTGCTGGGGAGGGAAGCCGAGGCTTTGTGCAAGCTCTCTATTAATGAAAGTATACCCTCACTCCTCCCCAGTATTTGTTTGGTTTGGTTTGGTTTTTCAGACAGCGTTTCTCTGTGGAGGCCTGGCTATCTTAGAACTCACTCTGTAGACAAGGCTGGCCTTGAACTCACAGAGATCCATCTGCCTCTGCCTCCTGAGTCCTGGGAGTAAAGAAAGGCATATGCCAGAAACATCTTGCAAGTGTTACACTTTTAAAGGGGGAAAATCTCAGATCAAATACATTTCACATCACAGAACAGGGCTTCGCACTGGTACAAAAGCCCTTCTTGAAAGTAAAAATAAGTAAATAAACAACTCAGTTTTCAACAAAACAAAGTTCTGTAGCTAGAAAGGCTACAACTTGTATCACCAGGTAGGAAGACACACATCTGTAATTCTAACACTCAAAGGGCCAAAGCAGGAGAGTTACAAGTTCTAGGCCTTCCTGGACTGCGTAGTGAGACCTTGTCACCAAACTAAAAAGAAAGAGAAGCAGTAAGTGGGGGCAGGAAGGCAGGAGTTCCCTATTGATAATCCCCATTTCTCTAGTTGAGAGTTTTGAACCTGTGATGGTGTCACGTGCTACCGCACTACAACAGGGTTACTGCTTTCTCTCCTCAGCAGCCTGCGTAATACATTATAAGGAAGGTGTCCTCTTCATCCGCAGAGAAGAGGGGGTTGAGCGAGATCTCACCATACTTGTTTTATTAGAAAGTCAATTTTATTAGATGTTCAATGAACTAACTTGATAACTTCCTTACTTTCCTCGTTGCCATGACAAAACACCCGCAAAAGCAACGTAAGGGTAGAGGGCTTATTTTGGCTCTCAGTTTGAGGGTGCAGCTGGTCATGGTGAGGCAGGAATGGCAGCAGGAGCAGCTGGTCACATTTCATCCTCTGTCAGGAGACGCAGAGATGAGGCTAGTGAATAGTGTGGCCATATTCAGGGTGATCTTTTCTCCTCAGTTAAACATTTCTGGAAATATCCTTGGAGATGTACCCAGAGATGTGTTTTCTAGATGATTCAAAGTAATGTCAGGCTGACCATCAAAACTATCTACACCTTACAGTAAGAGATTTACCATAAGCATATTGTACATTGTTCTCAGAAAACACCTAAACTGAAGGGATCCGTTCAGTCTAAGGCAGCACTGCTGGGATCTGAATTCAGACTTATTCCATCTTTGTGCCCTCCCCCGCCCCTCCTCCCCGATTTCTGATTGCACCACTAGTGAGCCTGTCACTCCAGCTTGTGTGGGGATGATTGGCCAATGGCCATAAAGTGGTTGTTACAGAAGGGACCCTTTAGGAGGGCTCAGGATCCTACCACCTTGGTGTATGGTCCAATAAGATGGTCAGGGTTAGCACCTGGATTCTGCTTCTGTGAGCAACCCATGATGCCACCTCAGATACATCCTCTGGAGCTGGGTGAGTAAGAGCATCCCTTCTGTAATAGGGAAAACCTTTCATTCCCTAAAGTCTCATTGTGAAATGCACACAGTGGAAACTGATTCTAGTATTGCTCTGGGTGAGCTGGACATTTGCTTACTGTTTGCTCAGCCCTCTGTAGTGGCCCTGAGACAGGGTGTAGGTGTTGCACAGTTTGGACACAGGAGACACAGCTCCACCTTGCACAGCCTGAATTTTTGTTAGAGACCTTTGCCTGGGTGAAGCCAGGCGCTTGACTTTGGCCACAGAATGGAATCTCAGAATCAGTTCATATGAATCAGAATTGGAAGTGTGGCAGGGCTGGAAAGCATCCTGTAGAGTTCTTTGAGCTGAGTGTATGGAGGAAAGACCTTCACCTATCAGGAGTGAGTGAGGAGAAAGCCCTGAACCACCCAAGGCTCCTGTGGGAACAAGTACCATTGCAAAAAAAGACCACCGGCTCCTAAGATGTCATTTGGAGTCTGTGATCTATGCTTCTGAGTACTCGTGGACTGGACTGCCGGAGTCCCAGCCACCTTTGCTGACCTGACTCTGCTCACCTAAGCACACAGACCCCCTTCCCTGGATTCCAGATGGTGTTCTTACTGCAACAGGCAAGTAGACCCTGTGGCAGATTCTGGCTCCCTGGACATTTCAGCAGGATCTTGGACCCCAAGATTCCTAGAGTACTTGAAGCTCAGAACAGTCTACAGGGTCCAGAGGGTGACAAGGAATAGGGGCATCCTTGGGGAGAGCTACAGTTTGACTTCTCTGAATCTTATTTCCCAGCCCAGCCTTGGCAGACACTAGAATCTTTAAGTGGATTTGCCACTCAGCTTTAAGGCCATTGACTCTGCACTCACTGGAAACAAGCTCTTTTGTTACTAGCAATATTATTGCAAAGAGCAGGTTAGATAACAGGTATGTCTGGCTTATCTGTCTATCTGTCTGTCCATCAGGATGGAACAGCTGCTTTCCCCTTTGCTTGTTTCTCTCTGTTCAGGGTTTCAAAGTAAGCCTGGCCAATTGGCCTTCAGGAACTTGCAATTAATCAAAGGAGACTAATAGGTCAGCAGATGAATTACAAAACAGAGAGAGAGAGAGAGAGAGAGAGAGAGAGAGAGAGAGAGAGAGAGAGAGAGAGAGAGAAGCCTTCCCACATGCTTCTGCTTCTATCTGTGTGAAGTCTCGCAGTGCTTTGTTTTGCCCAATTATCATCCTTCCTTTTAGAAGCATGCCATCCTATGCCTCTTTAGCCCTGATGTACAATAACAATGTGCATGGCTGTATGGGTGCACACCAGCATTCCCACATGCAGACCGCAGACCCTCAGTCTAGGCTGGCTATGATTTCTGTTTAGTTTTTTTTTCCTCTTTAGAGATGTTATCCCTCCCCATCCTTAGCTAGCTAGCTAGTTAGTTAGTTAGTTAGTTAGTTAGTTAGTTAGTTAGTTAGTTAGTGTTTGTTTCCTTCTTCCTTTGTGGCATCTGGATTGTTTATTTGCTTTGACATACAGTAAGCTGGAGGCAAACTTGGTGAACTGTCTCTCCTCTTCCCATCAGGCTATTGTTCTATTTTCCTTTTTTCTTCTAAGAAAATCAACATCCAGAACCAGAAGGAAAGGAAATGGGCCCCGCTGAAGGAACTGGAACCTTAGGCATCTCACAGCCCACATTTCTTTCTAACCTTCCGGGCCCGCTCCCAGCAGATAGACAGCTCACTACCATTCAGGAAGCTGAATTTACTGTTTCCAGAGATCTCTCTTTCTGATCTGTATGTGGGCAATCGAACTCACACAGGCTGGGTAAGAGCTCTAACACTGAGCTATATTCCCAGCCCCAGAGATTTCTCTCCTGTGGCAGGTTCCAGGCACAATGCCCCCACACACACACCCCCACACACACCCCTACACACACACACACTTCAATCTTCGCTGCCCTCTGCCTGGCACTCTTTCTCAAGTTCCCCACGAGGCCAACTCCCTTTTACCATTTTATATCAAGTCATCAGAAAAAGGTGCTTTGTGAAGCCACATAGGGAAAGCTGGTAATAAATATGGTTCTGGGTCTCAGTCTGTTGCTGTGATAAAACAAACAGATACACAAAACAAATAAAGATTCACCTTGAGCAGAAGCTTAGTGGAAGAAAAGGCTTATTTGACTCCTAACTCCAAGTTATAGTCCATCATTTCAGAGAAATGGTGGGAACTCAAGCAGCAGTCACATCACATCAGTCAAAATGGGAGAGAAATCAAGGCACCCATGCTGCCTGCTTGCTTGCTTCTCAGCTATCCCTCTCTCTGTCTCTACTCTTACACAGTCCATGGGCCCAAACTAGGCAATGGTGCCACCTCCATTCAGGGTAGGTATTCCTACTTCAAGCAATAATCAAGATTTCACCCTCCCACACTCACACCCGCAGACCTGCCTGACAGAGATAATGTTTTGGTTAAGATTCTCCTCCCTTGTAATGTTAACTTGTGGCAAGTTGATACTTAAACTAACCATACCATTGTAGGCCATAAAAGAATTTACCAAAATGTAAAGCAGAGAAAGAGAATATATTGAAATAGCTTGCAAAAGTGGAGTTAGTATTGTCACAGAGAGCGTCCAGACCACTCGCAAGAAGTAAAAGCTCTTTCATAGCAGTTAAGTGGGAAGGTATTTCATTTTACCATTGTAAAGCTTCTGGGTAGGCCCACATCTGGTGGGGGGGGAGGCCCACATCATCTGTGAGGGGGACAGGTCCATATCATCTGTGGAGGGGGGGATAGGCCCATATCTGTGGGGGGATAGGCCCGTATCTGTGGCGGGGACAAGCAACCCTTCTTTATCTTGTGGATTCGTTTTCCTGGAGTCTGGACCTGGTAAGGCATATGAGTTATTAGAAATTAGACACTAGATGTTCATGTGCAAGATCAGGATCCAAATGATCATGACCAAATCATTAAAGTGTATGGATTTTAGTCTTCATTCTGGTCTGTTGCTCTGCACAAAGGGTCCTTTCTCACTGATGCCTTCCTAATCCCTGCAGAAGACTGTCTCATTTTCCTAAGCCTTTCTACCCAGTGCCCTTGAGCATTATCCAAAATTAATTTCATTAAAAGAAACGTGTGTGTTCAAGTGCGTGCAGGCTTGCATTAAGGTACGTGCCACAGGACACATATAGAGGTCAAAGACACGTCATGGATTTGGCATATCCCAGGCTAGCTGGGCCATAAGCTCCCAGGGAGTCTTCTATCTACTTCCCATTTCCCTGTGCTAGGACAGCAGAAACAGAATCTATGGTGTCCAGCCTTCTGTGGGTTCTGGGGATTTAAACACGGGTCTTCATACATGTGTACCAAACACTTTACCTACTGAGCCACCTCCCCAGCCCCACCCCATTGACTGACTAATGAGCTAATAAGGCAAGCTGCCTTACTGGCCGCCTGGCTATGCATCCTTCCAGAATACATGCTCAGTGAGAGAAGGTCCTTGTCAGCCTTTCTCATTGCGTATTTCACAGTGTCTTCAATGGCACCAGACCTAACAGGTACTTGGTAAACATAAGTGAGAAACTGCATGAGTAGTCAGCTTCAGAGGGGCCTTCCCGGTAGGTCCTAGGAAGCCAGGGATGACTGTGTGCTCATGTACTTACAGACAGAATCCTTCAAGCTGAGCGAACCTTACAGCCAGTGCACAGAGGATGGCAGTGATGTGCCCATCACGAATATATACAACGCAGCCTATTCCCTCCAGGTATGGCATGGCAGGGCCCTCATCTCTGGGTCATGGCCTGGATCCAAAAGATGAAGTTATACCTAGGCTGAGGTGTGCCTGGGACCAGGAACTAGGGTGAGGATATCTGGGGTTGGTCCAAAGACCTCAAGTACAAATGATGCCAGCTGATTCCAGTCTTCTTCAGTCCTCTGTAACCAGAGCCTAATTGACTCACTGAGGTTTATGTGGAACACAATGTACAAGGCAGACAGGTCTACTTACTAAATGGGCCTTGGCAAAGGATAGACAGGAGGCAAATCTTCAGCGCGAGACGCTTCCTGAGGGGTCAAAAGTTTGGCTTTCAGGTACATTTGTGCCCCATGACTTGGGCAAGTTGTATCCCCTTGAAGTCCCAGTGTTCCCCTGGACCAGGGTGTGCTAATTGGCAGCCCCTGAACTTCTCCAAGTTGCACACTTATCACTCTAGCCAGAATGGCATTAAAAATCCAGAAAATGCCACAAGAAAATCCATATTTCTAACTTCTCTTGAAAAAATAATAACAACAACAAAAATGAAATGATCTGGGCTCTGGGAATCCAGATCCCAGCAGGACAAACCACAGGAGCCACCATATTAAACAAACAAGCTTTAGAGTGACTCCTATCCACAGATCTGACCCCCACAGCGTATGACATCACCAGTCCTGTAGGCATTGCAGTTTTCAATACTTAAGTGCAATGAGTGGTGGGCTGTTACACCTCCTCTCCCAGGCTGGAACCCTGAAGTTGGCCTACTATTGGGATGCTAGAAAGCCCACACATATCATCTTAGCAGAAGACCAGGGTTGGGGAGGTAGAGGGGTGACTCAGGCAGCAAAGCATGGGAACATGAGTTCAGACTCTGAACCCATGTGAAAAGCCAGGTGTGTGCCTGGAACCCTAGCAATGGCAAGATGGGGAGTGGAAACAGGTGGGTCCCTAGAAGCTCACAGTCAGCTAACATAGCCTACATGGCAAATGAGGTTCCAGGAGAACCTTTTTTCACCGAGGAGAAAGGGAAAATTGAAGCAACCACCAACAACAGTGAGAAGCGCAGCCCTAACAATCCAATACTCAGTTCTAATCCTCCACACAGGCTTCTCTCAGGATTATGACCACAACACCCTGGATGCTTCTAGCGTAGGATAAGGGCTTCAAAGCCAAACTACTCAAGTTTAAATCTCAGTGGTTTCTGTTTTGTTTCTAAGACAGAGTCCTATTCTGTATCCCAAGATGGCCTTGAACTTACTATGTTGCCATGCTCCTGCCTCTGCTTTCTGAGTACTGAGATTATAGGTGTGTACCACCACACCTGGCCCAAAAGTCAGTTCTGATATCTATCTTCTGTGTGATCTCAGGACAATTATTCAAATCACAGCTGTGCCTTTTTTCATCATTGAGTTAAGTACAATATTATTCTACAGGATTGTGGTGAGCATGAAATAAATGAATAAATTAAAAATATTTGTCCTTAGTAACTTATCACTAAGCATCACCCAGGGCATCTTTCTAATAAACTCACCTTTGGGGATCTAAAGTCCATTTGCTTGTAGCATGAATTCTTATAAGCAGCCGCTCTCAGGCTAACAGTCCCTCTTTGTGAGCAAAAAGGCATGTTTGCATCACCTCTTGGCTCAGTTCTGATGAAAGCTAGAGAATTTCATGCTGGGCTTCCTGAAAAAACTTGATCTTTAAAAAAAATTAACCAGGGGCTGGAGAGATGGCTCAGCGGTTAAGAGCACCCTCTGCTCTTCCAGAGGACCCAGGTTCGATTCCCAGCACCCACATGGCAGCTAACAACTGTCTGTAGTTCCAGTTCCAGGCAAATACCAAGGCAAATAAATAAATAAAGTTTAAAAAAAAAATTAACCATTTTTTCTTTAATTTTATGTGTATGCAATATGGCCAGAAGGATAGGAAAAGGTTTTGGAATGTAAGATATGCAGGTAGGGAGTTCTTGGCCTCCACCTGCAAGGAAACTAAGAGCATTCTTGGGTATTCTCTTTCAGATCTGCCTTTATTCATGCTTCCAGACGAAGATGGTGGAAAAATGTGGCTGTGCCCAGTACAGCCAGCCTCTGCCTCCAGCAGCCAATTATTGCAACTACCAGCAACACCCCAACTGGAGTGAGTGATCCCACTTCCAGCCTTGTACATCCCAGTGGGGGAACATCTTGGCCCAGCAATGGGCTGCCTTGTGATCTTCTGAGCCCCATTCTGATTGCCCTTTGCCTGAAAGAGGTGTTAAAGACCCTTTCTATCACCAAGTCTGGCTTAGATTGAACTTTTCAATTATGGATGAAATGCTATGTCCCAGCCTGTGCTAACAGCTTGCCCACACAGCCAACTCTAAAAGGCACTATTGCTAGTACTTTTGCACAGAACAGAGACCCAAGATTCAGAAAGATTAAGTCACTTATCTGAGAACGCACAGGCAAGAAGTCACAGAACTGGATCCAAGGTCTGCCCAACCCCAACTCAGGTCTCTGTTGTTGTTACTTGTTTTTGAGACAAGGCTTTCTCTGTGTGTCCCTGGCTGTCCTGGAGCTCAATTTGTAGACCAGACTGACCTCAAACTTGGAGATCTGTCTGCCTCTGCCTCCTGAGTGCTGGGATTAAAGGCGTGTACCACCAAACCCCAATCCCAACTTGGCACCTTTAGCCAGGAAAAGATACCATTTCCTGACTTCACAAACCAGCAGTGATTTCCCACCACCACCATCAAAACCAAAACCCCAGCATTTGTAAAAGGTGCAGAAATAAATAACTAGCAGGAGATGGTGGGGCTCCATAGGTGACCCAAGAAAGGATGCTGTGCACCCAAAGTTCATACTATCTTCTACCCTGTCCCCTAGTGTATTGCTACTACCAGCTGTATCAGGCCTTTGTCCGAGAAGAGCTGGGCTGCCAATCAGTGTGCAAACAATCCTGCAGGTAAATAAATCTGGAGAGATGGGGCAGGCAGGGCTGTGCTAGGCCAGCGGCCCCTGTTCACTCTGTGTCCTTCTTCCCTAAGCTTTAAGGAATGGACGCTGACTACCAGCTTGGCACAGTGGCCCTCTGAGGCTTCCGAGGTAAGCTCTACTCACCCACACCATCCTGAGCCGTTGGCGTCCTTACTACTATGTACTACTGAGTACCTATACTACTATGGAGGGTATAGTTCCCAGGTGGGTAGACCTACACTGCCAAGGCCAGAGAAAGGGGGAAGGGGTGTGACTGAGGAAGAGGGCAGTGGGTAGCCTTAGGTCCACTCTTTCTTTCTCCATCACAGAAATGGTTGCTGAATGTTCTCACCTGGGACCAAGGCCAACAAATAAACAAAAAGCTGAACAAGTAAGTTACCTCCGCCCAGTTCCCCTGCCTCTGTCCTGCACAGGCTCCGGGCTCTTTGCTTGCTTCCTCATTGCCAAGCCCACTCCTTTTCGTTCATTCAATCATTTAGTCAACAAATATTTACTGAGTTCCTATCATGAACCAGGCCCTGTTCAGACTTTTGTTTGACCATGATCCACCATATGAAATACATTTTGCATTGTGGCCCATTGAGTCTATAACTGGAATAAAGCATGCAACAGTATTTCCTTATGATGTACAAAGCACTTGGGCTGATTTTCAGATGACATAGGATGCTTGGCCAAACCAACTGTTTACAGTTGTCTTTCAGTACCCTCAGGGGATGTGTTCCAGGACTCCTGTGAATACCAAAATCTCTGGATGCCCGAGTTCTGAATGTAAAATGGTACATGTTTGCATATGATCTACCACATCCTTTCATCCATTCAAGTCATCTCTGAATTCCTCATGGTGCCCAATGTGATGTAAATCTTATGGAAATAGTTACTATATTCAATTGTTCTGGGAATCTGACACAAAACAAGTCTGTGCATGTTCACTTCAGATGTAATTATTTTTCCTTTCAAAAATCCCCCTCCATGGTTGGTTGAACACATAGATCCAGAACCAACAGACACGGGACGGGGGGTGAGTTTCCATCCTAATGGGTCACTACATACAAATCTGATGGGACCTATACCATTTCAAATGGCAAACATTTTGATATACCTTTCAATATATTCTGATATTTCTTCATGTTTTTTCTTTTCTCTTAATTTTTTTAAAGATGGAATCTTATGTAGCTCATGTTGGCCTCAAACTCACTATGTAGCTAAAATTGACCTTGAACTTCCAATCTTTCTATCTCTACCTGCCAAGTCCTGAGATTGTAGGCATGAACCACCATGCCCAGCTTTGCCTAGTCTATTCGATTGTGTAGCAGATACTACCATAGTCCAGTAAACTTGCCTTGTGGCTTGCTGGTGTGTCCTGATATATAATTATCCTTTTAGCATTCTATCTTCTAATCTTACTTGGATTTCTCGAAAACAAATTCATTTCTGAGATATTTTTGTCAAAAATTATCTAGGTCAGAGATTAGGAATCTCCACAGATGGATAAAAATATGGGTGAGACTAGATTCACCTTTGCAACTCAAGCAACTTAAATTCATACTTATGGCCATTACCATGTCCCAGAATAGGCTCTTCCCCCAGTAAAAGCCAAATCTGTTCTCCAATCCAGAGCATCCCATTTAGGGTCAGATGATGTGTGAGTTGTCTGGTGAAATGAGAGCACTCAAGTGACCAAACATGCTCTCCCCCTACCCACCACAGATTTTGCAGTGAAAAGATAAAGATAGAATTAGCTCATCAGTAATTCCAAAATTTTGGCGCCAAGGAAGAGGGTTGAGAGTTCAAGGCAACCTGAGGTTACACCTTGAGTCTCTCTCAAATAAATAAATATAACAAATAAACAACAACAACAAATAGATGAGACTAAGCATTTGCAGTCAACTGTTAAAGACCAGTGACCTCGAGCCAAATCTAGCCCAATAAAGGGGTCCTTTATGTTCAGCTTTTCCTTAAAGGTTAAATGTTCTATGAGCATGTAACTTCCATTCTTGCATCACATAAGGTGGCTATTTGGCAGTGAAAACTTTGAAGGAGCATTGTCCTATCAGGAGAGAGTTTAGGGTGGTAATTAAGGGCAGGGCCTTGGAAGCCAAATGGGTCTGGCTTTGAACCAGCCCACTGAGCAGTCAGCTATGCAGTGGATGAATCCAATCTAGGTCTCAATTTACACCATGGTATAGTAGGGGGTGATTAAAACACAGCTTCCTACCTCTGAGAGACATTGTGAAACTAACATTCATTCACTCAAGGGTCTTCCAACAGTGTTTGGCAACACTGGAAGTGCCTAATAGATGCTAGATGCCATTACACTCATTATTACCTTAGCCTGCACCACCTACCAGTCTTCTATATGAGTCTGAGACTGCAATCAAACAATTACCAATGTCAAAATCTAATGCGCGGGTGGCTAGGTGAACTGGCTTCATCTGGGGGTTGAGAAACAGTTTTTTGTTTTGTTTTGTTTTGGGGGGTTTTTTTGTTTTGTTTTGTTTCAGTGAATGGATAGCCTGAGAACCAGGCCCAAGTTGGAAATTTACTCTGAGGTATAGGAAGAGACCCCAGGCACAAGGTTTTAACAGGCACAGGCCATGATGGGGGTTGGGCAGGAAGAGGGAGATGATCATCATGTTGAGTGACTGCCATCTGGCAGGAAGCCAAATCTTCCCACCTACCTGGGCCTCACCTGTTGGAATTTCTGCAGGACTGACCTGGCCAAGCTCTTGATATTCTACAAAGACCTGAACCAAAGATCCATCATGGAGAGTCCAGCCAACAGTGTGAGTAGTCTGCTTATTCAACAGGTCCCAGGTCCATCAATGTGCCTAGCTACCTAGTCTTGGGGAACAGTCAACTTGAAGGGATCTGACCTGATATTGGGATAGCTGCTAGAGGGCAATCGAGCCTCAGAGAGAAAGCCCACAGTGAAAGGAGATAGGTCTGTAGCTGAGGCCAATTGGGAAAAGGCCCCTCTTTTGAGATAAGGTCTCATTAAGTAGCCTAGACTGACCTTGAACTGGTGATAGTCTTTCTCTCTGCTCTCTGAGTGTTGTATTGCAGGAATGTATCATGACTCTCAGCCTTCAAGTTACAAGTGTAACCATTCCCCTTGCAGATTGAGATGCTTCTATCCAACTTTGGTGGACAGCTGGGCCTGTGGATGAGCTGTTCAGTCGTCTGTGTCATTGAAATCATTGAAGTCTTCTTCATTGACTTCTTCTCTATTATTGCCCGACATCAGTGGCAGAAAGCCAAGGATTGGTGGACCCGGAGGCGGGCACCTCCCTCCCCTGAGACTCGTTCCAGCCATCAGGGCCAGGATAATCCAGCTCTGGATACAGATGATGACCTGCCCACTTTCACCTCTGCTATGCGCCTGCCTCCAGCCCCAGAGGCCACGGTGCCTGGCACACCACCCCCCAGATATAATACCTTACGCTTGGATAGCGCCTTTTCCTCTCAGCTCACAGACACTCAGTTGACCAATGAGTCCTGAGACAGAATCGGAGAACAATCATAGTCTAAGGAGACTCTCCTCCTGATACAGACAGGCCCTTTTATCCTTGCTTTGGGCTTTGGATAAATGACTAACAGCCTTCTGTGAACAGGACATGGCCTGGGAACCCAAAGAAGGACCTGATGGGCCTGGCCCCAACACTTATAACTTCCAGGGTGAGCTATAGCCTACAACCTGGACTTGGCACTTCTGAGCTGCAGAGCCAACAGTAATGGCTTGGGCCAACAGTGAGCTCTTCATAGGATCCTGAGAGACATGTGCTTCCAGAGCCTCAATATCCCTGGTCTAGGCTGTAGCCCCAACATGTGATATTGGGTAGCACGACTGGCCAGCCACTGCCTGATGTGTGTAACAAAAGAAATTAGCACCATCCTTGGATCCCAATTGTTGGTTGCTGACCTAAGTCATTGACACTGGGACAAGGTGTACTCTGTGCCTTCAGACAGACAGTTGGCCCAGGGCCGGGAGCATGTTTGGAGAGGGCACAGTAGAGAGAGGCCAAGGGGTGTGGCAGGATGTTCCCACTCTGGGAGCGGGGCGGGGCAGTAGAGAAGGGCCAGTTAAAGGGCATAGCTAGACACTCCTGCCAAATGGTATTCCCATAATCTCAACCCAAGAGTAATATACTGAGAACTGTGCTAAGCACTTATATAAATCACCTTGGGACATAACAAATACCAGCCTACAGGCCCAATTCTTATTTTGTCTTTGAACTGAGAATATGTATGTGTATGAGTATGTGTGTGATATAATGTGTGTGTTTATAATTTTTATGTATACATAGCTAATATATACATATATATCAAAAGAATATTTTGTGACTCATAAAAATTATATACGATTCAAATGTAAATGTCTATAAATAAAATTTTATTGATACATGCTCATGCCAATTTATTTATACTTTGTTCATGGATGATATGCAAGCTGAATTAACACAGCTGAGTGTAGTTTTCTGTCTCCTGGGTTAGTCCATTAGGAGGTATAGAAACAAGAGCAAGTTAATTTGTTCAAGATGAAATAGCCAGAAGGTTGCAAAGCTGGGATTCGAACCCCAGCAGCCTGACATGCCATGGGCACTACCATTCCTCTCTCTGAATGCAATTCCTATGTGCTTTAAGTAGGAAGCTGCTGTCACCTGTGGCGGAAGGAGGAGGAAGCTTAGCATCCAGAATCTAGACTAGAAGACAGTTCTTGGTGCATAGATTGGAAAGACCTATATTTGGGGACACACAGGGACAGAGGCTAGTGAAGTCCAGGGTCTTCATGAAAGACACGTGGGGACTCTATATGATCCAAGGACACAGGTCCCACCCCATTTCATGCCTGTACCTATAGTCACCACCTCTGCCCTATATAGAATTTTTACTGGTTCTCGGGGATTAGCTAACAAATGTGGATACTAGAAGCTATGCTAAAGACTTATATAAATCATCGTAGGGCAAACCACCAACCTAGATGACGATTCTGGTGACATGCACTCCACTGGGGGAGTGGGCTGATTCAGCCAAGCACTAAGGGCATAAGCCTGGCTGATGGTGACAACTGGCACTGACCGAGAACATGAACAGTGCTCTCTTGGGCACCACTCAAAGGAGAGCTGGGGAGTGTGCCCTGAGATTCATAGAACTGGGCAGTCTGGGCATACTGTCGCTAACAGGAACACTTCCAGCAAGGCTGAAGTTGCTGCTGGGTGTGTCAAAGGTGAAACCGACAGCATCTGGCTTAATTGTCCTCTAGTAGATGGGCGTGCACATCTGGCTCCAGTCATCTCCACGCTTGCTTGACTCCGGCAATGTTCCCCTTTCTCCTTTTTCATTCAGCCTTCTTTTAACACTACAAACCTTTCACCCCTGGTGTAAGTTTTCACCCATTCATGTCTTGCATTAGATCATGAACTTGTAAAGACAGGGATAATGTCTTACCTCTTTGTACTCACGTTGAGATAGGACTGAATGTGTTGACATTTAATTGTATGAAGCTTGTAAGAACAATAATAACTGGGCTGGCGAGGTGGTTCAGTGGGTAAAGGCGCTTGCTGCCAAGCTAAATGACCTGAGTTTAATCCCCAGAATACACATCTGAAAAGAGAGGGGGAAAAAAACCCTCGCTCAAGTTTCATCCGACCTCTACCTGTATGCCCATACAAAGCAAACAAATAAATGTAATTTTAAAAAGAACAATAAGAATAACATAGTTTTCCAGATCTTATTATTTGCTAGAGATTCTGTGAAATGCTTCACATCAGCTTCTGTAGTGCTGGTCCCTGGGGTACTCTTGCTAATAAGAAAGTAAAGCACTGAGAATTCTCCTCTAAGCACACAGCTGGTAATTCATGAGCCCCACCCAATTATAGAGCCTGTGGGCTCAGCAACCACCAGCCTGCAAACTGCCTTTCACTCAGAAGCTTCCCCCCAGAGGCCAGGCTTATTTGCCCCTGAGGACACTGTCACTGGTTCTCTGGCTTTAGGTGCAGAAGATTTCTTATGCCAAGACAAGGGTGAAAGCAACCTGATCAAGCATTTCTTAACAATTCAGAGACTCCCTGGGAACCTGTACCCCAAAGGTGATATGAAATAAAGACTTAAAGTTTTTCCAGACTGGGTTATAGCTCAGTTCATAGAGCATTCACCTAGCTTACAAGAATCCCTGGGTTCAAATCCTAGCATTGCTTACACCAAGCATGGAGATTCACACTGATAACCTTAGCCACATTCAGCTACACAGTAAATTCAAGACCAGCCTGGAACATATGAGACCCTGACTCAAAAAGAAAATAAAATGGTTTTGTTTTTGTTTTCCAAGACAGATTTTTTTTTTTCTGTGTTGCCACCCTGCTGGCTTGGAACTTGCTCTGTAGACCAGGTTGTTTCTGAGCTCAGAGAGATCCACATGCCTCTGCACCCAAAGTGTTGGGATTAAAGGTGTGTGACACCACTGCCCATGCTGAAAAAATTAAAATTTAAGACCCAAACTTGTCTGAGATTGGAGCTTAGGAGAGAGGTTAGAGTCAGACATGGAGGCATGGATGATGTGAGGGTCAAGTATGGACTGGGTTATCATGGAGGAAAATGGTCATATTCTCAGTCAGAAGAAGAAAAAGCAGCAGCAGCAGCATTGGAAGTTTCCAGAACAAGAGGCAAAGCAACATAAATCTTCCCTTTCCCCAAATCTCCTTCTTTTAGATGTTTCCTATCACCTTGGCTAGGTTTATGAACTCACCCTACGGTGAGGATGTTAAATAATAGAAGGGCTTCACTGCCACACCTGCCACACCCCATCCTTTCTTTCTCTCTGTGAATTCCCCACTCATTCATTCATCCATCCACCAAGAACAGGTACAGATGCAGCCAAGTCTTATACAGTGCACCCTTGACCTAGCAAGCTGAAATAGCGTGCAGTGCTCAAGTCTTTCACCCTTAATGTCACTGATCAAGTGACTTCCTCAGTTGCTTCCCTTCTAATATTTTAGACAGGGGCCAAAATAGATGAGTGGATAATGGAAATGTGACACCTACAAAGGCATTTGACTCAGCCATAAAGAAAGATGAAATTTGAAGGAAAATGGATGGAACTGAAAACTATCAGATTGAGTGTGGTAATCTGCACTCAGACAAACCATATCGCTATCTCATGTAGAGATCTTGTCTCTAACTGTCAAATCTGCATCTGTAGGTTGGCAAGTGGCCAAAAGCCGGAAATCTAGGAAGCAGTCTTGGGGGCTGAAGAAAAAGGACCCAAAAGGATGAGTTGGGGAAGGGAAGCCATCAAAATGAAAAGAGGGTACCAGAAATGGAAGGAACAGAGAGGTCCCATGGAAACCTGGGCCATTACAAGCTAGTTACAAATGAAGCACTCCCAGGAGTAAGAAGGTATCTTGGCTCACAATTGGGGCCTGTGTTTCATCACCTTATGGTAGTGAATGCCTGCAATCCCAGGGCTGGAGATCAAGGGCTGCATAGCCAGATCCCGTCTCAAAGAAAGAAATCGAACAGAAACCTTCAGGGTGAGAGACCATCAGTGGCAGAGCAGTGATTGGCCAGTACTGTAAGAAAAGAGACCACTCCTAGATGCTGTTGGGGAGAGGTAGAGACAGGTGCTGCCACAGCCTGGAGATGGTGTTATCTAAGAGAGCAGTTTGACTGGAGGAAAGGTAGATTTTCACTTATGTTCTCAGAGGCTTCTTTCCAAGGCTGACCAGATCCATTGCTTTGGGCTTGAAGTGAGGCAGAACCTAAGAGCTGCAACAGCACACTGCTCACTTTATGACAGACAGGAAACAGAGAGAAGGGCAGGACTTTGAAAAGCCTATGACCACAACCCACTTTCACCAACCAGGCCCTACCTCCTAGAATTTTCATTCTTTACCCAAGGAGTATCACCAGCTGGATATCAAGTTCTAACTCAGCACATCAGCCTAGGAAGGACATTTTATCTCCAAAGTGTAGTAGTAAAGCAGCTATTCTGCATAGATATATCATGGAGAAAAATGTTCTGCAAATAAGGAAACACCAGTACTGGCAAAAATACTTCCTTTTATAATGGGATTTTATTCAGTCACTAAAAAGGAACAAAGTGGGGTCAGCACTTAGCACATCAAGGCCCTTTGACATCAAGCCTGAAAACCTACACTCAATTCCCAGAACCCACATGTGACTTCCATACATGCTCATGCTGATTGCCCCCCCCCACACACACACAGAGGAAAGAAAGAAATGTAATGTGTAACGAAGTACTGACATACAGGTGAATTTCAAAGCTGTCGTTCCAACTGAAAAAGCCTGCAGACATAAAAGATCACAATTGTACAAATTCTATTTGGAATTATAATAAAAACCCTGAGCCAAATATTGGGGGAAAGCCAAAAAATCAGAGAAACAGAAAAAAGCCACAGCCATTTCTCACCTAGCCAGCCCCCAGGAATCCTCAGACTGATAGACTCTGTATCCTCAGCTGAAAGGACAGGGGATCATAGGTGAAGAGCTGAACATCTGTACACTCCCCCCCCCACTCCCAGCTATCTCACTTCCTCATTCAACTTTCCTGGTTCAACTTTCCCTGTTTTGTTTTTTTGGGTTTTTTTTTTTGTTTTTTGTTTTGTTTTTTTTTGTTTTTTTTTTAAATTTCATCCTGCTTGACCTATGGCTCAGGCATATTGCTAGCTAGCTCTTTCAACTTAATTTAACCCATTTCTATTCATCCGTCTGGCCACGAGGCCTGTGGCTTACCTATTTCAATGCACCTTGCATCATGGACTGCTAGATTGTCTGTGTCTGACTCCACCCTCCTTCTCCTACCTATGCTCCAGATCTCCAGCCTACTGCTATGGTGCCTGCCATGGCTAAAACAGTTCTTTTATTTCACAGTATACAGAAACACATTCCCACATCAATCCTCCTTTTCTGTCTAACCAAAAAGGAAAGTTTCAATTTCAATATAGCAAAATTACATATAACAAAACAGCTATCAAGCAAGAATTACAGTTACAATATCTAGTCTATTTGTATTTAGCAAAATTAAAAAAATATTCTATTGTCTACCTTATCCTTGTGAGTCTAAAGTTTCATACCTAATATACTCTTTAAAATAACTAAGAAAGCTATATCTATAACTATGTAATTTTCAACTACTTCAAAGACCACAGAAGGATACAATATTACCCAAGTAAACAGGAAGTGCAAGCAACTTCAAAAATCTATAAATGACAGAGATGACACCTGTCTGCCTGGACAGTTACCCAAAGTTCCTTTGTAACGTTGAGGCATCCATCTTCAGCCTACAGGCCTAGAGTCTCTGGAATACCTTTTAGTGAAGCAGAAAATCTGAAAGTCTGCTCTGCCCATTCTGGCATAATTCATCTGTCACTTATGTCCTGAAGGATGTCTAGCAGTTTTATTTCCATTCATCTGTCCTGCCACATAGCCTACCGCTTACCTATTTAGTTACATCTTGCATCATGGGCAGCTGGATCGTCTCCCTAGTTCAACTTTCCTAAAGCTAGAATTAAAGGTGTGTTTAAGTGGCTCTGTTTGACCTCAAACTCATAGAAATTTAGAGGATCTCTGTCTCCTGAGTGCTGAGATTAAAGGCATGGGTCACCACTCCGACTTTCATGGCTTGTCTCTGTCCTTTGATTTTCAGACAAGCTTTATTAAATATATATCATCACAGATCACCATAACTGTTTGTTTCCACTAATCATAAAGATTCAAGAAAGAAAAACTCAGAGAGTCAGAGTAGATTGACAGCTGCCCAGAGGAAGAATGGGTACTTACAGCTGAATGGACTTGGGGTTTCCCATGCAGGGATATAAAAACATTTTGGAAGTACACAGAGGCAGCGCATTAGAGCATTCAGGATGTGCTGGATGACACCGAACCTCAAAGAGGTTGACTTTATAGAATGTGAATTTTACCCCAGTAGAAAATTCAAACTAAATTTGAGAATGGACATGAAGACACATCTATAATCTCAGTACTTGGGAAGCAGGAGGATCTTGAAGTTGAAGACCTAGATGGGCTTTATAGCAAAGCCCTGCCTTGTATATATGTGTGTATGTATGTATGTATGCATGTATGTATGTTTGTATGTATGTATGAATATTTAAAATGTGAACTGAATTTCCAGGCAGTGGCAGCCCATACCTTTGGCAGATCTTTGAGTTCAAGATCAGCCTGGTCTACAGAGTGAGTTCCAGGACAGCCAGAGCTATACAGAGGAACCCTGTCTCAAAAAAATTAAATAATAAGAATAAAAAGTGAGCTGTCTTAAAGAAAATATACAAATGAGAGTGCAAAGCAAAACAAGATGCCCTAATGGCAGCAGCCGAAAGACTAGAAACTTCTGGGTGGATAAGGGGTGAAGAGGTACAGACAGCACACAGACACTGGCTGGTGACCAGCTTGAATGGCATCTCATAGTATTCTGTCAGACCACACAGAAACCTTCTAAGCATTCTGTTACAGAGCACAGATTTGCACAATTCAAAAGGTCTCAGGGGTGAGGCGGATAGCTCAGTCTCTGCTATCTTACAAGTATGTGGACTCAAGTTGAACTCCCAGAGCCCATGTGAAAAAGCCAAGCATGGTGGTACACCCTTGTAACTCCAGCTCTGGGGAGGCAGAGACAGGCAGACCCCTGGGCTCACTGACCAGTCAACCTAGTGCAGTTGGAGAGCTCCAGACTAGTTAGAGACAGAGTAGACAGCACTAATGGAATAACACCCAAAGTTGGTCCTCTAGCTTCAGGTATGCAGGAACAGGTACACATTTACACATATGTATACCAATATACACCTGAAGATACCTACCCACACACTCACACCACACAACCCACAACACACATCTCAGAGAACAAAGAAAAAATGTGGATGGTAATGAAGGCATTATATGGATCCTAAAAGTAACCTTGACACCCCTGAAAGTAGCTGGAAGTCAATGAGATGCCCTGAAGAGAAAACAGCTCCTCCTTTGGTCCTACCCATCCAGAGAAGCAGTCTTGAGAAATAGCTGCACAGCCATCCTCTGGGCTCTGGGAACATCCTCTGCCTGTCCCATCTCTGGCTCACACAACGTCCAGGCCATCCCATCACAAAACTATTCCAGCCCCTTTTGTCCCAAGGCAGGGCCAGCCCAGGGTGGAGAAGGGCCTGGATGAGCAGGATTCCTGAGACACGCACTCTGCCATCCATGCTGTAATTGCAAGCTCTCTGCTAAAGGAGCTTCATTGTGCCCAGCTGGAATCTAGGAGCAGGAAGAGCAGGTGAAACAGCTCCAGCTGTTACTTTGCTCCTTCTTCTTTCTCCTTCTGGAACATTCCTGGGGGATCTTCTCAACCTCCTCTCCTCATGTCTCCAGCCAAACCAGCTAAGTGTTAATCTGAATAACTGCTATCCGGCAGCTGTTTGTTATCTGCCTGCTTGGACTCAGGGAGCAACAGTCCCCTTTTATTCTTTTTAATAACATTATTTAAAAAAATATTTTACTTGTATCTACACAAAATAATAAATATTAGAAATCTGTTCTGAAAAAGAACAAAACCCTAATACGGTTTGAATTGAGACAACAATAAATGTTTTAAGTTTTGGCTCCTATTAGTAAAACGTCCAATGGTCTACAGTTTCAGGTGTTGATGGAAGCAGATCCTCACTCATGAGCTCAGAACGTGGACTTTCCCCTTCTTATCTGTGGCATTAGCTCCACTCTTAGACGTATTCTCCTACACAATGTGTCTAGATGATGCCATGGTCCTAGCAGGCCCCACCTCTGAGCACGCGAAAGGAAAAGATTCTCTCCTTAAACAATTTTTAACTTACCAAGTGAGCTGTATTCATGGATTTGGGTCATCGACCCTTTTCTGAATCAAACAATGCAGCCAAGGGATGAAACCATGATCTGCCAGGGCTGGATTCTGCACTTTTTTCTGAACTGAGGGTGCAGCCTGGGCTTTAAAGGCAATATTGAAAGAGAGGAGGGTGAGGAATGATTATCTAAGATCCTCCAGCGCTCAGCACAGGTAATAGATACATGTGGCAGGTACAGAATAGGAACTGGGAATAAATCAGGAAGAAGAAACAAAGGCCATCGTTATTCTATGATGACGGGTTTTCATGTTATATCATCTTGGCCATCTTTTCATACCAATCCAGCTCAGAGGAGTTCCCAAGCCAAGAGCACCAAAGCAGAGGACACTGGGGTGAGAAAATAAGGTTGGCCACCCCTGGCTCCCTTGCAGCTAACCACCAGGCCCTCACCAACCTCAGATCAAACTCCTAAGGTCATTTTAAATTTTACCTGCAGCTATTCATCAATATACCCATACATATCTCCATCTGTCTTCTGATCCATTTATCCATCCACTCATCCAATCAACTGTCCATCCATTCACATATTTATATATTTATCTAACTACTCACCTATCCAATCATAACCTTTTAAACTCTGAAATTGTTCTATCTGGTTCAAATCCAAGTTATAACACTACAGCTATGTGACTTCAGGCAAGATTTTTTTTTTTTTTAATCAGGATATGACTCCAGTTTTGCTACCTAAGATTGCTTTGAGGTAGACCTGGGGGCTCAGGGCTCTAATACTCACTACTCAGGAGGCCAAGGAGGGGGCTGCAATTTCAAGAATTTCATAGGCTTCAGAGTGAGTTTAAGGCCAATTTAGGTAACATCTAAAAACTGTATTTAAAGGAAGGAAGGAAGGAAGGAAAGAAGGAAGTGTAAAGAGGGTTGGAAATATAACTTAATGGTAGAGCATTTGCCTAGCAAGCATGGGACCCTATGTCCAATCCCAGCACCTCAAAAATATAATAATAGATAAATACACACACACCATACCACACACACATACACATACCACACCACACACACACACAACCACATCACACCATACACACACACCACACCACACACATACATACACACTCACACACACATACACACACACTAAATGAAGACAGTTACTAAGTTCTTTGCTGAGGGAAGTGTTTATGAAAGATCTTTGGCAGAGTTTTCTTTGTGTATACGGGAGACATGTGAGTGTGGGTGTGTTTGCAGGTTGGTGCAGACACGTATGAAGGTACATGTGTGCACATGTCCACGTGAAAGCCAGAGGTCAACTATGTGTATTGTTCCTTAGGTGCTATTCACCCCATTTTTTTTTGAGACAATGTATCTCATTGACCTGGGACTCAGTGATTAGGCTAGGGTCCTGGCTAGTGATTTCCAGAGATCCACCCACCTCTGCCTCTCCATTACTGGTATTATGTACCACCATATCCACCTCTTTAAAATTTATTTATTTATTTATTTATTTATTTGTTTGTTTGTTTAAGTGTGTGTGTGTGTGTGTGTGTGTGTGTGTGTGTAGCCCATGCATATATGTGTGTGCACATTAGTGGTAAGGGACACTCACCAGTGCATGTGTGTGTGAAGCCCAGAAGTCAATATTAGACATTTTCTTCTACTGCTCTTCACCTAATTTTTCAGACAGGATCTCTCACTGAACCTTGACTCACTTATTGGCAGTCTTACTGGCCAGTGAGTCCCCAACATCTGTCTCAACCTTCCCTTCATACCCTAGGGTTATGGGTACAAACCACGGGCTCTTTACATAGGTGCTGGGGATCTGAACACTGACACTGAGCCATCGCCCCAGCTGCACATCTGGATGTTTATGTGGGTGCTGGGGATCAAACTCAGGTCCCCATGCTTGAATGGCAAGCACGTTAGCAACCAAGTCATCTCTCCAGCCCCTTGGCAGAACTTTGATAGTGTTGAGTCTCTACTGTTGTTTTCCAACATTAAACACCGCACACTAGATGTTGGCAAAGCAACTTACAGGTTGTTTTGGGAAGGCCTCTGTGTTCCTGCAGGCAGATTTTGGCTATAAGAACGTTGGGACCACAAGGTATTCTGAAGCTTCCTGATTTGAGAGTAGGGAGGAAGGGGAGGAGAGAGGGAGGGAAGAAGAAAGGAAAGAAAGATTCTATTATCTTTAATTTAAAATAGGATAATAAAAGTATTTCTGATGATGATCTCATCCTTCTGTTGTTGAGTCAGAGGTCAACCAGATACCACTGGTGTCCAGGTCGCTGGTCCTGGGGGCTTCAGGTGAAGGTTATTTCTCTTCCTGCTAGCTTTCCTCCAGGTGGCTTTTGACATTCTCTCAGAGCCTGCCACCACCCCAGTTCTATTTGAATCTCTCCTACTTTGAGCTTCTAGGATTTTGCTAACCTTTCCTTTGAATCTTGTTCACATCACTCTACCCACACGCATCCTCTGTCAACCAGCACCCCGGTTCCCTGAAGATTTGGCCCTTACTGCCCTCTTTCCCCCTTACATCAAACTTCTTGAGGCAATAGGATCCCTGGCTCATTCCAGCTTTGGTAAATGAGCACAGAGGAAATTGTAGTCTGTTAAATATGCATACATACCTACCCGTAAGCATCATATGGACCAGGTGGCCAGTGAGCCATGGGATACACAGAATGATTCCCTCTTCCAAGACTTTGCTTTTTAGTCTGTCTCAGACCACATTTCTCTATGGGGTGAAAAGCTTGGCCCTAAGCCCCATTCCATATTGCTTTCATAATTCATTTATGTCAAAATGTGATCCTTCCTCCCAGCATACATTTATCAGATTCGTCAGAGGATTTTAACTGGTTCAGTTGGGTCATGTACCTAGCTGTGAACCAATCACAGTTGGCCAGAGGATGGGGTACTATGATTGGCCCCGTCCCTGTCATATTCCCATTCTTGTTCTGGGTGAGTTTCATCCAAGTCACACGGATCTCCAGAGAATACTGGCTCAGCAAAGAAGTACAAGTCCTCATCTTGAGCAATCTGTACTTGAACTTTGAATGACCCACTCAGTCAGGAGACCTCCCAAGTCTCTGCATTCCTCAGCTCCCCCGACTTTCACCCTCCTTCCTCAGTAGGTATCTATTCCTAAGAGTTTGCCTGGAATGTGAAACACTTCCCAGCCCTTCTCTTCTCCACCTTTGTGCTTGACCCGTGCTGAGTCTCTCTGCCTTTCAGCTTTCCCAGCTAGTCAGCCCTCTTCATTGGCTTCTTACTGCTCCAGACCCAATGTCTAGACATTGCAGCTGCTCCCTCAATACCTCCTCACCTTTCAATACTCACAATTCCGGATTTGTACAAATGGGAGACTTTGCCTTCCTGGGAGTGTCCTTGTCAGCCATTTTGGGGACAGTCATAACAGTCCCGATCGACCAATTAATTATTCTGGCAGGAGCAATGGCAGTGCACGGCTTTTCAAACTTTGATATAATCAAACCTGAAAGGTAGGTTCTAATCTGTTACATGAAAGAAATGTGCAGTTCTGGGCAGCTCCTGAGTGGTGTCAAAGCTGCTGTCCTTAGAAATTCTTAAAGCAGTTAGGGCTTGGCATTCCTTCAGCTCAGTGCTCTTTGGGCAATCCTCAAGGTACAACTCACTAAAGGTATAGTTTGATGCAAAAACTATCAGTGTTCTTCCGTGGAGTTTCTGATCTGTAGGTATATTGGAGGCTAATAGAATATGTAATTCTAACAAGTTCAAAGTGATTCTTATCTTTTGGGATGGTTGGGAAATAGTGCTTTCTCATGTCATTTGGCTTGTGTGACTCACCAGCATCCAGAGTTCCCTGTTGTCCATAGATCTGCCCTTTCCCAGTCTCTTTAACGCTCAGGAGGTGAGATGACCCCCATCCTATAAAGCGAACTCAGGGTGGCTGACATATAGCCTGTAATGTTACCTGGAAGCCCTTTTGTCCTTGCCTTTCCCGTACTAAAGAAAAAGACTTCCAATGCACTTGAGCTCATCTTATCTCCCGGTGCCCCTGCTCTCAGACCGCTCTACTTCTATGGGGTCTTCAGCTCTTCCATAGCTGCCCATCCTCTGCCTGTGCAGATTCTCTAAAAAAATTTTTCTTTCTTGTGTCTCACGTTCCCTCTTCACCACCAAGCTTATCTTTTCTTCTGTATTTCTCCATAGCCTATAATACTATCACTGAAAAGTGATATCACTACATCAGTAAAAACACATTTTAAACTCTCTAAGGCTTCCAGGAAGCTGGGGAAACAGCTCAGTGAGCAAGAGAGCTTGCCTAAGTACAATGATCTAACTTCTAATTCCTAGGACGCATGTAGAAAGACAGACTTGGCTGCCCACACTCCTGTAACACATGTACAAAGACAGACTTGGCTGCCCACACTCCTGTAACACATGTACAAAGACAGACTTGGCCTCACACACTTCTGTAACTGCAGTACTTGGAGACGGAGGGTAGCAGTGGAAACAGGAAAAACACTGGGAATCTCCAGCTTGCCAGCCTACCTAAGAAAACAGTGATGTACTCCAAGGTCAATGACACACCCCTTCTCAAAGAAATAAGGTGGAGCAGAACACTCAGTGTCCCCCTCTGGTCTCTGCTCACACTTCAGGCACACACACACACACACACACACACACACACTACACAAGCCATTTTTGTTCTGAAGTGATTTGAGATGAGTTGCAAAAACAGTCAAGGGGACCCCCATGCACACTGTAGTCAGCTTTCCCTAATGGTACTGTCTCCTGAAACTAAGAGATATTTGTTACAATTAAGAAATGAGCATTGATTATTATATACTGAACAGTTTACTGTTTTCCCCACTAATGTCTTAAAAATCTATGTCTTTAACTCCACAATGATCGAGTCCATTAATTTAATAATTAGCAAGTTCAAATATAAAAAGAAAAAATTATGGGCACTGAATCACATTATCTAAGACTGCAAAATGGATTCGCTGATGAGGTTGCCTGCTGCCAAGGCTGAGTTCCATCCCTAAGGCCTATATGATATAAGGAGTGAATTGACTTTCCAAGTTGTCCTCTGGCTTCAGCAGACACACAATGGCATGGGAATGTATGTGCGCACACATAAATAAACAAATAGGGAAATCTAATAAAAATTTAAAAGATCATCAACATACAACTATTTGCTTCTCTTATAACATTGGGTAAAGTACACACAAGCCACACACACAGTATGCTCACCCACATATATAGCAAAATGTATTCATTGTAATAGATCCTGGAATCTATTTTTTCCTACAAAACTATTATATTGCTGTTCATAGTAGCATCTATAGCTGTAGATCAATTTCATTAGATTATTTCATTTTATTAAAAACTAAATATTTTTTATTTATTAAATAAATGTTTTCATTTTATTAAAATTTAAACCTTTGTGCCTAAAGAGCTGGCTAAAAGGTTAGGAGTGTTTCCTGAAAACCTGGGTTTGCTTTCCAGCACTCCACGGACATTCATGACCACCTCTAACTCCAAATATAAAGGATCTGAAGCTTTCCTATAGGCTGTAAGGACATACGCATAAACACACATACATTCACAAATGCATACATATAGACACACACTCACATAAACACAGACACACAAACACACTCAGACACACATAGTCACACACAGATACACATACTCACACATGAAATAGATAAATAAACTTCTTTTAAAATGTTAACCTTTGAACAGATAGTAGAGTAGTTTCAGCATTCAGTATTCAAAAGGTAGACAAAGGAATTTAGCAAAAATCCTCCTCCTCTTCCTATTTCTCTCTCACCTAGTCCTCTCCTACGGTATTACAAAGACCAGAAATTGTTGGTGGTGTACCCCTATATAATCCCCAATACTCAGGAGGTGGAAACAGGGGACTCCAAATTCAAAGCCAGGGAACCCCAAATTCAAAGCCAGTCTAAATAAATAGAATACTATTTCAAAAAAGAGAAAACATTAAAGCATTGGCAAATTTGGGGATAAATTATTATTCTACTCAGCTAGTCCTTGACTTCTAAATACTTGGGTTGTTTAAACAGGACCGAGTTAGCGCACAGTGTGCACACCCCTTGCCCCTCATTGATTAGGAGCCCATCAGAGGGTGTTCACTTTCAGTATGGAGGACTTTTTCTTTTTTAATTCCAAATTTCTCTCCATGAAGACTTTGCATTCCTTCCACACATCCAGACACACTGGGGTTATCAGAGTGTAGTAAGCACATGAACCATGGGATTAGCATTTTAATCTGCATTTCTTTGGTAACCAGAGAGGTTAGAGCATATTTATTCCATGTGAATCATAGACAAGTTTCTTAAGAAATGACCACATACCCTGTCCTCCTCTTCTTCATGCCTCCATGACTTTTCAACTCCTTACAGGTAGTCTTTGCTCAGACCCTCTCATTCTTAGACTCTGCACATAAGCACATAAGCAGATGAGCCCCTCCCAGACATATCCTATTGAATTTCCTGACTCTGAACATCACAGTCTAGTCCATGACCTTCTCCGGAGCATTGCAGACCAGGCCAACCTATTCAAAGACTTTCTGTGTCTGTTAAATTGAATACGTTTTTGTTCAATCTAACTCTTCTTATAGAATTGACAGTGTTTAAAAACAACACTGAGGAAAAAACCCTCAAACAAACAAAAATAGTTTCTCACTATGAATCCCTAGCTGACCTAGAACTCACTATATAGACAGGTAGCTTCAAACCCACACTCACAGAGATCCACTTGCCTCTGCCTCCCAAATGCTAAAATTAAAGGCATGTATCCCCATACTCTGCCCAAAATATAAAATATATTATAAAATGGAGTTGTTTTTACTAGTCTGCTCCTTCCCTACCCACCCTTTTTTTTTAAAAAAAAAAAAAAAGAAAGAAAAGAAAGAAATCTTTCAAGAGAAGCTGCTCAAGTATTTTTGGGTATGTGGTCTTCTTCTGGAAGGTGTTCATCTGACAAACACAGGCATGGACAAGAGAGGAGGGGCCAGAGAGGCTCTTTATACATTGAATGTAACAGGTATTGTGATATAGTGTAGAAAGCTGAGCAACTTCTAAAAGCGTTTGTCCAATGGTTAGAACAACAGCCCATCTAGACACCTAGGTTTTGGGAAAGACATCTCAAACTTCTTGTGAGTGGTTCTTTCAAACTTCTTTTGGGCTATATTCTGCTCAACATGGTTCTCTGAGATAACTACCCACTAGCTAAATTTAGGGTTATGTTTAAAGGGATAACCAAAAGATGTTTTCTCCTGCTTACAGGAAAGAAGATTAGATTTTCTGAGTAAACAAAGCTTCAGGAAAGATGTCTTTCTTTCTGTCAGACAGGGAATTCCCTGTCTATGTTTCCCATGGCATTCTCTTCTGGAGAATGAGACTGCTTGCTTTGAGAAAATGACGGAAGCAAGCGAGCAAACAAAAAAAAATCTCAAAACCAATTTGGAAATGGTTATTGCTTTTGAGGATAAACAATCCTGAAATTATTCACCATAGTCATGGTTTTGATGTTGCATTGGTGGGTTGGTTTGGGAGTTATTTTTTGGAACAGTGTCTCTCCCATTGTAGCCTCAAATTCACAATCTTCATGCTTCGGCCTCCTGTATATAGAGTCACATGAATACACTCAATCTCATAGTGTGTTTAATAAATGTGTTTGTGATATTTGTTAAAAAGCTGTCTAGGAATCACTTATTACTTTGGGATAATTATTGCAATTAGAAAAGATGCACTACCCCTGAGCCTCTCTTCTCTTTCAAGGGGAATCGCTGCCTTGAGCTTCATCTACAGACATGGCATGTTGGAGAAGATGCAGTTGCAACCAAGTCCAGAACATCTGGGTAAGAGATAGAAGAGCCTGGCAATGTGCTGCTGTTGGCTGGTACATACTAGGGAAGGAGAGGAAGTGACCAAAGTCAAGCAAAAGTTTGCTCTTCTCAGTTCTGAGATGAGTAAGTGTCAACATTCATTAAACCTTGGCTGTATGTATGACATGTCAACTACACTCAGAATCACACCCAGTCCTCACCTTGGCACTGTCAATAAGTACTTATCTTAATCCCATTCTACGAGGAGGGGAAGGAATGAACAAGAGAAAAAGAGATTCTGAGAACTTTAATTCCTTATGTGTTACAGTCCAACCACAACATATAGAGACTTAACTCTTCACTATACCTGACAGTGATTCATCTGTGCAAAAGTCCAGCCATAGACACACCGCTTTCCTGTACCCATCCGAGATTTCTCATCACAACCAAAGAAGATCACACCAGGCCTGGTGGCATATGCCTTTAATTCCAGTACTCAGAAGCCAGACAAAGGCAGATCTCCATTTATTCTAGACAAGCCTGCTCTACATAGAGAGTTCCAGACCAGCCAGAGTTACATGGTGAGATCATATCTCAGAAACAACAACAAATATCAGAGTCTGGCCATTATCTTTCCCTGGCTCACTTCTTGCCCTTGGTCTTGCATTTGAGAGTGACTTCCCAGTGGCTCCTGTTGGCCAACTGCAGGACATTAGCTCTGATTAGAAAAGCATAGTTCTTTTCATTCTCCCAGGACCTGTGGCAATGTCCCACAACCATGGCCCCCAACATTCTTTTTTCTTCAATCATTGACTACCTCTGCAGACATGATTCCCTGAAGCTGGCTGTAAATTTATTCACTAAATAGTCTATGACAGGACTGGAGTTGTAGTTTAGCTGCAGAGTGCTTGCCTAGCATGCAAGAAGCCCTTGGTTTAATTGCCAGCACCTAATTAACCAGGGGTAGCGTGGCACATGCTTGTAATTCCAGCAATGGAGAGATGAAAGCAAGAGAATCAGAAGTTCAAGGTCATCTTTGGCTGTGTGGAGAGTTCAAGGCCAACTTGGGCCTCTTTCCTGTGACCTAAAATAATAATAGTAATAATAATAATAAATAATAATAATAATAAACACTGAGCACTGTGCTTCACATGTGCTTGACTCTCCATCCTATACTGTGATGGAATGGATAAATGTTGGATGGATGGATGGATGCTGCCCATGCTCTGTAACTTACAGTCTAAAGACAAGTCAAAGAATTCCAGATGACGAGCTCCACCATCAGCAGACAACATTTTCTAACAGGGCTCCACTGGGTTTTATGAGGGTAATCTTCCTGGAACTCTTCCTGGAAGAAGGAGGTAGAGCCTGGGGCCAACAAAAGAGAATTGAGGACAAAGAGACAGCAGGTTTCTAAAGAGAGAAAGGCCTTCACCTCTCAATGGAAAATGGGGCAAACAGAGCCACAGCAGTCTAGAAACATGAAGGAGTACCTGCAAGGCACACGGAACTTAGGTCAGACTGAGAACAGAGGGTGCAGAGCCATGGCTTGCTGTAGGCAAAAGATAAGTCCTCAAAGAAGTACAGACTGGGCATAGGAGTCCACACTTGTAACCCCAGCACTGGGACAGAGGAAGCAGGAGATGTGAGTTCAAGGTCAGCCTGGGTTATATAGTGAGACTATTACAAAATAAAAAGAAGAAAAGGAAAGGAGAAGATAAAAAGAGAAGGGGAAGGAGAGATAAGAGCCTGGGGGCATGGCTAAATCAGGAAGTGGTGGGGAAGGTAAAGAGCTGAGTTCAAATCCCCCGTACCCATATAAAAAGCTAGGTGTGATGTGAATACTTGTAACCCCAACTCAGGAGGAAGGCAGGAGGATCCCTGACCTAGCAGAATTGGTGAGCTTCAGGATCAGCAAATGTCCCTGTCTGGAATACAGTAAAACAGAATGACAGAGCAAGATATTTAATGCTCTTCTCCAGTATCTGCATGTATGGGCACTTGCACACGACTGTGAGCATAGACCACATATATACACACACAGTAAGGTGGAAAGTCACAGAGAAAAACACCAAGGTTAGCCTTTGTTCTACACAACCATGAGAGTACACACACACACACACACACACACACACACACACACCAAGAAGTAGCAATGATCAATATATCTCTGTGGTCTCTCCCAGAGATACAGATTGTTGGTGCAGTCTATGGAGAAATAAAGCTTAGGTGTTTTCAAACCAGGAGCCATGATAGGCAAAATAGGGTCACCCAATAAGGCCATCTGGGTGTGTTAAGGAAGGTGTGGTTGCTCCATCTAAATCTGAGTTCTTCCACAATCATGAAAATAAAAAAGAGCATTTGCCACAAAGGGAAAGACCTCCCTGTGCCTGCCTGGTGCGAAGCTCCCTCCCTTCCTAGATTTCTGACTCTTTAATAGGGCAAAGTGAAAGTACAGTAAATATAAACCTTTCCCTCATTCCTTTGCAGGGCAAAAAATATTTAAACAGAGTTTAACCCATCTTAACAGCCAGCATTGAACAAACACAGACCTCTTTCTGTAAAGACAAGCAAACAGAGGAGAACCGGATAATTTATAAAGCAGGGCAAAGGACACCAAAGGAAGAATTAGAGCAGATGTACCTGATACATCATGCTCCTGCCCAGGGAACAGTATTTGGGTGAGGTGATCTAAATTGCAGTCTTCACAGATTTGAGACTACTAAATTGCTCTAGAAAAGCAATTCTTAAGAAGAAAATATTCCACTAGGTGTTGTGGTATACAACTTTAACTCCAGCACTGAAGAGACAGTGGTGATGAATGTCAGAGAATGTGATAAAGTTTCAGGCCAGCCAGGGCTACACAGTGAGACTCAAAAACAATCCCTAGAACATAACAATGTTCTGGAGATGGAGCTCATGGAGCCCCAGAAGCAGCCGCTAAAGTTGGTAGATTACTCAATGCTGTCAAGTTGGTAGACTGAATGAATGGATTTAATTTTTTTCTAAAATCTAAAAGGGAAAAGATGAGGGGGAGAAAAAAAAAAGACAGATCAGAGGGATAAATGTTCTATGATTGGTCCCCCAAAGACCAGAACACAGCAATGGCTCAGAGGATGCCATATGTCTACAAGCTTGGCAGCCCCTGACCTGCTGTCCGCACCGGAGGAGAACTAGAGCTATTGACTCAGTACAAGCCTGTGAAGGACTGACGGTGTGAGTTCTACTCTGAGTCTGAGGGTTCAGAGCCAGGCACAGAATCCCTGTGGGTCCAGTCTAGGGACAAGAGAAGCACATCTCATCTCAAATAAGCTAAGGTCCCCTTTCCTTCCTCTTACTTTTCTGTATCAAGGTCCCCAGGGAAGCAGATTGCAGATACGTGTGTGTGAGAGAGCATTCTACTCCATGGGCCCACCATTTCCAGTGTTAACCTCATCTAGAACCTTCCATTCACATAGACATATTCAGAAATAATGCCACCTATATCTGGGCACCTCATGGCCCAATCAAGTTGCTGCATGAATGAAACATGCACAGGTGCCATCATTTTCACCGTGTCTGGCTGTATAGATTGGGACTGGCCATGTAGAAGAACACAGTAGAAACACACAAGATCACCAATGTCAGGCAACTATATATTTGGGGAACCATCTTTAAGGTTAATTGTCACAGACCAAATCCAACCCTTAACCTTACTACATCTGTCCCTCTTAACTTAATCTAATGAAGAAAAGAAGTGTGTGAGTGTGTTTGTGTGTTGCATGCATGTGGTATGTGTTAGTGTATGTGTAGTATGTGTATGGTGGGACATGTGTATGATGTGTTTTGGTGTATGTGATATATGTTGCTGTCTGAGTGTGGTGTGTGTGATGTTCATGTGTTATATGTGGCATGTGATGTGGATGTGTTGTTTATATGTATATTATATGTTAGAATGTATGGTGTATATGTGTATGGTATGTGTATGTGGTGCATGTGTGTCAGTTTATGCGTGCAGTGTGTGCGGTGTGTATATGGTATGTGTTGATATGTGTACATAGTATGTTTGTGGTATGTGTTGGTGTATATGTTTAGTTAGTGTCTGTTGTTTCATATTGGTGAGTGTGTAGTATTATATAGTATATGTTGGTGTGGTTTTTGCATTGGGGTGTGTGTGTGTATGTGTGGTATGTGTTGGTGTGTGTATTTAGAGTGTGTTGGTATAGTATTTTATTGGTATATGTATGATGCTGTAAAAGAAAATTGAGGCTACATAATGGGAAACTTTAGAAGGCTGACTGAAGAATCTAGTGTCATGGGCAGTTTCGAAGCATGGAACAGTATAACCATCGACTTTTCAAAACAGTATCCCAGCAGCACTGTGGCAGAGAAGAGAAGGAAAAACGTACTGTTGGGGATCTGTTGGGGATGCAGCAGCTGTCTATGCAGTGGCCCCTGAGTTGCTGAACTACATCCAGCAGTTGAAGTGAAGGGCAGCCACACAATCAAAAGACATTTCTAAATGAGATGAACCAAAACTCAGAGTGGACGTTAATCTTACTGTAGACCTCTACCCTATACAACTGCTATTACGCTTACCCTTGACTCAAACACCAACACTGCAACTATTTCATACGTGAGGTGCACGGCCTCAGCAAGTGAGGGACACATAGCCCAGTCATTCTCTCTCAGCTCTAGCGGGGCCCTACTATTTACTGAAAAGACCAGAGCAAGAGCAGAGATTCCCCCCCTCCCTCTCTTTCCCTGTCCCCTGTGTGTGTGTGTCTCCTGCAGAAATACCACCACTCTTTTTATTCCAAAGATATCTTCTTATAGACAAAATGGCTCAAGGAGGCCAAGGTTCATATCTTAAAAGTTGGGAAAGCCTAAAAAATGAATCCATAGTAGCTAAGCATGCATTTACCCCGAAACCATTCCCATAGTGGGTAGGAAGCTCTGACTGACTGCCCAGGCCGGCTTGTAGACTTTTTAACCTCAGAAATAGTATCAGTCTATGTATGAGCACATTCTAAAACAGGGCCACCAATTCCTTCGTCTTCCGTCCTTTGAAAGTCGGGTGTTTACACTTACCTAAACATGGACCAAACTTTCAAACTCATGCATAATCAATCAGATGTGGATGAATGATGTGGGAATGCCTTTCTATATGCTGTAAATATCATTATTTAAATAAAGGACCTGTTTTGGCCTATCACTGGCACTATAGGAGTAGGCAGAGGAATCAGAACATGAGTAGGTGAAGGAGGGCGGAGTCAAGGGAGACACAATCCAGCTGCCAAAGAATCAGCATGTAAGGTAAAGCAGGTGAGCCACGAGCCATGTAGCAGACAGATTAATGGAAATGGGTTGAATTAAGATGAAAGAGCTAGATAGCAATATGCCTGAGACCTAGGCCAAACAGCATGAAATTAATATAAGCATCTGAATCATTTTTGGGGGGGGAGAAAGCAGCCACCTCTGGCCTGCTGGGGCCAGAAACCTCTTACTACAAATGGAGATGGAAGTGCAGCATCCTAGGCTACCTATGCCATAGAAGACATTGCCACTTCTGCTTTGCACTCCTGAGGAGAGCTCACTCTGGGAGTGATGTGCTTCCTACGAACCCTCAGCCTGCTCCAAGGAGGTTGATACAGGGATAAACTCAGAGCTCCAACAGGGCATCTTATGAATGAAACTTTTTGGAAATGTCTCCACCAGCCTCAGGCCCATCTTCAATAACTGCAGCTCCAGCCAATATGTCCATTGTTACTTCATGAGCCTGAACATCTCAGCTGAGCTGCTCCTGATCTCCCATGAAGACAATAAATACTTATTGCTGCCACCAAGCTTGAGGTTACTTTGTTATGTGACCTACAGGCATGTAGTTTGTATCACACTCTTTCCCTTCAGTGTCATGGCTCTTAACTCTCTCATATTGATACAATAAGTAAAATTATTTGCTCTGACTTCTACAATCAGTCTATTTATTTTTATTGCTAGGTCACTAAGTGTCTCCATATGTTGGCTTTTGATGCTATTACAAAATATCTGGTATAAACAACAGATGTCCTTTTCAAAAGCATGTCCTCAGTCACCTGCTTCCTATAGCCAGATCCTGCTACCAGTTTCCACCACATCCCCATAATGCCAGTAAATTAAGAAGTCATCCATCAATTAGGTCAGAACCCTCATGATTTGAAGTCTCTCAGTAATATCACCAATCTAGAGACCAAGCCTTCCAAGTCTTCTCAGGAGACACTTCATTTCCAAGCGGAACTCTCCAGTTCTGCTTTGGTTACAAGCCATGCTGGAATGAATAACCATGTGTATGTCCCTGTGTGTACATGCATACAAAAGATTCTAGGCAACACACACTAATGTGTTTCTAGATAATGCCACCATGTCCCATAGTGTAAAAACTGGAAGACAGCCTATTAGCCATGCTTTGTAGGGTCTCTCACAGCTCTGGGAGTACCCACATTGTCAGATTTTCATTCTGGATTTCCAAAGCAGAATGTGTCTCATGCGCATCTTGTGATGAGGTATGAGTACACTCCTGTCATCAGATATCCAGGGCCCTCAGCAGTGCTTGACACAAACACTGTTGGTTCACTATAAGGTCTTTCATCTCCTAAGGGGTTTCCCATGATCCTCCACCCCTAAGCAAATTCAATTTTTCATCACTAGCCACATGGAATACCTAGAAATACCTCTGTCAACCAATTGTTTCCTGGAAGACTGTGGGCTCTGGAGAGCAGGCTGCCCTCATGCTCTATCTCCCCTGTCTTGCGCTCAGGAAGTCAGCCAGCCAGCCAATAGAGAGCTCAGCCAGGGTACAGAGTCTTCTATAAGGGCATCTAAGAATTCAACACTCTGGAGAAAGTCCCAATGGGACAAAGGGGAACAAGGAGGAAGGGGATGTACCCAGCCTCAGGCCCTGGGCAAGACCTGGGCTGTGAGGACACAGTGGAATAGGGATAAGGATTAGCCTTAGGTTTCCCTCAGAGGCAGTCTTCTTTCAAAGACTCCATGACCAGCTGAGGCCTAAGCTGGGGCCATCTGCTGTCAGCCTAAACTACACAGTGCTCTGCCATCCTGCAGTATTAGGAGCTGGAAATGGAAGGCCCCCAAATACTCAAGTGTTGAAGACTTTTCCCTGCAGCAATGGCCATAGGTGACTCGCTCACAAAGACACTAAATTCATCAATGGGTTACTCCACTGCTGAATGGGCTTCTAGTGTGTGAGTCCTGATTAGAAGAGGTAGGTGGCCTGGGGGAAGAGGGCCATGTCCCTAAGAGATATATTCTGACCCTTTCTTTTTCTCTGCTTCCTGGCAGAGAAGCAGGCTTCCCTCCTAGTGTTCTGCTTCACCACAGACCTAAAAGCACCAGAGCCAGCTGACTATGGAATGGAACCTCCCATCCGGGAGCCAAAATGAACTTTTCCTCTTCTAAGCTAATGTTCTCAAATGTTTTGTCACAGTTAAAAAAAAGTGACAAGCACACCTAGAGATGGAACCTAATACTTGTAGTGTGGAGCAATGTTTACAACATTCTTTCTTGTGTAGAAACCTTTCACCAATTTTTGTCGTATCTACAGGCCATGTCCTTAATGCTGTAAACATCTACTGATAGATGTGTGTCACTTTCAACACGTTTATAAATTTATAAAAACAAAACATGTTCATTACCACCCAGTATCAGCTGTGGATGTAGACTCGGATAAAAATGAACAATATGTGTAAGCAGTGCTCTCCTGCAGAAATCCTAATTGGTGTTACTAATAAAAAAAAAATGGTGGCAGATAGTGGGGGAAAGCTGAAAAGATCAGAGAGACAGAAAAACAAGCCATAGCCACTTCTCACCTAACCACCCCTCGGGAATCCTCAGACTGAATGCCTCTTTAGTCCTCAACAAAAAGGGCAGGAGGTCAAAGGCCAAGGGCTGAACTCCTGCCTCCTCTTCCCACGCTATCTCACTTCCTGCCTCAACTTTCCTAGTGTTCGGATTAAAGGTGTGTACCACCACTGCTTGGCTCTGTTTGACCTTGAACTAACAGAGATCCAGAAAGATGTCTGCCAGGACTAAAGGCAAGGGTTACCACTCCCTGATCTTCACAGCTAAACCTATGAGTGGCTCTGTCCTCTGATTTTCAGGCAAACTTTATTAAATACACAATCTATCACCACAGTGATCAGTGATGCCATTTTCTATGGGGAGGGGGGAAGCAGGAACAAGAGCCGGAGTATAGAAGTGGGAAAGCCCCTTCAACACTGAATCTAGACCTTTTCTGACGTTCAACATTGTTATCAGTGTTGATAAGCTTTCCATGAATGAAGTCAGGAGCTTTCTCAGAATGCTTTGTCACTTCCCACGTCTGTCCCAGCTCTCCCCGAGAGGGCCTCATTCTCAGCCCCCATAGTGCTTTAGTGTGACATAGGTTCTAAACAGAGTGTGGGTGGTTGGCACTTGCATGCTAGAACTTCCAAACGGTAGCTTCCTCTTTCCCTTTCTAGCTCACTGAGCAGTGACCTCTTGAAATTTACATCCCAAAGAGCAAGAGTGTCCTGTGCTCTACTGGAGAGCATGGTAGAGAGCTGCCCCTGCCCCCCAGACAACCACAGAGAATTAATGAACGAGAAATGCACTTTCATCTCACCAGTGCCATTGCACGCCTGGGTCTATTTGTTACAGCTGCTCAGCCTGCTGTAACACGCCTGATACAAGTGTAAACCTGGGGTAGTTCGTGAGCCTTTCTGAACCTTACTAGAGTGGGCCTCACCCCCCATGCCCTCACAAAATGGTTTTGAAAGTTAAATGAGAAAATGTGATATCTATTTAACTGATTCCTCAGACAAGAATATGTGTTGTTTTTGTTTACTTTGTGATTCTGTGAGTGTTGTATATGTATGTTTGTTAGTGTGTGCAGGTATGTGTGTATATACGTGTATGTGTAAAGATGCATGTATCTCTGTGTGTGCAATCACATGTGTGTGTGTGTGTTTGTATGTGTGTGTGTATCCTGTATGAATGTTAAAGGATAACCTCAGATGTACTTTCTCAAGTGTCATTCTGGTTTTTCATAGTTGTTTATTTAAGATAAAGTTTCTCATTGGTTTGGAGCTTGCCAGTTCAGCTAAGCTGACTGGCCAGAGCACCCAAAGAATCTGCTGTTTCCCCCTCCCCGGTACTAGGATTGTAGGCAGACCACTGTGCACTGGCTCATTTCTATGGGCTCTAGGGATCAAATTCAGGTCTTCTGCTTATATGACATGCATACAGACTGAGCTGCCTCCCATCCTTTTAACATTTCTGGAATCTATCGGTTTAAATGCATTAACTATGATAATCTCTTTGCTTTTTTTTTATTCGTCTTTTTCTGGGAAGCTCTTGTATACAAATAGACGGCATCTTGGAGTTGAGGAAAGGCCATTAGATAAAAGTCACAATCAAAACCCAGGAATGAGCAGCTATAACCAGCTGAACTAAAGGCAGCAAACAAGAGACTTGTTGACCAACAATGGCCCCAACATGCTTCCATTAACTGGATCATTTGTTTTGATGGGAACTGTTTTTTAGATATTTTTAATTTTTTTGTGTGTCTGTGTACTTGAGTGCAAGTGCTGCCAGAAGCCAGAAGAGGTAGCTGTCAGATCCCCTGGACCTGGAGTTGGAAGTTGTTAGTCATCTGATGTGGATATTGAGATATGAACTCCTGTCCTCTGCCAAAGCAATGTATATTCTGAACCATTGAGCCATCTCTTCATTTGAGTAAATGGCCAAAACAGTAAACTAAAAGACTTCATAGCCCCATCACCTTTAAAAAACCCAGCTGTCATCCTCCTTGTGATGCTGTTTCATGAATAGACAGAAGTTCTTAGTTTTAAGATATTCCAAGGTGCCATATACTTGGGTTTGTTCTACTGTGAGTGGCAATGATGCCTGTGTGATCGTGATGCTTCTGGTTGCCTGCAAAAATCCATTTTCCCTTTGAAATATGTCAGCTCAGTAACTTTCCTTCCCCGCCTGCTCTACTTGGGGATAATGCAGCTCAGTCCCTGGAAATGTCTAGGGGAAGAAAGAGACTTCTGAGAAGTTGTTCATTTCCTGCTAAAATGATTGGCTTATTGGTCCTTCTCTTCCTTCTCTTTTGTGTTTGATGCCAGTTGGTTATATGGAGCTGCAGCAGTCACTTTGCAACCATGAGGCAAAGGCCAAGAGCAAACAATGACATCAGCAGCAATGAACCCAACGCTAGCGCCTGCTAGTTCCCTGTGTATTTGCTATGTGATGTAATGACTTTCTGTGGATAGCTTTCTGTGACTTGAAGTCACTTCCTTCTTCTTCCTATGATTCTCCACACTGCATTTGCTTGGCTCATCTTCCTGTGACCTAACTAAGCACATGTTACCCTCAGCAGATGCTTGCAAAACCTTCTGTTCTGGCTTTTTAACAAAACATTCTTAGATTTATATATTTTATCATATGTGTATGGGTGTTTTGTTGGCATGTATGTCTGAGCAGCACATGCATGCCTGATGACAGATAAGGATATGACAGCCCCTGGAACTGGAGTAACAGATGGCTGTGAGCCGCCACGTGGGTGCTGGGAACTGAACCTGAGTTTTCTGAACAAGTACCAAGTGCTCAGCCAGTAAGCCATCTCTTCAGCCCTCTATCCTGGCTTTCAGAGCCTCCAAAACCCTGCCAGGGCTCCTGGCTCCACTCATTTTTAAAAAAACTTTCATTAATACACAATAACTACACATTTATTGTATGTAATATGGTGTTTCAAGTACATGTGAAATACAGTGTGTACATATATGCATTGCGTAATGTTTGTATATAAGTTGTTTTTTTTTTCTTTTTCCATTTGTATGTGTGAGCCTGTGCATGTGCATACATGTGTGCATGGGTGTGGGCATACATGTGCAGGGAAGGCTGTGTGTGCATGCAGGGCTAGCTGATACTGCTGGTCAATATAGCCAGTGTGTTCTGAGGATCTCATCTCCCTGTCCTCTGGGACTGGACTTACAGATGAACCTCCACACCCAGCCAGAATTTACTGAGTTTGGGGATCTGAACTCTGGTCCTTGTGCTTACACTGGCAAGTACTCTAACCCTGGGTCCATCTCTCCAGCCTCATCTGCTGTGTGTGCATAAGCAGCCCACCTGTTTTGTCTGGCCTGAGCTGCCAGTGACACTGCCAGGAATCTGGGTAATTAGCACATCTATCACCTCAAACATTTAACCATTTCTCTGTTATGAGAACATTCAAAATCTATTCTCACATCCTGGACATTTAAAACTCCATTCACAGAGTCAGAGACAGCTACTGTTCCTACTGTTAGGAGCCCCACAAGAAGACCAATCTATACAACCGTCACATATGTGCAGAGGTCCTATCTTGTTAGTCCTTGTAAGCTCTCTGGTTGGGAATTCAGCCCCTGTGAGCCCAGGCTAGCTGATTCTGTGGGTTTTCTTGTGGTGTTTCTGGCTGCTATGGTTCCCCCAACCCTTCCCCCCTTCTTCCACAGGATTCCTGGAGGTTTATTTAATGTTTGACTATGGGGCTTTGCATCTGTTTCCATCAGTTGCTGGGTGAAGCCTCTTTGGTGATAGTTGGGCTAGGCAATGATATAGCAGACTATCATTTCACTGTTACCTGCTTTTGGGACCCTTTCTTCTTAACAGATTTCCTCATCCAGCCTCTGTAGGAAAGGGGGTGCCTAGTCTTACTACAACTTGATATGCCACGGCTGGTTGCAAACATAGGAGGCCTGCCCTTTTCTGAAGAGAAAGGAGAAGTGGATGATGGAGAGGCTAAGAGAGGAACTGGGAAGGCAGGAGGGAGGGAGGAGAAAATGTGATTGGGCTGGGAAACATTAATTAACTAAAAATAAAATTCCATACACTTGGGGCTGGAGAGATGGTTCAACGGTTAAGAGCACCGTCTGCTCTTCCAGAGGACCCGGGTTCGATTCCCAGCACCCACATGGCAGCTAACAACTGTCTGTAGTTCCAGTTCCAGGCAAACACCAAGGCAAATAAATAAATAAATAAATAAATAATAAAGTTTAAAAAAAAATTCCATACACTTCCGCGATACACAATTCACTCTGTTCCTCATTAGTCTGCTTATTTCTCTGCCTGGAATGCCAGGAGATGTGCCCATCTGTTGCTGAATTCTACATGAACTGTAATATTATCTACACATAAAGAGAACTGAAAGACATTCTCAGATGTGGAAAGATTGGCGTTATCAGAGCTGAAATGGGAAAAATCCATCTGTGACATAGTGCAGTTGTCTTCAAGTAAATGTTATGGCAGCAGGATTACTGTACTCCAGCAAACAGAACCAAGTTCAAGGAAGAAGGGAGCACCTGGTAACCACAGGGGTCAAAAGAAAGATAAAGGGAACAAATTATCACAAAAACTGAAAGAAACCTCCTCAAACCACTTAAGGGTGGGACCAAAGAAAAGCAGCAAATCACCTCCATCCAAACAGCTAGTGATCACTAGCCCAGAAGAAACACACATAACAGAGGAATGGCCAGAGCATAGATGTTTACCCTGCTACAATTAAATAGATTTAACTAACAAAAGCACATATGTTTACCTAACAAACACATTTAATTAGCTTATTATTTTACTAACCAATGTACACATATACTTAATTGATATTTACATGCAATATATTTAATATTATATATAAAACACTTAGCTGACATAGATGAATTCCTACATGAACTAAAGAAGACAATCTAATAATATCTGGTGTTTGAGAGGATGAAAAAGACTCTCTGATCACTTCTGGGAAGCTCTGTAAATGGGTGCGACTTTTGTGGTATGATCCTCACAGCCTCTATTTTAACATATGATACATACAACAAGGAACTCTCCAGACATCCCCGGACTGTAGGGCCCATCTGCTTCCCAACAGGTTTCCATAGGGTGGTGAAAGCCCAGCCCACTCATGCCGACGTGCCCATTCTGACCTGAGTAGACATCTTGCCAGGGTGCACAGTCCAATCTTTGTATTTTTATGATGATGTTGCTTTGTCTTGTGATCAGAAAAAATGATTTACACATACACATGATTAAACTATTGGGGGACAGTCTATCCAATAATGTTAGGTGGATCCAAGCAACAACAGTCTGGGTCTGGTGGCCAGAACAAGCAGGCCAGTGAAGAAACACCCTTCCTGGAGTACATCATGTTCCTGTCTGGGTGTGCCATGTCATAGGTACTCATTAAATGTTTGTTGAATGAATAAATTAATGTCGATCCCCCATTGCCTTGGGAGATAAAGTTCAAGTGTGTTTGAAAGGGCTCCAAGTGCCTATGTCTAGTGTTAGAACCATCATTTCCACTATTCAGGCTGATATGCTCACTGGTCCTCATCTCCACCATCTCTTTCTTCCCCTATACTTCAGCCCAGGTCTTCTTCCATGGGTGAGAGGAACCAACCTATAAGATGCCAGGGTCACACTAGGTCCATCTCTGGACCTTCTCCATGCTCATTCTTTACCCCATCTCGCTTTATATATTAGTCCTTTTTATTTTTTTAAAAAAATTTGTAGGTGGTAGTGGTGTGTGTTGTATGTGTGTATGTGTTGAATGTGTGATGTGTGTGTGAGAGAGAGCCCAAGGTCAATATTGGATGTCTTCCCTCAATTGTTCTCCACCATTACACTTTGCGACAGGACCTCTTTGTGAACTTCAAGCTCACTTATTTGAATAGCCTGGCTTGTGAGCTTCAGAGATTTGTCTATCTTTCCCTATCATGCTATAGTTCCAGGCACACACCGTCATGCTGGGCTTTTTATGTGGGTCCTGGGATCTGAACTCAGAAAGCACCTTACTGACTGAGCTATCTGCCCAGACCTACTTACTTTTCTCTGCTGCAAATCTTGTGTCCTAAGAAGATCCATCTGGTCATGGTAGAGCATTCCTAACACCCCAGAACTCTAGAGGTGAAGGCAGAGGGATTGTGAGTTTAAGGTTGACTTGGGCTACATAGTGAGACTCTGTCCCTTAAAAAATAAAGTAGAAATTACACACAAACATAGACACTCACATATGTATGTCTATGTATGTATACATGTGTATATATATATATATACACATACACATGCACCAGCAAGGGCTCATCTCTAGCCCTCATTTCTTCTATATAACTGGTAATCTATAAATATTTATTGATTTTTGATTTCACTATCTTTCCCTTCTGTTCGGGAATCATCGATTAGATTCTCTGTTAAGCTTTGTTGCCCAGATACATATCTAGGAAGATAGACTTGTGTGGAAGGGATAAGATGATGTTTCCCCAAGGAAAATTGGCAATAGAGCTGGCAAGTGGGGTGTGAAAGAGAATGAGACAAGGTGGGGTGTGTCATCAAGAGATGGGGCAAATTATACAGAGCAACTGAATTCTTGTTTTGTTGCTGGATATGGAATCCAGTGCCTTCCATAGGGTAGGCATAGTCCTACTGCTGAACTACGACCCCAGATCTATAGAGGATTCCTGAGACCTAGTTCTCCAGGGGAATTTTAGGAACAATATGGATAAGACCCTAGTATTGACCCAATGGGTCAGGAGCTTCATATCCACTGAGTTCCTTCATTGATTGTGGCCTGCTCTTAGGACACAGGGACCTCAAGTTATTGTTGTATTTCTGGGATGAGCAAAAAAAGCAGGCCCCAGCAGCCTGAGGATAGTTCTTCAAGGGAAAAAGGGCATACTAGCTTCAGCATAAGAAGCACACAGGAGCCCACACTAAACCAAAAGACAAAAATCAAGAGAATAGATGGGATGGAACTGAAGAATCCATACCTCATTTCAGTAACAGTAACTTACTGTCTTACATTGTAGACACACTGTAGAACTTACTGAGACATAGGCTTAGTCTTCAGGAATCCAGTTCTGATGTCTTGAAAGAGACACAACTGCATATGATTATGTCGTACGTATCCAAGGTGAGAAGTCCATCAGCAGAGGTGGTGGGTGGGGGCCCAGAGAAGACTAGAATTGACTCAGCCACGTGCTTCCTGAGCGTGACTTAAGATTTTAGAGGATGAGTAAGGGAAAGAGGGAATTCCTAGCAAGAGAACAGCATGTGCATGCACAGAGAAACAGAAGTCCACATTTGTTTGGAATTGGGGAGTAGCTTGCTGTAATGAGAACACAGGGTGTGGGAGAGAGGAGGTGAGCTGGAAAGTAAGGTCATAAAGACAGGCTGAGATGGGGAAGAGCCTTTGACACCTGCTACGAGACAGTGACACTTTAAAATGAGTCTAGTTATGATTAAAGAGCTATTTTAGGAACAGGGTGACCATATAAACCATGTGCTGGGTACCAGATGTTCTGAAAGCCCAGCATCCATGACCTAACCAGGGAGTTCTGTTTCTCTAGAAACAGTGATTGGTTCAGAGATAAGCAGATAACCATAGTAGATGCTGGAAAGTTGGGTTTGGAGCTATTGGAACTGCTAAATTTGCACATTCAGTGGATGTGCAAATTTAGGAAGTCCTAAAGCAATATTTTTTAAAAAATAAGTGAAGGCTAGGAATACGGCTCAATTAGTATAGTGCTTGCCTAGCATGTAAGAAGTCCTGGGTTCCATCCCCAGTACTGCCTAAAATCAGATATGATGGTATACTACTGTAATCCTAGCACATAGGAGGTAGAGAATCAGAAATTCAAAGTCATCCTTAGCTATATCGCACCTGTCTGGGCTACATGACACTAAGAGAGAGAAAGAAAGAAAAACAGACAGATACAGAGACTGAGGATATAAAGATATACAGTGTGGCTTCTTGGGACACTGGTCCAGTACTTAGTCCAGCTGGACACAGGAGTATCAGTGCTCCCTATGTGACTATAAAGATGAGTTAATCACCTATACTCACATTTTATTATTTGAAAGAGAAAAAGCCCTGCGTTAATGCTGAGGGTAAGTCTTGCACAATGTGGAAGTGTATAATTATAATCCCAGCTACATGATGAGATGCTATCTTTAAAAACAAAACAACAAAAAGCTGATAATATGTTTTCTAAACCAAGATTGAAAGAATTCTTCCAGATATACAACCAAATCACTTCACAGTGGAGGATGAATGACATGAGAATACACCTCAACAGCACTGTCAACAAGAAATTTCAAAGAATACTGGGCAATTTGGAGCAAGCTGAAAAAGAACATCCATCACCACACATATCCTGTTTCTCAGCTCCATGTAAATCACCCTATAAAGGGCACATCATGTCCTCTCTGGGCCAAGAATTGGAAGCACAAGTAGGCTTTGATGATTGTTCCCACTGAAGCCCATCATGGATGTTTGGAGAAAAGAAGGTCCCAGCAAGGCTCTCCTAAACCCCCTGTATCTCTCTATATGAGTGTCTGAAACCCTGAGGACTCCAGGGACATGAGTCAGCCAAGCCCCTCTGGTTACCAGGACTCAGCTAGCTTTCTGGGTAAGAGCATGTGCCAAGAAAGCCAGGAGTCAAGGAGGGATTCAGAGAGAAATGCACACCCGTAAACAATATTATTAAATAAACTAGCAATTCTGAAAGAAATGTACTGTCCATTCATGTCAAGGACAGGGGAAACAGAGATGAGTCAAAGGGAGGCAGAAGGCTCCGTGATAACAGAGCTCAGGGCACAAGCGTGAGGCCTGAATTCAGATTCCCAGCTAGGGTGGGAGGTAGGAAGATGGATGGGGCTTGCTGGCCAGCCACCCTAGCCAGATTCAGTGAGAGGCTGTCTTAAGAAGACAAATGGAGGGCGATAGAGCAGGACCCCAGAAGTCTGTCCTCCTCTGGGGTCTTAGCATGCACTGGCATTCATACCCACACATACATGTGCATGTAAGTTTACACACACAAACACACAACCGGTAAGAGGAAGAAGAAAAAGATGAAAGTGAGGAAATTGGAAGAATCTTAAATAAGAGCTGTTTATTGAAAGGACTAATACAGCTATGCATGCAAATATGTGCATTCCTGCATGCATGCATGTGCATGTGTAATGTATGTGTGCATGTAGTATGTGGATGTGTGTGCACATTTATGAGTGTGTGATTATAAACATAAAATCTCATCTTCTTCCTAATCCATTTCTAAGATCCTCTATTTGTATATTTTACGTCTAGAGCCTTCTTCTCTTTGTTGTAACTATTACAGAAATCTGATAGTCATTATTCTAGTCAATGTAATAATGGAATACTGAAGGAGGGAGTGGTGAAGCGGGGTGTCATGGTTTCATTTCCTGTTGCTTTGATAAAAAGCCCTGACAAAAGCATCTTAGAAGAGAAAGGCTTCATTTTGACTCATGGGTCAAGGTACAATCCCTCACAGCAAGGACATCACCAAGGCAGAAACTTGAAAATCTGGCCTCGTCAGAGTCACAGACAGGAAGCAAGGGCAAATGAATACAGGTTTTCAGCTCATGTTCACCCCAAGATGTCCTTTTCTGGGAATCATCCCTGTAGTTAAGAAAGGACTGCTCACATCAAATAACATCAAGACAATCCCCATAGAAAATCTCAGGCCAACCTCAATTTAGATAATCCCTCTTCCCAGGTGCGACCAAGGCTAGCTAACACCATCACACTAAGGATGACATTTCATGTGGAATAGGGTGATGCCTTGGCCCAGAAGGGCTCCTGTTTGGGGGAGGGGGACACTTCATGTGGAGGTGATTCAGATTTTTAAAAAGGACTAAGCAACATGATTAAAATCCCCTCTCAGGACCAGCAAGAGAACTCAGTGAGAAAAGCACTTGCTGACAAGCTAGAGAACCTAGGTTTGACCCCTGGAACCCACATAACTGGAGGGAGAGACCTCCCTCCACAAAGCTGTCCCCTGAACACACCTTTAATCCCAGTACTCAGGAGGTCGAGGCAGGAAGATAGAGTTCAAGGCCAGCTTGGGCTACATAAAAGATCCAGAGTGGGAGGCTGGAGAGATGACTCAGCTGTCAGAGAATACTTGCTGCTCCTGTGAAAGCATCTAGATTCAGTTCTCAGCAACCATACTAGGCCGCTCACAAACACCTATAACTCCAGCTCTAGTGGATCTAGCGCCCTCTTCTGGCCACCATGAGCACCTTCACACATGTGGTACATACCTACATAAAATCAGGCACACAGACCATACACACGAAATAAACTCTTTATTAAAGAGAAATAGGTGACTTGTGCGATTGATTTTAAAATGTACATTAAAAAGATTAAAATTAGGGGCTGGAGAGATGGCTCAGAGGTTAAGAGCTTTGACTGTTCTTCCAGAGGTCCTGAGTTCAATTCCCAGTAACCACATGGTGGCTCACAACCATCTCTGATGACATCTGGTACCTTCTTCTGTATAATGTATATATAATAAATAAATAAATCTTTAAAAGCAAAACAAAAGACCTGCAAGAAACCCAGATTCAATTGGGAAAATGAGTAGAGATTTGATGGCATAAAAATTCAGACTTTAAGATGACATTCTGTTGCAGTAAATCTTCCTTTTAAGGTTTTCTCTTTTAAAGGTTTATTTGTATTCTTTTAGGCTATGTAAAGATGTGTATTGTGCATGTGGCACGTGCATATTAGTACAGCAGTGTGTTTGTGTATGTGTGTGTGTGTGTGTGTGTGTGTGTGTGTGTGTATGTGGTGCCCTTGGGGACATGCACGTGAGTGCTGAGATGTGTGTATAGGGGGTGCGCATGGGTATGCGCACATAAATGCAAAGGTGTGGGGGGAGAGGTTACAAGGGTACAGATGCCTGCAGAGCTATGAGATGCCCTGAGTTACAGATGGCTGTCTGATTCATTATATAGCCCAGAGAACCGATCCTCCTGTCTCAGCACTCAAAGTCCTAAGACTATAGGTATGTGTTAGCATGCCCAGCTTTAATCATTAACTTTTCTTTAGATATACAGAACCCAAAACACTCACTGACCCATAGATAGCAGCTGCCCCAGCAGAAAATCATGCCAGCACAACTTTTAACTACACTGGTGTCTGTTTATGTGTATATCACCCATATCACCCTTTATAATCATTGCCCCCGCACCCTGGGTAGGTGGTGTTTGCCGATGATGGCTGCCATCTTCTTTGGCTTGATAGCTTTTTAAGTAAATCAGTTTCTTGACTGAACTGAACTTAACTATCCTTGAGTCACTGGCTTCTTCCAGTGATGAGCAAGAAACACAGGTTCACAGTTACATCCTCAATGCCTGTTAATGACTTTACGCTTAGACCCAAAAGAATTCAAGTATATAGTGTTTTCCTGTATAGCTTCTGAGCCTCACTTTTTCAACTGGTCAAGGGATTTATGTTGAATCACCCTAACACAAAATGTAGCCTGTTGTAGAATATTATTTTAACTATGGAAAGACGTGTTACATTTGTTTATGCTCCATTTGTTTAATTATGTAAAGATGTGTTGCATTTGTTTCACCTTGCCTGCCTTAGGCACCTGATTGGTCAAATAAAAAGCTGAACAGCCAATAGCTAGGCAAGAGAGAGGTAGGTGGGGCTGGTGGGCAAAGAAAATAAGTAGAAGAAATCTAGACTCAAGAGAAAGAGGAGGGGGAAGAGGAGGGGGAAGAGAAGGAGGAGAGAGAGGAGGAGGAGGGTATGAAGAAGAAAAAGAACACTCGGGGGTCAGAAGAAGGCAGGCAGCCAGCAGCCAGCCATACATGAGAAGCTAGAAAGTAGGATTTACAGAAAGAAAAGTAAAAATCCTAGAGGCAAAGCATAGACAAAGAGAAACAAATTAAAATAAGAGCTAAGAGAAGACCAAGAATTCATAGCTAACTTACAGTTCTCTGTGTCATGATATGGGAGCAGTTGGTGGCCCAAAAGAAATCCTGTTACAGCAGCCCAGTGCTTGACATACAGTCAGAACTGAAGAAAGACTAGCTAACTCAAAGAGTGACAGTTTACGGTTTGTTCTGAAAAGAGTTCTCTGCCCCTCAAATACTGTACAATGACAATCTGTTACTGTTATAATCAAATTATATTTTTGTTCTATTTTTTTTAAATGACTCAAAAGTTTAATGGCTAGAAAGAGATCGCAAGGAGGGAGGGTGAAAGGAGAACACACTGGATGGTTGGGCTGGTTCAGAAGTGTCTGTGAGTGTGTGTGTGTGTGTGTGTGTGTGTGTGTGGCTGCACATGTATAGGAGTGTATGAGTACATGTGTGTACGTGCACATTAAATCAGATGTCAACTAGGTGTCTTTCTTCAGAAACTAGTCGTTTTGGTTTTGAAACAGGGTTTCCCACTGGATGCTAGAGTCCCTGCCCAGTGATCTCCAAGGATTCACCTTCTCCACTTGCTCCCCAGCACTGGGATTACAAGCATCCACCACCACATATCACTTTTCCACGTGAGTCCTAAGGGCTGAACTTGAATCTTCACACTTATACACAGAACCACCTCCACAGCCTAGCTCATGAGACTGCTGTCTGCTCCCCAACTTCTTCATCTCAGGCAGATACAAGGAGAACCAAGACTGAGTGACTGTGAGTGGCTGTTGTCCCAATGTGGTGCTGGAAGCAGACCAGTAGAAAGCTGAGTGTGACACAGGCCAATCAATGTCAGAATTTTGGTGACTATAGATAAGTATAGTGGGTGTTCCTTGTGACCTGAAACCTCAAGAAAGTGTTCCATATAGGATGTCTGGGCTGAATCTTGAATGGTAAAGACCTAATTCACCACTGATGGGAAGAAAGAGCCCAGAAAGAGAACACAGCATCATCAGAAGACACCCACCCACAGAAGGATGCAGTCATCGGGGTGAAGGAGGGTGTCCATGTTGACTCTCCTCTGAGTGGGCATCCAGAAAGCTGGAAGGCTGATCTGTGAGTTGTGAGGGTTTTGAAAGAGTGTTAACTCACCTGGCCCACGGGAGCTGATTAAAGGCCCACCCAGGGTCTGGGAGATGACATGTATCAGCATGTGAATGAGTCCAGATGCTCACAGAAGCTAAAGGCATTGCATCCCCTAGAGATTGAGTTACAGATGGTTGTGAGATGTCTTAGATGGGTGCTATGAATTGAGCTCTAGTCCTCTGGAAGAGTAGCAAGTGCTCTTAACCACTGAGCCACCTCTCCAGCCCCTGCTTGTTCTACTTCCTCTTCCTCCCACTCCCTCTTCCTCAGTAAGGACCCTTGTGACAGCATTGGACCCACCTAGATAAGCCAGGATAATTCTCCATCTCAAGGTCAATTGACTGATCCCCTCTGTAGCTTTCATGCCTCTTATTTGTCATGTAACATATTCCTGACTCCCAGCAATTAAACCCTGGATATATCTGGGTGTTGTTCTTCTGTCTACCACAAACACCAGCCATGCTATAGAGTAGGGCATGAATACCACTTGGTGTGGTCAGGAACAACTCCTCCTTAATTTCCATCCAGAGCTTTTTGGTTGAGAATCACTGTATATCCTGAGAGATACACAACACTGTAGCCTGGGTCCCGGCACACCAACGGAAAAGAAAGCCTAGGTAGGATTTCCTGTCATTTGCATGGTCTGGTCAAAATAATTTAGTCTCATCTTCTGGTTCTATACCTGGGCCAGAAGAAGAGTCTTACGGAGTGGGGATGGGGGAGGTGAGAACCATCTGGTGCCTTCTAACTGCACCTGCCTTTTTAAAAGCAATGACTAGCACAAAGTCCTAAAGTGACCTTCCTCTTCCCATCATCCCTTCTACCCTCCCCAACCAGGTAAATCCATCCTTTGTCTCACACAGTGGACAAAACATAATATAACACAAAAAGCAGGTAGGAATTTAAACATCCTATGTTTGGGGCAACGAAGTCCTGGGGGTTAAAAGCATCAGTTTCAAGGTGACAGGCTTTAGGATCTGAGCATGACTTCTCAGTCACCATGATGCTGGGAGGTTGGAGTGTTTTCTACCGTTACCCTCCACTGACTAGATCTTCCAGCTGTATTTTCAACAGGAGGTTTCTGGTTATGCAATAAGCATCCCAGAATGTGGAAACAGATCAGGCATCAGCCAAGGTCATGATGAGGTCTTCATCATGATCAAACAGGTTGTAAGCAACTTTCTGAGCTCTTTGGTCCACTCCTGAGCAGAAATTTAAAGATGGGTATTTTTGTTCTTTTGTTTGTCCACTTGTTTTTAAAGATTTATTTTATTTTTAATCATGGGTGCCATGTGGAGACCAGAGGTGTTGGTTTCCCTGGGATTAGAGTTACAGGCAGTTGTGAGCTACCTGATGTGGGTATTGGGACTTGAACCTGAGTCCTCTGTAAGAGAAATACACCTTCTTAACAATTATTCTGTCTCTGTAGCCCCTTTAAAGAATTTCTTAATTTTAGGGCTGGAGAGATGGCTCAGAGGTTGGGAGAACTGATTGTTCTTCTAGAGGATCTGAGTTCAGTTCCCAGCAACCACATGGTGGCTCACGACCATCTGTGATGACATCTGGTACCCTCTTCTGTATACTGTATACATAATAAATAGATAAATCTTTTTTTAAAAAGAATTTCTTGATTTTATTATCTTATTTTCTGTGTGTGTGTGAGCACACATGTGTGCTCACATGCACACAGATTAAAGCCCACGCGTATATGTGCAGAGACTTGAAGTCAATGCCTGTTATCCTTCTCCATCACTCTCCATCTTATCTTTTGAGACAGGGTCTCTCCCTGAACCTGTAGCTCTACACTTCTGCCAAACTGTCTGCCCAGGAAATCCCCAGGATCCACTTGTCTCTACACCCCAGCACTGGGGTTACACACACCCCACCATACCTGGCTGGATGCCCCACTGCCAGGAAGCCAGGCCAACAACCAAGATCTGTTACTTTAATACCCTGAGGGTCCCTGGTGTCTGTTTTGCCTCTGCTCTCCAACAGTGCCATCTGTAGCTTGAACCTACCATCTCCTATAAACAGCCCCATATCCTTTCTAGCTTGGTCCAACACTCTCTTAAGCACACAGAGCTGAATGAACATCATGATCTCTGACCTGGAGACCCACACGACTTTAAATGGAAAGCTGAGATAGTGTGTCTGAATACACAATGACTTTGTTTTCTTGTCACTGGCCCCTAAACAACCATTTACACTCTAGTAAAGATTATAAGCACCATGGGATGATGATCAAGTACACAGAAGAATGTCTGTAGGTTATACTCAATCAACACCTGGGGTTTAGAACCTGTGCTGGGGTCCTGGCATTCATCCCCTTGAGATACTGCCCTAACCCTAACCCACCATTCTCAGTGTAGAGACTCAAACCCTCATATGACCTACAAGGCCCGTTATATCTTGGCTTCTTTCTGCCTTTCCCGTCTCTGTCCTTCATTCACAGAGGCCTCCTGCAGCAAATGCTCTGCCCTCCCGTCATCCCATCTTCTCCAGTCAGTCATCTGCCTGCTTCTACGGACTAGAACATGCTTTATTCAGTTAGAGAGGTCCCTCTAGCATTTAAAGTTGCTTATCTCGCCCACCTCCTGTCGCTAGCCCCGAAAAAAGGACCTAGAAAGGTAGATGTATTATATTCCAACTCCATCACCTCACGTGGGTGGATCATTCCAATGTGTGTGCCATGCTCCCATGGCATTGAAACCCAGTGGCCCATAGTGTTCACTATTTTGGCAGCTGTGACAGTTAATTTTATGTGTCTACCAGGCTAAGCTGTATCACCCTGTTGTTCAAACACTAACCTGGGTGTGACTGAGAAGGTGCCAGATGGATGTAGTCACATCTCCAGTCCGCTGACTTTGATAAAAGGAGAGTGCTCTTTCCAGCTCACGTGTGCTATGGTCTGCTAAAAGCAAAAACTGAGGTGCCTCTAAAAAGAAAAGCTGCCTCGGGGTTACCTACCTGTCCTCCTGCCTCAGTTTCCAATCTTTCTAGGCTGCTCTACAGATAGAGGACTTGCAAGTCTCCAGAATCATATTGTATGAGCTAACTTCTTAGTATAAATAAATGTCTATAGCCATCTCTTATACCTTTCATATACAGCCGGTAACTGTAGATGGTAGTTTCTTTCATGCATGCAAAGATACAGATAGAATATAAAAAAACTAACTTAGCCAGAAAAATGTCTTATATCAGTTGTTGGTCTCACTGTTTTGAACAGTGCAGAATGCACCTACACAATTAAGATGCTACAATGTTGCTAGGCAATAAGATATTAAAGGACAGCTTATGGACAAGTATGCATTATGCATGACTGTATACAATGTATCTTTCTGCTTCTGTTTCTCACTTACAAGATGCTGCCTTTTATCAACTCCCTTTTCTTCCCTGTTCACTTCCCACCTCCAACTCTTTAACTCCCACATAAATAACCCACACAGAAGTCTTTTTTTATGGTCTGTTTCTGAAGAACTTAGGCTAAGCGCCATCAGGGTCTCCAGTGTGCCACAAAGGGTGCTGGGTAGGCTGGGTTAGATAATTTCAGTGGACTCAAAATGATGGTCTCCACATGCCAGGTGCTTAACAAAAAGGAATTTTGCATCCTAGGGTCAGGGCCAGAGAGAAGAGTGAGGTTCTGGGTTGAATGGTTTGCAAGTCAAAGATGCTCTTACAGCTGTGTTCTTGTCCATCTTTAAGAATCCATCCAAGAGAGAGATTCCTGGCCCCAATGTATAAGAGGTCAAAAGAACAGAATGCACAGAAAGTGAAATAAACACCCCATACCATGCTGAATAAGGATCTGGCCTCCACTGGGGCATGCAATGTATGTATTGCACTAACAAATTTTGGGAACAGTAAAAGATTGCTGAGTTTTCCTGTCTTTCAGTAGCTGCTCTGTAGGGTGCTTATAATGTGGGTGAGGCTAGAAAGCCAAAAATAAGAAATAAGAAGAGAATTCATAGATACGATTAAAGTAGGAGTCAAGTTAGCAAAAATGTTTTGTTGTTACCAGAGGAAAGAACAAAAATGGCCTTTAACCCAAAAAACGAATATAACCTGAGTGTCTGCATTTGTACTGACAGCACTGTTAACAGGGTGTGACATGCTGGAGAGGGCGCTTTGGGAATTTTCCACTACTTTCCAACTTCTCCTGAACCCTAAACTACTCCACAGCAGTAATTTATAATAAAAACGGTTATACACCGTATTAGCTGTTTATCTCACTGCTGCGATAAAATGACTAATCAAAACAATTTAAGCTTCAAGGAGAGGCTTTACTGTGGCTCACAGTTCAGAGCATCATTCCTTCATGGTGGGGAATGCACCACAGCAGGAACTGGAGTCAGCTGGTCCCAATGTAACCCAGAGCAATGAATGCTTAGACCCAGAGTCTTCCCCTTTTCATGCAGACCAGGACCCCAGTCCATAAAATGCTACCATCCATATTCAGAGTGATCATTCATCCTGGTTAACCTAACCTAACCTCACAGACTTGCCCAGAGATTTGTTTCCATGGTGATTCTAAATCCCATCAAGTTGGCAATTCATGTTAACAAACATGTAAACTGACACCCCAATGATTCTTAGTTCAGTACATATATACATTAGATCCACTTGGTAAGTCTTTAAAAACATACAGTGGTAACTTTTACTTCCAGAAAAAAAAAAAGTAGAAATCCCCTCTAATTCCAAAAAATTTGAGATATTGTGCATAACCCAGTTTTGGTTTGCTTTCTTTGTGGTAAACACCACAACCAAAAACAATTGGAGGAGGAACAGGTTTGGTTGGCTTACAGTCCACCATTCAAGAGAGGTCAAGGCAGGAACTCCAGGCAGAAACTGAGGCAGACATCACAGAGAATGCTGTTTACAGGCTTGCTCCATGGCTTGCCCAGCCTGCTTTCTATATATCCAGGACCACCTGCCCAGGGCTAGGCTCTCCTACACCAATCATTAATCAAGAAAATGCCCACACAGACATACCTGCTGCCCAGCCTGATGAAGACAACACTTCACTTGAAGTTTGCTTTTCCCAGGTGACTCCAGTTAAGACCAAACTGACAGGAAGCAACTAGCACAAACATGAAGGTTAGAAGAACCTGTCATACACCCTGGCTTTTCTTTTGCCTCATCCACCCCTCTAGGGGCTAAAGAACCTGAACCCTAAAAATGTGAGTTGGCATGGACCAAGAGAATGTGTTTCTCTAGAGAAAAAGGAAATGGTGGCATAAAAGATAGGAAATAGGTAACTACTGATTTATTTCAGCAAAAGGTTGTGAACTAACCCATCCAACTCCAGAAAAGCCCAAGGAATAAAACAAGACCACCACTGTTATCCAAGGAGTTCTACTGGAAAAGAGGATTTTACCATTACTTGGTGGAATCAAAATCATATGCTTCTGATATCAGCAGAGACTGTGTGGAAAGCCAGAGCTCACACTTCCACATCTACCTGAGCAATCAAGCAGCAACAGGACCTCCTCAGCCTCCCTTTGGCCTCACTGGAGTCCATGTCAGGTCTTCTACATGGATTTACACCCTCACCTGGCAAAGGTACGGTAGTGCATACCCTCTGCCTACTGAATCACTGTCAGTGAAACCGAAGTTTAAACATGATCCAGCTGTTGTGGTGGTGTCCATCTACAATCCCAGCATCCAGAGACTGAGGCAAGAGGACTATAAATTTGAGGCAAGCTTGGGCAACATAAGAAGCCCTGTCTCAAAATTAAATAAGATTCAGAGTCTCATAATGTAATATGAGAAAACGTGAATATAGTGAAACTCACTCTTCATTCATAACCAAGAATGTCTCATGAGATGCTGTCTTAGTTAGGGTTTACTATTGCTGTGAAGAGACATCATGACCATGGCAACTCTTATTTTTTTAAAAAAATTAATTGTTGGTGGCTCACCTATAATTTCAGAGGTTTGGTCCATTATGATCATGAAGGCAAGCCTGGCAGTGTGCGGGCAGATGTGGTGCTGAAGCTGAAAGTGTTACATCTTGCAGGCAACAGGAAGTTGACTGTTACATTGACGGAAGCTTGAGAAAAAGAGACCTCGAAGCCCGCCCCCGTAGTGACACACTTCCTCCAACAAGGCCACATCTATTCCAGCAAAGCCACACCTCCAAACAGGGCCACTCCCTTTGATGTCCATTTTCTTTCAAACCACCACAGATATCCAAATTTTCTGATATTTTAAAGCAGCTATAATAAAAGGGTTTGAATAATCAACTGCATTTGTAGTTGAAACAAGGAAATAAGAATCCTTGCCAAAGAATTAAAAGACCCAAAGAGTAACTACAGGATTATGTTTTGGCTTGCTAGTTTAATGTCAACTTGACATAAACCAAAGTCATTTGAGAAAAAGAAACCCCAACTGAGGAAATACTTCCATAAGATCTGGCTGTTGGCAAGTCTGGGAGGTATTTCTTAATTAGTGATTGATGAGGGAGAGCCCAGCCTGTTACAGGTGGGGCCACCTCTGGGCTGGTGGTCCTGGGTTCTATAAGAAAGCTATATAGTTAACTGAAGTGTAAAGACCCACCCAACACATGGGTGGCAGCAGCTTTGAAGTGAATAAATTGGAAGAAGCAATCAGAGTGAGCACAAGCATTTGTCTGTCTCTGCTTCCTGAATGTGGCTGCAATGTGACCAGCTGCCATAATTCCCAGCTGTGCTTGATGGCACCCTGGAACTGTGAGCTGATGTAAAACTTTTTTATTGTGGCAAAAAGAGCAGTTAACTAAGATAATCTGGATGATTTCTTTTTAAAAAAATTATTTATTTATTATGTATACAGCATTCTGTCTGCATGTATGTCTTCAGGCTAGAAAAGGGCACCAGATCTCATTACAGATATTTGTGAGCCACTATGTGGATGCTGGGAATTGAACTCAGAACCTCTGGAAGAGCAGCCAGTGCTCTTAACCTCTGAACCATCTCTCCAGTCCTGTATTATTTCTTGCAACTGCATGTGGATCTGTAATTGTCTTAAAGCCAATTTTTAATGTATCTTAAAAACATTCAAGCACCTGGATCCCAAATCAGACCAATAAAATTAGAACCTTTAGACCTTGGACCCTGGGCATCAGTATTGCACAAGTTTCCCCAGCAGATTCTCACATACTGAGAATCACTGCTTTAATAACACAGGATCAATATTTTCCCAGGTCAAATAATTCTACACCACAGTTTTTAGTGGCAGTTTCGCATTTCAGCATTTGAATGTGCCAGGATCAGTTTAAACAATGCCCTACTATTTGACAAGTTGTTTTCGGTGTACTACAGTTATAAATAAATATACTTCAAGATTAATGTTTGGGCACATCTATCATTATATCCTTTATTAGAGCATGAATATGTTTGAGGTTCTCAATCCATCGTGCCAAATTGGCACCGGGGAAAGCTGGACAACCCCAGTAGTTCCTGTGTATTGTTTCCCCAACACAGGATACTGGAAGCCAGCATCATCTCTAATGCCCATGCCAGTTCTGTAGTGGAAAGTTTCTCTTTCATGCTTTGGTTTACATTTTTGAGGGAGGTTTTTACTTCTCTGTGAATTCACATAACATTCCCCTCTTTCTCACAGTGTGGGGTTTTTCCTCTAAGAGCTCTTATAAAGTCAGTAAAGGGGACTCACTCTATTCTGTTGTCTATACTGCAAGGATTTCCCACGGAATTTTTATTCCCATTCTTTTCTTTTTTGACACAGAGTCTCAATGTTAACCTCTAACTCAATACATAGCCAAGGACGGCCTTGAACTCCTAATCCTCTTGTCTGCTGGAATTACATGTATATGCCACCATGCCTCTGGTGGCACTTCGGTGCTGGAGATCTAGAGTTCTGTGAATGGTATGTGAATATTCTAATGAACTATATGCCAGTCCTCAAATTTTTTTCAATCACTATTTAATCTGGTAATGTTGTTCTTTTAATTCAGTGTGTGTGAGTGTGAGTGTGTGTGTGTGTGTGTGTGTGTGTGTGTGTATGCCACAGGATGACAGTGAATGATAACAACTTTTGGAGTTGATTCTATCTTTCCACCATGTGAGGTCCTGGGAATTAAACTCTTGTCTTTTGGAACATACAAAGAAGTAAATGTAATTTTTTTTTAGTTTAGAAAGTTGTAAAAAGGGGCTTGTCTTTGTCAGATGTAAAAGGCTAATATTAGCTGCAATAATTAAGTAATATGACCTTGGTAGAATGTGAATAAATGTTTGTGTAAAGGAAGCAGACCCAGCCTACTGAGAACCTGTCATACTTTACTGTAAAGCTGGCATTAAGGGCCAGAGGAAAGCAGGAATCACCTAGATGTTATATTGGATGAGCTAGTTATTCAAAAGAAATCAGTATTTTTTGTAAAATGAGTCCCAGATTGAGTAAATATAACAAACAAGACCACAAACAGCTTCTAAAAAGTATAGAAAAATATGTTTCATTTTAACTTGGGGGAACTCTTCTCAGAACATCAGCAAAGGATAGACTGGGGGATTCTGCTGTGTAAACATATGAGGGACTTCAGGCATAGCTGTCACTGAAGCTGTCAACCCAAAGCCATGGTTAAAGAATAGAAAGGTAGGGTGGCTCAGCCCCATACTCCAACACTGTGTGGGGGGAGGTAGAGAGACAAGCAATGACCGGTGGTCCTCGCCTAATCAGTGAGCTCTACATTCATAGGAGACCCTATTTCCAAAAATGGAACAAACACAAAAGTCGATAGCATCTGAAAAATAACACCTAAAGTTGTACTCTAGTCTACACACACACACACACACACACACACACACACACACACACACACACACACACGAGAGAGAGAGAGAGAGAGAGAGACAGAGAGAGACAGAGACAGAGACAGAGAGACAGAGAGACAGATATACACACATACACACAGATCACACAGATATACACACACAGAGACACCGATATATACATACACACACAAATACACATAGAGACACACACAAAAATATTCACACACATACATACACAGACACAAATATTCACACACAGATACACAGCATACATAGATATGCACACACTGCTACATATACACACAGAGATACATACACAAACACTCACACAGATACACAAAATACACACAAAGAAATATACACAGAGAGATCCACAGGCACACACATAGACACCACCTGTCTATACTCATGTTAGTATCCTGAAAAAAAGTTTGAGAAAAGCACATTACAAACTACTCTGATTTGCATGTGATTTTGAATGTCTCTCAAGCACACCAATGTAATGCTATTAGAACATGCTGAAACCTTCAAGAGGCAGGGCTTGTGTTGGAGGTATAGATCAATGGTTGAGAGTACATACAGCCTTTGCAGACGACTCTTGTTTAGCTCCCAACACCCAGGTCAGGAGACTTACAACCACCTATAACTCTAGTTCCAGGGGATCAATCACCTTCTAACATCTGAACACACACACACACACACACACACACACACACACACACCTGTAACTAAAAACAAAATTTAAAAAATGAGGTGGTGCTTAGTGAGAAGTGATTAAGTCATTTAGAAACACTGTCCTAGAAAAGACTAACACGGGCCATCTGAAGTGACCAGTTCTCATGAGATCACAAAAGAACAGCCCTGGCCCCGTGGTCTCACATTTGCCATTTGATTTCTTCCGTACATGATCCTACCATCTTGACACTATCCACCAGACCCTCATCATGGTAAAGCAGAAGTCAGCACTGTGCTCTTGGACTTACAGAAATGTGAGCTAAGCAAATCTCATACACACACACATATATATTACATTACCTGGTCTGGGGCATTTTGTTATAACACAGAAATATACTGACCTAAATACATGGCAAATGTTTGCCATATACACGAAAACAAGGGTATTCTATAAAGCTGTTAAAAAGTCAGTAAGGGGCCGGCAATATGGCCCAATGAGCAAAATTACTTGCTACTTGAATTTGATTCCTGGGACTCACATGATGGAGGGAGACATCCAACCCCTGCAAACTGTCCCCTGACTGCATCTTGTCACACATGTGCCCACCAAGATAAATATATGTCTTCAAAAGTCTCATGCAGGTGGGTAGGACCTAGCAACATGGCACACACATGTGCACAAACAAGTGAACAGACAAATAAATACTTAAGCATTAATAAATAGAACAAAACAACAAAAAACATAAAGGAAGGCCAGGCAGTAGTAGTGAATGCCTTTAATTCCAGCACTGAGAAGGCAGAGGCAGGAGGATCTCTGTGAGTGTGAGGCCAGCCTGGTCTATGTAGTGAGTTTCAGGACAGCCAGAGAAAATAGTGAGGCCCTGTCTCGGAAAGAAAGAAGGAAATGTTTGTGGGCTATAAAACCCAACTGCCTGGATTCAGAGTCTATCCTGTGACATCCTTCCATGCCACTGACTTTCTTTTGAGCCTCAGTTTTCTCATCTATAACGTGGAAACAATAATGGAATTCACTCTGGATCACTGTAGAAAATAAATTGATTATGCAAAATAATGTAAGGTATCTGGTAAATAATAATTTTCCAGTTAATTTGAGCTCAGATTGTCAAAGGATGATAGTGAAGCTCAGTGGTAGATTACCTGCCTAGCATGTATAAAAACTGAGTTTTCATCTTTGTATTGAAATTAAAAGATTGGTTAAGATTTTTAATTACATTGTGGCGGGCACATGCATTTTGTGGCGGCTGGAAGACAACATTTAGAAGTCAGTTCTCTCCTTCCATGGTGTGAATCTTGGGGATTGAACTCAGTTCATCAGTCTTGGCCATAAGCACTTTTGCCCACTGAGTCATATTAGTATCCCCAAGATTCATTGCAATTTTAAGGTCAGCTAGGCCTGGTAGCACAAACTTGCAGTCCTATTCAGGAAGCTGAGGCCGGAAGATCATACCATGTACTCAAAGCTTGCCTTGGCTTCATAGTAAGCTTAGGATCAACCTGTTAGCCTAGTAAGAACCTGTCCCAAAATAGAAACTAAAAAAGGGCTGTCAATGTGGCTTTAATGATAGAGCACTTGCATGGCACAAAGACCTGGGTTCAATCCCCAAGCCTGCAAGATGGATGGATGAATGGATGGATGGATTGATGAATCAATGGATGGATGGATGGATGGATGGATGGATTGACGAATCAATGGATAGATGGATGGATGGATGGATGGATGGACAAACAGATGAATAGATGGATGGATGGGTGGATGGGTGGATGGATGGATGGATTGACGAATCAATGGATGGATGGATGGATGGATGAATGGATGGATGGATTGATGAATCAATGGATGGATGGATGGATGGATGGATGGACAAACAGATGAATAGATGGATGGATGGGTGGATGGATGGATGGACGGACAAACAGATGAATGGATACATGGATTGATAAATCAATGGATGGATATGGATGGATGGATGGATGGACAAACAGATGAATGAATGGATGGATGGGTGGGTGGTGGGTGGATGGATGGATGGACAAACATGAATGGATGGATGGATTGATAAATCAATGGATGGATGGATGGACAAACAGATGAATGGATGGATGGATTGATAAATACCATCACTATTGTCATTTATAGCTATTACTAGTAAAATTTAAACATAAATGTGGCACTTCCAGGTAAGTAGAGAAGGGGAAGTCAGAGAAAGGATAAAAACAAGACCATGGAGTTGGTGAGAATCACAGGCTAGAGGTGCCGTGTCCACCGCAGACTCCTGACTCCAGGTGCAGAACTGAAGTCTTTGCAGAGTTGGCCTCATTCCTCTTCACTCCTCACAGCAAGCTCTGAGGAAGACATTGCTGTCCACCTTGCACAGAAAAGGAAGAAATGTGGGTTCAGGGGGTTACCCCATAGAGGAGAGATAACCATCTGGGTCGGCCTTCTGGAGCCTGACTTTCCAAATTGTTGTGGCCGCTTATGTTTTTCCTCATCCTCCACCCAAGGTAAACAGTTTCGTGAAGGCTGTGGCCCAGCCTTGTTTGGTAGGCCCTCTGGCATGTGAACTCTCGATGATATGTAGACATCTGTGAATAATTATGCATAGACTTAAGACGTGGAATCGCCTGTGTGTTCTCTAGAGCCAACTCCTCATTGGCCTGACATACCTCCCTCTACCATTCCTGTCTTCCACCCCAGGTCTCTCCCTGGAACCTACACAAATCAGGTGAGTGACCTATGAATATTTTTCTTCATTTTACATAATCTTACTATTCCCCACCCCCTACCCCAAATAAACATCATCACTTATACAACTTATTTGTAGTTTTGCCTTTTTATTTTTACATACTTTTAATTTTAAATTATGTGTATGTGGGGGTGTGAGTATATGCATGTGTGTGTGAGTACAGTGCCTGCAAAGGCCAGTGGAGGGCAGCAGATGCCCTGGAGCTGAGTTTACAGGCAGTTGTAAGCCATCTGATGGTGGTGCAAAGAACTGAATTCAGATCCTCTGGGAGAGTAGGAAGCATTCTTAACTGCTGAGCCATCTCTGCAGCCCCAACTTGTCATTTTCATAAAAAAAAAAATACAGTCATCCTCTTTGTTTTCAGTGCTGAACTTGGAGCCAGGTGGGCACACAGCTAAGGCAAGTGCTCTATCATTAACAAGCTACATCCCCAATCCAGACATTTTCCCTTCCTTGGACAATGAAACCTTTGAAAATCATTTGAATTGCCTTGTATGACATTAGCTTACTGTTGTGCAGTGAAGTCACAGTCCTCTATGTAGACTCTGCCATCCTGGAGCTCCAGTGGTGCAATAGGTTAGCTCGTGGTACTTATATGACTCTGCCATCCTACACCTGTGGGCAGTTACCACCTCAGCACACTGCCAGGCACAGGAGGCTAGGACTTCCTGGGACACACATGTTTGGACACTGATGCTTTTCTTTTTAAATGATAGGATCCAAGGAGTGGAGTGTCTCAGCCACATACAGGCTTTAATTAGCATTTTTTTAAATGTGGGCACAGAAAAGAGATCGACGCATAAGTATCAATAATCTCGGTTCCAAATTGTAGCTAAGATCTTACCACTGCTGAGACAAATCTCCATAGCCCTCTAAGCCTTTGTGGTTGAATCAACACAAACTTATTCCCTCGTGGTTTTGGTGATCAGAAGTCCTACAGGTGAGGTGTCAGAAGGGCCGTGTGCTTTTGAGAGTCTCCGGAAGAGTTCTGTGGCTGCCTGAGATCGTGAGCCCTCCTTTCCATCCATCTTTGGTGCATCAGCAGCTTTCCTTCTGGTCCTCTGCCTCTCTGTTACTCAGACCCTCACCCCACCTAGATAATCCAGACTAGTGACATTCTCAGATCCTCAGTTCAGTTACATCTGCAAAGTCTCTTTAGTCATATATGATGACATACTCACAGGATTTCAGATATCTTGAGGAGAGGAGCATTATTCAGTGGCTATGACACTCAGATGTGTAATAAAAGCACCACCCACCTCCACTATTCCTAGAGCTCTATGACCAAACTCCCATTTCCAATTTCTGACATGTTCTTCTAAAGATGTTCTCGGCCTGAAGACAGAATCAGTCAATAGTGCTTGTTGTACAAGCATGGAGACTTGAATTTGGAACCCCAGAACCCACATCGAAGACAGGCACAGGCATTTGTTACCTCAACATCTGGAGTCAGGGTGGAGGGCTGGGCAAATCCCTAGAGCCCAGACAGCTGGTCTAGACAAATCCATAAATGTTCAGGTTCAGTGTGAGATGCTGTAGGGAACACAAAGTAGAAAGACACCCAACATCGACCTCTGGCCTCCACCCCTACACACTTGCATGAGCACCCATACACATATGTGTTCACACACACATGCATATATACATACATACATACCACTCACACAAACACATGAGTAAATGCTTTGTTCAAACTCCAATGTCCGGTTCTTTGTTATTTTTTTCTCAGGTGAATACATAACATACTCAGTCTTCTGCCCTGAGTTAACAGCATGTCTTGGTGATTGTCTCAATGTCAGAGCTGAACCTCTGGACCTGTTGGAGGACATATGTAGAAATGTAACTTACAAACAGCAGACGGCACAAGCAGACATTGGAGAGCATCTGGGATTCTGACGGGTGGGTGGAGACCCAGTCTGGGAACTCTGGCAAGACTGGGAATTCCAGCAGGTGAATCTACAGCAGGAGCTGTGTCGTCAGCTCCCAGGTTCCACAGGCAGGACTGGGTGTTCAGAGAGAAAGGGACAATTGCTGGGAGGTAGGAGGAATTCAGTCCTGGGCAGGTTACCAAAACAGGCACTCAGAACCAGAGAGTACAGCAACCACAAAAACAATTCCACAAATATTTGCTCAGCGGCTGCTCCAGGCCAGGTGTGAGTTGAATGCTGTTGGGATGAAGCAGCCCCAAGCCGTGTCCTCCCACAGCTCAGCCAGGTGAGTTGACAATTAGAGAGGCTATTGATACAATGTCCCCACTGTGATGGGGAGAAGAGACTTCCTTATGAGCACAGGGATGATGATATGTGGTGGCATAGGCCTTTAATTCCAGTACTCAAGAGGCAGAGGCAGGGGAATCTCTATGAGTTTGAAACCAGCCTGGTCTGCACACCAAGTTCCAGGCCAGCCAAGGCTACATAGAGAAACCCCGTCTTAAAAAAAAAAAAAGCAACAATAATAATATACAACAAAATACACACACAACTAAATATAAACAGGAAAAAAAACAGAGGAAAGAGAGAAATGAGTCCAGGTGTATTTTTCAAGATTCAAGCTAAATTGATTGCTGTAACAATCTTCAAATCTCAAAATATTCAATACAACATTCAATTAAAAATTGAATTTTTAATCAATTAAAAATTGATTAAATTTTTAATCTTCAATTAAAAATCCCATGCTAGGCTGGGCATGTTAGCATACACAAGTAACTCAGCTCTTCCTGACCCCCACTAGTTACACAAGGAATCTCAATACTCAAGCAGGACGACTGTTGTCAGTTTGAAGGTAGCCAGGGTTACACATCAAGCTCCTGTCTTTTAAAAGTAAGAGAAAGAGGAAGAAGAGGAGGAAGAAGAGGAGAAGTCAGAAGAATCATCGTCGTCTTCTGGGCTTGGGAGAAGACTCAGCAGGTGATGGCATTTGCTGACCAACCTGCAGGTCACTCTCGGACCCCACTCCTGCGCTATGGCATACAATCTAACTGGAAAAATGAATCTCATGCTGCTGATTGGAAACAGGTACATGGAATTTGGCTGCACACAGTCATACAAGGACCCTATTTGTCCTTGGCTGCACTGCCCCTCCCCAGGTTAACAGTTCCCTGCATCCCTTTGGCAAAAAGAGGATGTGAAGAATGGCGGGATAGGATCCATGGAACAGGGTTTGCCCTGGAGTCAGAACTAGCAGCCAGAACTCAGCTGCATGTACTGATTGCATTGGAAGCAGAGAAATGTAGTCCACCTATGCTCCCAAACTGTCATAGAAGCCAGAATTGGTAAATTCATAGTAGCCTGAGCTTCGTGAGACCCGAAAGGAAGGAAAAGGCCTTTTAAAGGAAGAGGGACTTTATACTTCCACTATAGGTGACATGGAAGTTATTTGCAGGATGGAGGGGGGTCAGGAAGAGCTGAGTTACAGACAGGCCTACACCAGAAAGGACACAAAGCAACCACACTCTACGTATGCTGAGAAGAAGAGAATTATACCTTTCCCTAGAGGGCAGAGGCAAACCAAGATGCCAGGATGCAACCACACGGCTGCATCAGGAGGACAACTGTCACTTGGGCTAAGAATTTATCCCAACAGGATGTAATACCAGCCATTGGGAGAGTAAGGCAGGAGAACTGCCATGATTTCAAAGTCAGTATGAGCTACATAGTGAGTTCCAGGCCAGCCTGAGCTACACAGTGAAACTCTGTCTTAAAAATAAAATATAGGGCTAGAGAGATGGTTCAGTGGTTAAGAGCACAGTTGGCTCTTCCAGAGGACCCAGGTTCAATTGCCAGTATCCACACAGCAGCTCACAGCTGTCTGTAACTCCTGTTTCAGGGGAATCTGACACCTCACACAGATAGACATGCAAGCAAAACACCAATGTATATAAAAATAAATAAATTATATAAAAATAAAATACAAATACTATCTAAAGCCATGGAAGCTTTAAAAGTAGGCCTGCATGTGTCTTTTAGACAGAGTTCTAAGACCTGGTGGCATGTGGTAGCTGGTACAAGCCTTTAATCTCAGCACTAGGGAGACAGAGGAAGGCAGATGTCTGTGAGTTCCAGAATAGCTAGGGGTCTGTAGAGAGACTACATCTCCAGGGGGAGATTGACTTTGTCAGATGTATAAAGAAGAGGTGAGGATAAATGGAGAAGATACTAGAAGACTGGTTATCAAGTTGAGAAAAATTATGGTCTAAATTACAGAAGTGGCGGATACCAAGAAATAGGGTGTACAGGATTCCCGCTGATTGGATGCCTAGCAAAGTAGAGATAGCCTGAAGAAGTTATCTGAGTTCTTAACTGTTTGTGCAGAACAAGCACCCTGCTGCTTGGGGGCAGACTGAGGTTTTCTTTGCTGAGTCTATGCTACCATCTGAACAGTTGGAGAGAGACACGCACTGGAGTCAGTTACCAAGGGGTCTAGAATCAAACAGTGGTTTAGTGCTCAGTCATGAGAATCCATGAACTCAGTGCAGGGAGAAGAGGAGGAAAACCAGAAGAGGGTCCAGAGCAGATCACCAGGGAACGTCCATGAGGTGGGCAATGAGGATGGGGGGCAATTGGAGAAAACAGCACTTAGGGACAAAAGCAAACAAGGCTGTGACATCATGGAGGCACATATCTCAGTCCACTTCCTGTATTATAACAAAATGCCAGACACTGGGTAATTTAGAAGGAACCCAAGTTTATCTGCTTCATGGTTCTGGAGGCTTGGGAGTCCAAAGTTACGGCCCTGGCATCTTCGGACATCTAGTGAGGGGCTTGTAGTGCATCAGAACTGACAGAAGCCTTGCTCAGTAAAGCAGAGCAAGAACTCCCAGGCCTCTTCCTCTTCATCCATGCCACCCCAGCCCCACCTTCATGGCCACATCTAATCCTAATCATCTTCCCAAAGCCCCACCTCTAAATACCATTGACATATGATCTGGGGGTTCCGTTTCCAATACATGATCTCTGAGGAGTGGACATTCCAACCACACACCATCACGGAAGTTTAACAGTGTCAAACAGACAGGTAAAGAAAATGAAGGACTATAAATTACCTATCACTTTTGGCATCAAGGAAGTCCAGAGCTAACCTCAAAGATAGGACAAAAGGGGGAAGGGAGGCAGAAGTGTGGGCAGCCCAGTTAGAGCATTGCCACATGACATGTGGAGCCATTCAGGACATTGTCATGCAGGATTGGCTATGCCAAATGAAGGTTGAGATTTTGAGAAGCATTTCTAGGTTTTGCTTTGTTTGGTGTGGGGCATGGGAAGAAAATATTCATGTTTGTGTATCCATGTAGGTGTGCATCTGAGTATGCAGGTATGTGTGGAGACCAGAGTTCAGTGTCAAAAGTCTTCCTCAGTCTGTTTCTTTTTAAGACAGGGTCTCTCACTGAACCTTACTCTCACTGTTTTGGTGAGACTAGCTAGCCAGCAAGCCTTATGGCTCCCCCTGTCTGTACCTCCTCAGCGCAAGGATTGCACGTGTGTTCCCACACCCAGCTTTCTGTGTGGGTACTGGGTATTCAAACTGAGGTCCTCATTATTACACAACCCCAATTCCTATTTAGGAGGGGTTTAAGGCAGATTCTCTCTATGTACCCCAAGCTGACCTCAAACTCATGATCCCCCATCTTAGCCTCTATGCGGATGAGTGATTTCCAGACCTGCACCATCACACACTGCAGTGAACCTTCCTCTGTATCTTGGCATACTATAAGCTGTTTGGAACTTAGAAACCTAGAGAAAAGATTGGAAGGTCCAAATTCATGACCTTATCAGATGTTTATCAAGTGCTTCCTACACAGCAGGTAAATGCCTGCCCTGGTCTAGGCACATGAGGACACAGCGCTGCCTCCAAACTTCATGAAGTCCTCACCTCTGGTGACTTGAATTCTAAGAGGGGAGACGGCAGAGAAACACACAGTAAGTATTGAGATAATAATGTCATGAAGGAAAATCCACTAGAGAAGCAGACAAATGTGCCGGGGTGGGGGGGGGATGCAATTCAATTTAAGACGTTCACCTGGTAAGGGGGCATCTGGACAAAGACTTGATGGAAATTAAGCCAACCACTTAGCTATCTCTGTGGAAGAATGTTACAGAAAGTATATGGTAAGCTAAAGGAAGCATGGGCTGGAAAGACGGTTCAGCAGTTAAGAGCACTTTTTGCTCTTCCAAAGGACCAGGGTTCGGTTTCCAGTTCGCACACAGTGCTCATGACCATCCATAACTCCAGTTCCAGGGCATCCAGTGCGCTTTTCTGACTGTACAGGCATCTGGCATGCATGAGCAATACATACATACAATATACATACATACATACATACATACATACATACATACATATAGGCAAAACATTAATACATATATATAAATCTAAAAAATTAAAATAAAAAATCAATATTCACATGCATTAATATTAAGGGTACCAGCCAACATGCCCATCTGACACAGGATGACAGAACCAAATCAATATTCACATGTATTAATATTAAGGGTACCAGCCAATGTGCCCATCTGACACAGGATGACAGAACCATGAAAAGACAGGATTGAGCACTGGGGAACTGGGAGACATGTGTGATGATGAATGAGATGGGGTTGACACTGGAGAGGTTCCAGCAGAGAACAGGACATGACTTCTGGAGACAGGATTAATGCAGATAGAAGGACTTGGAGGGGGCAGAAGGTGCAGAATTGATCATCCAAAGCTGAGGGAGAACTCTGCAGCTGGGGTGTTGCTATGCAAGCATGGAGATTTGGACTCCATTCTCAAGACTCGTGTCACAAGCTTCGTGTGAGAGCACACACCTGTCTGTCTTTCCAGCACTGGGAGATGGAGATGGGGAAACCTGGGAGCTCGATGGCCAGTCAGTCTGGCTAACCAGTGAGCTCCAGGCTCAGTGAGAAATCTTATATTCAAAAAAATACAGTAAAGGGGCCAGTAAGATGACTCAGTCCCCAAGATCCTATATACAGTAGAAGGAGAGAAGACCTGACCTCCATATACACATCATGGCACACGCATTCCCACACATGCCTGTACACACATACCTCACATGCATGCATATACACACATGCACAAGTGTAATAATCCAGATGAGAGTTGGTAAGTAGGGACCAGCCCTCAGCAACAAAGGGGCGTGGGAAGTGACTCCACTCTAAAAATAGCTTGAAGACAGAGCCAGCTGGATTGGCCGGCTATTGGCTGTGAGAAATAAAAGACGGGCATTCAGCTTGCCTCTAGAATGATTCAACTATAAAATAGAACAAAGAGCCCAACGCGCCACAGCATGCCCAAACCTTAGAATACCTTACCAAGCAGAAGTCCGACATAGAAGGCCACATAGCAGGAGCTTCTATTTAGGGAAATATGCAGAGTGTGTAAGTTGCACAGGGAATGCAGAGCTGTGGGTCACCAGGAGTCTATGGGTTAGGCAGAGGAGCTTCACATGACATGACAATGCTAGAGGTCATGGTTATGCAACACGGTGGATGGATGAAGTACCACTGAACTGTCACCTTTAAGTGACAGAAGGTGGGGAGATGGCTCACCGGGTACAGTGCTTGCGTGAGGATCTCAGTTGGGATCCTGAGTACCCATGTAGAAGCCAGGCATGTTGGGCATCTGTGATCTAGTGCTAGGGGAACAGAGGGACAGACACATGTGGATCCCTAGAGTTGGGGGACAGCCTTAACTAAACCAGCAAGCTTCGGGTTCAGTGAGAGGCCCTGTCTCAAAAGAGAAAGAAGGTGGATGGGCTAAAGCATTAACTCTGTAATTAAGGGCACTTGTTACTCTTGTAGAGGACCTGTGTTCAAATCCCAGCACCCACGTGGCAGCTCAAAACTGTTCATAACTCCAGTCCCAGGAGATCCAAAGCTCTTTTCTGACCTTCTCAGGCAGCAGGCATGCACATGGTACATAGACATACATGCATGAAAAATACTCATAAACATAAAATAACAAATCAGAATAATCTAAATTTTTAAAAATATAATATAGAGAGTGATTGAAGAAGACATATGAAGTCAGCTCCTGACCTATTCATACACATGCATGCACACACATGCACACACACAAACACATACATACACATCATGTACATACAGGCACACATGTACACACACAAACATACCCATACACATCACACACACAAAATGGTTGGTTTTATATTTTGTCATTTGCTTTATTTATTTATTATTTATTTTGAAACAGGATCTCACTATGTAGCCCAGTCTGGTCATGAATTCAAGATCCTCTTGTCTCAGCCCCCATAGATCACAACTGTATAGTACCCCACCAATTTTTTACACTTAGAAAAAAAGACCGAAATACACTTGGTGTGAACAGTAAGAATAAAACTGATTATCTAGTGTGGTATAGAGGGAAGGATGGCTGGAAGTATGATAGATGCAGCAGGCTTGGACGATAATTCTGGAGCTGTGCCCAGTCATCACCACTTACTGCCTGAGAGCATCCCAGCAGGCCAGCCATACACAGATGTGCTGGGATTTCAAAGAAAACATCAGGGCTCCTCACAAGCTCATCTTTATACTTCCTGGGGGAAATGGACAGAAATAGAACAGCATCATTATAGAAAAGCAAACAGTTTTACGTGTGGATTGACATATCACACCTTCTACATTAGAAAGCGCTGCAGCTCTTTAAAACTATTCAGGCGTGACAGACATGGAGCCAGGCAGGGCTGGGCATGTCAGGAGGACAGAGGGTTGGCAGGAGCTGGGTAACCAGGGCTTCCTGCCTTCACACAGCCCCTGGAACACAGGAGCCGTTGCTGGTCTTCTAACATATCCAGGCCCTTTAGCACTGATTTGATGTGCTGAGACTTGCTGGTTTGAAAAGCCACATCTGGCTGGTGAGCAGAGAGAAACTTTGCCAGAGGAGGAACACAATGTTTAGAACGGCAGTCTTGCGTTGCTGGTGTTCATGGACAATTAATACCAACCACCAATAACAGTAAAGCTGGTTAGTAAGCCTTGACCTTCTGCCAGGCATTTGCATTCCATGTCCACTTCTGCTCTCACGTGAGACCCCTATGTGGGCATTATAGCTATAAATCCCAGTTTGAACAAGCACTGAGGGGTTAAGCAATCTGCCAAAAGATGCACAGCAAGAAAACAATGAAGCAAGGAGGAACCTCAAATATGTCCTGCTTGGAAGCCTTCTACTTTAGAGAAGTAAACACAGAAAATTCCTGAAATTCCCTTTCACACCACTCTATACTTTATAGCTTGAGAGAGTGAGTGTGGTCTAGGACTCTGCAAACAACCTTCTGATTAGCCCTGTTACTGGGATTGTAAGGATGCATAATTGTTGCCTTGAGTTTGCTGAATGAATGAGGTGAATGAATGAAAAAGCACACATACACCACAGGGCACCGTGCTTAGTAAATCCTTCTCACCTGCTACTCATGAGCTCATGGAGGGGAAAGGCCTGCATAGACATACACTTTAACAATGAAGTTCATCAATGAAAACATTTAGAACGGGGGGGGGGGGTTAAAATACATGGAATCAGGAGTTCAAATCACACCTCCTCTTCTCTACCAGCTGTGTGGCTTTGAGCAAGTGATCAACCTCTCTGTGCTTTGATATTTTTTCTGAAAACTGGAAGCACACGCACGCACACACACACACAACTCATTAAGGATATTTATCAAGATTAGACTAAATAAAATAAAACCCAGCCACACAGATCTTTAACATTAGCTGAGTTTCCATGGAACAACAGAGAAGCCCTCCTGAAGGAACAGTTTATTCTAACAGCTAGAATAATAAATAGCCTACCTGCGCTAAGCGCCTAGCATACACATTGCATTTGATCCTAACAACACTAATGAGACGTATGTCCTTATTACCTAATTTCCCTCATGGGGAAAAACTGAAGCAAAAAGATCAGAGTTCAAGGTTATCTTCAGTCACAAAGCAAGTTTGGACACCAGCCTGAGCTACACGGAATCTTCCTTCAAAACACCAAAATAACACCAAGGGGGAGATTATAAAAGAAAGATAAGAAAAGCAACCAGGGTATAGTCTGCGTGGTCAGAGTCACGATTGTTTTGTGAGAGAGTGCTCTCTGCATTTCAAAGAGGCGGCATTTAATAAAAATGTAAGTGAACTGAGTATACAAAGGAT